>OZ018326.1:70528895-70941714 GCA_963969495.1 Ceratothoa steindachneri
GAGAGAGAGGAAAGAGAGAGAGAGAAAGAGAGAGAGAGAAAGAGAGAGAGAAAGAGAGGAGAGAAAGAGAGAGAGAAAAGAAAGAGAGAGAGAAAGAAAGAGAGAGAGAAAGAAAGAGAGAAAGAGAGAAAGAGAGAAAGAGAGAAAGAGAGAAAGAGAGAGAAAGAGAGAAAGAGAGAAAGAGAGAGAGAGAGAGAGAGAGAGAGAGAGAGAGAGAGAGAGAGAGAGAAAAAGAGAAAAAAAGATAGAAAGAGAAAAAAAGATAAGATAACATAACATAACATAATTACACGGATGACAAAAGGCACAAGGGCCTATCAAAGGTCATCCGCATCCGTCAAAACCCACCCACAAAAAGCACCATCACCAGGGAAAGACAAAATCAAAGTCCCCCACAATATAATATAACAGATGGCAAAAGCCACAAGGGCTCATCATAGGTAATCTGAGTCAAACGGCCTCTTTTTTAAGGCACCCACACACCCAGGAAAACTATATCCAGAGGATTGCATCCAGAAACGAGGGCATCACCAATCAAGGCTTGTCAAGAACTAAATCATGCAGCTATAGATATATACAAACAATATTAATATATACAAAACTTAGGAACCATCACAACCTTCCCTTCCCATAAACTCATCCAACCTACTCTTAAATACATTTAGATTTGGACTACCTACTACCCTCTGCGGCAATTTGTTCCAGAAGTCTACCACTCTATTGGTGAAAAAATATTTTCTTAAATCCAACCTACACCCTTGCTTTTTAATTTTCAAGTGGTGACCTCTAGTCCGATTTCCATCATCTAACTCAAAAAACTTGCTAACATCCAATTTATCTATCCCGGAAAAATTTTTAAAGAGCTCAATCATATCCCCTCTCACAAACCTCCTTTCGAACGAGAACATATTTAATACCCTCAGTCTATCTTCATATTCAAGGTGCCTCAGGGAAGGAATAATCTTTGTTGCCCTCCGTTGCACTGACTCAAGAAGGTTAATATCGTGTCTAAAATGTGGGGACCATGCCTGTATACAGTACTCTAGATGTGGCCTAACATAAGAGTTATAGAGTTTAAGAATACCCTCCTTACTTTTGTAACTGACATTTCTCTTAATAAAACCCAGCACTCTATTTGCCCTATTTCTTGCTTCAATACACTGCTTAGAAAACCTTAATGACTTATCTATTACTACTCCTAGATCTTTCTCATCCTCTACTGAGCTCAGCCAATGCCCATCCATTTCATAGTTAAATTCTCTATTATCTTTTCCCATGTTAATAATTTTGCACTTATCAAGGTTGAAAGTCATTTGCCACTTATGTGCCCAGGATAACAATTTATTTAAGTCCCCCTGCACTTTAAAATTATCATCAATATCTTTAACTACAGCTGCTAATTTGGTATCATCCGCAAAAATTGACACTTTATTATTAACTGCCTCCCCAAGATCGTTTATATAGATGACAAATAATAATGGACCGAGAACTGATCCCTGAGGAACCCCACTGATAACATCCCTCCACTCTGACTTTACACCATTTAGCACTACCCTTTGCTTCCTGTCTTTCAGCCACTCAGCTATCCAATTTGAAACACCCCCACATATCCCAATCATTTTTAATTTATGAACTAGTCTCCTGTGTGGTACCTTATCAAATGCTTTACTAAAATCTAAGTAAATTATATCTACATTCTCTCCCTTATCTACTTGATCTGTTACAAACTCCAGAAAGTCTAGTAAGTTAGTCAAACATGATCTACCTGATCTAAACCCATGCTGAGCATCGCTGATTAACCCCTCCCTCTCTTGATGTTGGCAAATCCCTTTTTTAACTATTTTCTCAAGAATTTTACAGACTACAGGAGTTAGGCTAACCGGTCTAAAGTTATTTGGATCCTCTTTACTACCCTTCTTGAAAATGGGGACTACATTCGCTCTCTTCCAATCATCGGGTATTTCTCCATATTCCAATGACCTAGTATATAACTTGTCCAGAGCTATTGAGATACTTTCTACCCCTTCTTTAAGTATCCTAGAATGAATATTATCAGGGCCGGAGGCCTTGGTAGTATCTAAATCACCTATTAGTCCTTTTATCATCCTCCGATCCACACTAATGTTAGTAAACACCTCTTTTCCTGACCCATGAGTACTATACATAGGACTACTTAGTTTTTCCTTTGTAAATACTGATGCAAAATGACCATTTAGTACCTCAACTATTTCTTCATCAGTTTCTCTCACAACCCCTTCATATTTGATGTCCTATTTTAACTCTGCCAGACTTGTTATTAATTTTATAATAACTAAAAAACTTTCTAGGATCTTTGTTGCTATCCTGAGCTAATTTAATTTCTGACACCCTTTTGTTCTTCTTTATAATCTTATTTAACTCATTCCTAGCCATTCTATAATCACTTAAATTTTGAATATTATTTTGTACCTGTAATTTTTTGCATGCCCTTTTCTTCTCTGAAATTTTTCTAGCTATCTCCTGATTCCACCATAATGGTTTCCTACTTTTGTTCCTAATGGCCTTCATTGGGATACATTGTTCTTGGACTACATTTATAATATGCTTGAAAGTATCCCACATCCCATAAGCATTTTTACCTCTGAATTCTATATCCCAGTCTACCAAATTTAGCAAGCTTCGAAATTTTACATAATCTCCCTTATGAAAATTTGGAACTTTTTCAGCATTCTCAGTTATTTTACCCTTCTCAATTTCCAAGTTAAAACGAACTATCTGATGGTCACTATTTCCCAATGCTTCCCCAACAGTTAATTCTTGAACTAAATGACCACTGTTAGAAAGTACTAAATCTAATATATTGTCTCCCCTCATTGGCTCATTAACAAATTGATTAAAAAAATTATCCTCAAAGCATTCTATGAACCTGCCACTTGTTCTATCCCTACCTATCATATTTTTTTCCAGTCCACAGAGTTTAAGTTGAAGTCCCCAATAATAAGTGCATCTGTTTCACATCCCTTACTTATTTCCCTTATCATTAGTTCATCCATATCATCAGTCTGCCCAGGTGGCCTGTAAAAAGCTCCCAAATGCACCATTCTATTTTTACTGAACCTAATATCTATACAAAGTGACTCAACTCCATCCTGCTTTATTGAAGTATTTAAACTTGAAACAATGTTGTTTTTTATATAGATAATTATTCCTCCACCAATCCTACCTGTCCTTTGACTAATGTACATATTATAGCCCTGTAAATCAAATTCACTTATAGTGTCACTAAATTCTATTTCATTAACCCATGATTCAGTAACGCACAATATATCTATATCCTCATTGCTAATATAACTAAATAGCTCATCCTTCTTGTTTCTAAGACTACGAGCATTTGTATAGGAACAATTTACCCCCCCTATCCCTGAAGCACCTCTTGAAACTTGAATGACTTCACCTCTATCGCCTTGGAACCTATTTCTGTTATCTGCCAAAGAGAAAAAAAGATAGAGAAAGAGAGAAAAAGATAGAGAGAGAGAAAAAGAGAGAAAGAGAGAAAAAGAGAGAAAGAGAAAAGGAGAGAGAAAGAGAAAAGGAGAGAGAAAGAGAGAGAAAAAAGAGATACGAAAAAGAGACAGAGAAAAAAGAGAGAAAGTGTGGTGTGTGTGTGTGTGTATGTGTGTAAACCCGCAAAGCCTTACGGCGCTTTTTATTACGGTTGAAATTATGTAGACAATGTGACGTCACTGTAACATTTTATTTGCCCCCCCCCAAAAAAAACCCCCCAAAAAACAAACAAACCTGTTTACTATGGCGTCTTCACAATTATGGAAGAGCAAAAATATTAAAATTCAAGCTTATTATACTAATAGTAACATCGACAGCTCAATAATTTCTAAATGCCTCGGCATAATAGGAATGGTTTTCTAAATATTACATAAAAAATATCAAGATTCAAATATGCATAATTTATATGCAGAAACAAAACTCGTAAAAACGCAATAACTTTCCCTCCCCATATAATTACTCAGGCAACCTGAGCTCGAAAACATTTAGATATCTACTCTCTATTACTTCCTGTAGTAAATCATGTCCATAAATGTAGGACTATTTGTGAACAAAATGTTTTCTTATATCCAACCTACACCCCTGATTTGTTTAAAATGGTGACCCCCAGGTTTGGCAAATCAAAAAACCCGGGTTTTATTGATCTTTTTCAAGGGAAATAAAAAAAACTGGGTTTTTTTCAAAATTACACTTTTTTTTTTAAGAAATGAATGCTACTCATCATTATTTTATTCAAAATGCATATTTATGTTTAGAATTTTAACAAATGTGTATCAAATTAAGGTTATTTCTCTGATACTGACCCATAATAATTCATCTCTCCTTCTACAGGTTATGGCTATCATGGGTACCCATAATTCTCGCTCAGTGATCTGTTCTTACTATAATAGAATTATTAGAGATGGGAGGATTAATCGGAATCGTAAGAATCTTTAATTTTGGATGAATCGGCATCGGAATCGCTAAAAATAATCCGTTTTCCGATTCCACAAACGATTCCTTCTAAATTTCAGTACAGAGACTCTTTCAAGTGTTTTTTAAAGTTTTTAACTTTCTTTCGGAATACTTTTGCCAAATAGCTGAATCAAAATTTTAAACATTGTTTATTTCCCGTCAGTGTCAATCAAGTTTTGTATCTACTCATCTATCCTATTATTCAGTGAAATTATAACGTTAATAAGTTATTTACTAATAGATTTAGATGAGTCGACAAGAATGCATCACTATTTAATATCAATTAATATTGAAGATCTGACTGTATAAGAAAGGTATTTTATGTTGAATTGTTTATATGCGTGAAACGAAGGCCGGCTCAGGCGTCATTTAGAACAGCTGATGCAATTCTAAAATGTCAGCTGTGTTCAGCAGCGCTGTCGAAGTTGGCACGTTTGTACAAATTTGGTACCTTTTGACCGTAAAGAAACGCTCGATTCCATGATTCGTACAAAATTGGTGTACCTTTTTGCCGCAAAGAAATACCTTTTGATACCATTTTACTTTTGTTTTAATTAGATTTGGTACGATTTTACCAAATGTGTTACGTTTTCAGAGTAAGTTTTGGTACTATTGCTAAAACTCTTTTGGCAGCGGGCAGCCCTGTTATTCAATTGACTAACAGCCACCGTAGAACTATGTTATGCTGCGCGCGGTTAAAGGTTGAGTAACAATATCATAATACCCGAATATTAATAGTATTTAATAAATTACTCGTTATTAGTTGACATTATCGAATTAGTCTGATTTGAATTCAAATTTCCACATATACTGTACATTATTCGCTATCCAAGATCTAAATTCACTTGGTTGTGACGACTGACGATACCCAACTTCCAGCATAAGGCACTACTATATCAGAAGATTAGTTGTTAGCAGATACTATATAAACTTTGGCACAATGTTTATCTTACATTTATTTGCTTACTATATTTTATTTAGTTTATGTATCAACTAACTTTATTAATTATTATTGAAGTATCGAGTATTATTATTACACGGACGGAATTATGAATCGATGGTATGTAAAAAAATTAAATAAGTTTTATTAATTATTTAATGATCTTTATTGATAATTAATCATAACTTGCTTGTATTTTTATTTTTTCATACATTATGGCCAAATTCTTAATTTGTTATATCATATAACCAATATTCTATCTTGAAAAGGAATCGGAATCGTAACTTATAACTGGAATCGGACTCTGAATCGCAAATTTGGGGAAAATCGTCCCTTCTCTAATAAGATAGCTATTCTTTTTTATGCTATTCTATTAATGCTTGTAGCATTTGTTTAAAAAAAAAAAACAGAATAAAACCCGGGTTTTGTTTGTTTTTTTCAAAATTATACTCTCTTTTCAAGAAATGAATGCTACTTATTATTTTATTCAAAAATCATATTTATGTTTATAATTTCAACAAATATGCATCAAATTAAGATTATTTCTCTGATACCGACTCATAATTCATCTCCTTCTACAGGTTATGGCTATCATGGGTACCCACAATTCTCGATCAGTGATCTGCTCTTACCTTAATATAATTATTAAAATAATTAATTATTAATATTATAAAAAGATAGATATTCTTTCTCTATATTATTCTAACGCTTGTAGTGTTCGCTTTTTGAAAAAAACAGTTTTATTGGGATTTTTCAAAATTTGGGTTTTTTTGCCAACCCTGGGGACCCCTAGTCCTATTGCTACCTTTCAACTCAAAGAACCTTCCAAAATCCAACTTATCCATCCCTGAACAATTTTTTAAAAAAGCTATCAACTTCTCGCTAATGTTCAGAAAGTGACTGGCCTCTATGGTGAAACTTAGAAGACCTACGCCATATTTTTAGTATTAAAAACAAGTACTAATGGTGTTTTTAGGCATTGTAGTAATCATATATGGTTTCAGTTTGGCGCGGAAAGTACATATTTTTAAGATACTCCACCTTGATGGAGTGAAAATGAAATTAAAATAAGTCCACCTTGCCTTCTCGACCATGAAAAATATGTATTTCCAGCGAAAACGAATTTTGGATCTGAAAATTACACATAAAAATGCATAAGAAAAATACATTATAAAATCATTTAAAAGATTTAGAACTAGACCAGACTTAACCTGGTAATTTAAGACGACGAAAATAATGCCTCCTAGTTTAGGCCATTTCCTCCAAAAATTAACATTTGTTTAGGTATTACCGCCCCCCATACCCCCCGCAACTAAAAAAAAACCCTCGTAATATTCCTAATTCGAAAGCCTACCATTAGATTTAAATGCAAAAGTCGATTGCTAAATGTCGTTAGGCATCTAGTTTGAATCAAAGCTTTGCACAAAAAAACAGTTTATACATAAAAGGCTAGCACTTGTTCGAATGCGAGCATTAGAAAGCAACGTGCCCTTAAACGAACTAACAGAAAATTTGTACCGTTTTTTTCGCCCTTCGAATCCATTAAACCCGACCTAGTACAGCCACCGCACGCCATTATACCATACACACAAAAAAAGGACAGCCGCGAAACGTTCGAAATATACGGGAATCTAAAACTAAATGCTATTGGGTAATCGGCAAAAGACGCATGCACAGTTCGCCTCTAGATCTAAAACAGCCAGGTCTAGGCGAAATAGTTTGGCCCAAAGTTGAAGGAACAAGGACAAAAATGACGCAGAAGATTCAAATTTAGCAAAATAAAGTTTTTTCCGAAAATTGGATAAATACGTTAGCATTAAGTTCCGGAAATTAAAAATGACATCGGTGAGCGTCATTTTTAGAATTAAAAACGTTTATGCCTTTGGAAATTACAAAATCGTATTTGGGTTAAAACGAATCTTGATAACACTTCAGATTCGGGGTGCACGGTAGATGGCGCTGTTAGTCGGCTACAATTGTGGGCTACAGCATATCTCTTATGACGTCAGACGGTAGCGTCAGATGTGAACAATATCAGCGTATTTTTTTGTATATGAGTATATACTGGGGGGCTGCCCCCCCCCCCATTGATTGAAACTCAGGATCATCGCAGGGTGGTCCTCCTGCAGTGATATCTCCCCCACGAGCAGTCCCCTTGAATTTACTGGGGGGGTTTTTTCTCCCCAACAGCTTTTTACTGGCAGAAGAAAAACCTAACCTAATAACAAACAATACTTACTTTTATAGGTTTCTTGATTAGTTTATGCGTCTCTAAAAGTTTTTCGCGGTCATGCAAAATAAACACGAATTCGAATAACGAAGCACAACTAGAGCACGAAAAGGCCATAACGAAACAGAAACAAATGCTAAGCGGTTTGTATTTATAGCTACGACGTTGCCAGTAAGAAGGCGTTATCGTTCACTGCTAAACAAAAAATACGAAAAAACAAAAAACAATAAAGGACATCAAGAAACCTTACATAACTTATAAAAAACTATAAACGAGCAGAGGCGCAGATATTTAGTAAATAATACAAACTAAAAGTTACAAATCCCCCCCAAAACAAAAAATATACCGCCGTGATTGGTCACATCTGAAGCCACCGGTAGTCTGACGTCATAAGATATATATTGTAGCCCCAAATTGTAGCCTACTAACAGCGACACCTACCGTGCGCGCCAAATCTGAAGTATTACCATATTTTTTTTCCAATTTTTGAAAGGAACCATTAAAAAAATCCGTGACCATTATTCGCTTTTAGAAAGCATTAGAGTAATTTAACGTAAAAAGCTTTTAACTACAGTAACATAAACCTTCCCTCACGCTTTCTATCCATCCCCCAAAGGGAGTGGGTAGATTTTGGAACGCGGACACCGGAACCACAACCAATTTCATAATTTTAATGAATTAAATATTCCTTACCTCTTCTAATTTTATTCCATCGATAAAAAATAAGGCTTGATGCAAAGGGGGGGAAGAATGTGTAAATACGTTAATGAATAATTTAAGGAAAAAAACACTTTTTGAACAATCTTCGTGGGATCATATCACAAAGTTTTCACTTTTCGTAAAGGCAGCTGACGATGAGAACCAGAAAACAAACACAACCTATCGCTTTCACAATCCACCGCAAACTGACTGGCTTAGTCAAACTGACTTTTTGATACAGACAGATAGTTGAATTTTCTTCCATTATCGTCGTCCTTTACTAGAATTGATTCCAACCTTCAACTCTTAGTTTACCTGATTATTCACCATGAAATTACTCCCGTTTAAATATGAAACTCTTTTGGTTTGTTACAGTGGGTAAAGGAACTTTCGTTAGTCTATATAAAAAATAATTTTAAAAAGGCAATTATATGACCGGGTAATGGCGCCTTTTTGCGATGTGGGCTCTAGTTTTTGCCTATAGAAAGTACAGTGGAAATAAATGCATTTTCAATATCAATTTTAAATAAATTTCAAGATTGTAAACATTAACAGTAGATCAAGCTTGAGAATCAGATTTCGTCTTCATAAAAAAAAATGGGACTTAGATTAGTGAAATGAACAGGTGAATAAAAAAGCAATTTCTTTTTTGTGTTCACATTACAAGATGGTCAGAGATATAAGAAAAAGGTATAGATCGGCAAAATTCAATTGGCAAACGCTAAAAAAGGGAATTCTTATTGTTAAATTGCTTTCGGGCAGTAAAAAAAATACCCTGACCTTCAATCTTCCCTCACATGTTTATTATTTTACGGGTTTTTTTAAATATGCATACAACATGAGCTTACAAAAACTCGAAATTTTAATTTCTAAAAATCGAATCAAAACAAACTTTCTAGCCTTCACAAACACATATACGTACGTACACTCAGTGCCCAAAGGTTTTGAGACTACCATATTTTTTTTTCATTTAACAGAATTAATAGAACTATTCAAACGTTGCATTTTGTTTTAGTATGTTTGTATCATAATTTGAAGGAGAAATATAACAAACTTTACAGCCCAAACCCATTTTATTAATAAATATCGTAAATTGATAGGCATAGTCAATAGTTACAATGATGTCCCTTGTTCTTGAGGACTGCTTCAATTCGTTTTGGCACGGTGGAGACCAGATTTGTGATGATATCTTGATTGATATTACTCCATTTTCGTTCATTAAGCACCCGCAATTGCTCACAATTGGATCATTAGTTCTGCTTATTAGCCGCCAGCTTGATTATGCCTAACAAATGATTTTATCGATTGAGTTCAATGGTAAATTCCCGGATCAAAGTCTCAAAAGTTCGATGTTATTTTCAGCCAAGAACCTTGTTATTGCTTTTGCTTTGTGAGCCATCATGCTAAAAAATACAGTTACCATCCTCAAATTGGTCCTGAACTGTTTGCGAAAATGGGCTGATGAAGCAAGTTTTGGTACCATTTTGAGTTCATGGCAGATTTCTTGGGCAAAATTGTTAGTGCTCCAGTTCACCCTAACGAGGGGTCTTCCAGAAGTTCTAAACAAGAGAAATGGAGCTTCATCAGAGAATATCACTCCGCCCTAATCTTCAACAGTCCATTCTTTATATTTCCTACAAATCTGGAGCCTATCCTTAAGGTTCTTCTTGGTAAGATGAAGCTTCTCCGCAACCCTCCTCGACTTGAGACCTTTGGTGAAAACTCTCCGCCTCGCTGTGTCCGCTTAAGCGTTCGCGCCCGCCTCTTCCCTATCGTGAACAAGCGTGGCACTGTAGACAACCCCATCTTTGAGTTAGGATCTTACCAGAAGGCGATTTTGACGATAATTTTTTGCTCTTGGGCATCCAGAAGACTTCTTCAGAGTAGTGTAACCAGTCTTTTTACAGTCATTAATGATCCTAAAAATGGTGTTCCTTAATGCAATACCCTTAGCAACTTTCTCCTTACATTGCAAGCCACTTTGGAACGGAGCAGCAATGGTTGCGCGCTTCTTTGGGGGAAATGAACCATTCCTGCAATTGAAAAAATATAAACAATTATTTGACCAAAAACTATTACGAAATAGATTACAATTACGCATCATTCATTTAAATAGAATATTTGTAATGATTTTAAATGTTGATGGAATAGCAAAGATCCAGGGATTGAAAATCACCTCCTACAGGAACAGGACCAAAGCGCGATTTTGGATTCACTGAAGGAATGCACCGTTTATTATTATTATTTTGTTATTATTATTATTATTATTATTATTATTATTATTATTATTATTATCATTGTTATTAGTTACAAAATCTGACTTTTTAATAAGCCTGCAATAATTTAAATATTAGAATAATTATACATATCCCGTAAATAAAAAAAACAAAAACAAAGAAATATATATATGTCTCAAACCTTTGGCCATGACAGTATACACAATACATACATACAAAATATACACACAATTACGTAAGAGCTCATAGCGGGAAAGGTGACTAGCGTTTAGTACTGCAGGAAAGGTCAGGAGAGTTGCATGTACTCGTATTTTAAGTCCCGCGCGCGCTGAGTAGTCTCCTCATTAATCTATTCTAGCTCTGTATCATTCGTATTTTCCACCTTCCTTACTTCACCATTCTTATAAATCTCTTTTTCCCGAAGTTTCCAGCAAAAATGCCCTCAATGGTTTTCTCATTTTAACGTAATTTGTGAAGATATATAAATCAGAGTGATATGTTGAAGAGAAGGTGGAAGAAGTGTTGTGATTGGGTAGGGGTCTGGGTAAAGCTGCGCACATACGTCAAAATGGCGTGTTGACAATATGCGACTAGCTCCCTACGTAATTTGAAGTTTTCTGTGTCATGCCGCGCAGAGAATCAAACCCGGTACCCAGAGAGAAATCCCCAAACGCCGTTATCTATTATCCTAGCCCCGCAAGGGGGGAGGGGGTACCCTGTTACATTTGGTACCTGGAGGAGATGTACCTCCCCCTGGCAAGGTACAAATTAAGGAAGTCTCTGATGGGGCCTGGGAAAGGTGTTGGTGCGCTTTCCCCTCGCTCTTCCTCAATGCTTCTTCTTTTTTATAACTCCGACTCTCCCCTCAACCCTTTGTCTACCTGCACTTGGTACCAGGAGGAACTGTTTTCACCCGGACATAATGAAAATTAGGGACTCTCCCACCACTGTGTTGAACTGAACTCTTCGACGGGGTCTGAGGAAGCTGTTAGTAGGCTTCCCCTCGATCCCTCTCAGCATTCCTTTTCCTCTATCAGTATCCCTTTAACCCTCCCTCTAGGTTGCATGAGACCAAGACTTGAGAGACCCTGGGTGTTGGGGTGCGATTAATGGGAAGATAGGTTTTGCTCCAATGGCCCCGTCCATGTGTGAAATGTGCTGGCCACCTCTATGCGGCCACTCTCGGGGGCATAAGGCTCTACTGCCTATGGGTGGCGGGTTTTACTCCCTTGTTGGTTGCCAGGCCAACGAAAAGACTGGTTCCGTCTCTAGGTTTTCCACAACAAATCCTCAGATCTTGGTCGCCATGTCGACGATTAGTACGAGCTACTAAGGAAATCCTGCCTCTTTGCCTGCCTAGTTGGGAGCTGCGGCCCTTGGGGATTGACCGTTCTTTTGGGGAACTTGTAGTGTTCAGTTGTGTCGCTGCACAGGTGCGAGCACCAATCTTTAAGGCCTCCAGAGTGGAGGCCTGAAAAGTCAGAAAACCCGAGATGGGGTAGGCGGGAGCTGCTATACGCGGCATCTAGCCCGCCAACTTCGGCCATAAAAATCGACTCTGCAGACACTCCTAGTCGGGTCAACCCTAAATCTGAGCAAACTGCTCAAAGACATTGCATGATAAACCCGTACTATGCAATGCCAAGTGTGCGCATTGCGGCGCCAGCACCCTGCTTCCTCGAAACCATGTATTTCGTATATTTTCGGGAAGGATGTCCTAGCCGCACAAGCTGCGGACCGATTCTCTTTTTGTGAGGCTAAGGACTTGTTCGTGTGGGTCCCTGTGCGACCTGGGTCATCATATGCCTCTAAAGTTTAAAAAAAAACACCTTCTGATCTTGGCCTTTTCTGGTCTACAAGCAAGGTCGCTTCCCCACCTATTCGGAACCTTTCTGCAGGTTTTACCTCCTACGGGCACGCCCATGTTAAAGCTTACGGCTCCACGGAACGGACTCACCCCCCGCCTCAACTAAAACCAATGCTCCCCCATTTCGCCCCCGCGTGACCGTTTCCCCTAAGGCGAGAGGCAAATGCCGCGAAGGTGGTCGTGAGACCGTCTTCGTGGATTTCTAAAGCTGTTCCCCGAAAGGAGGACAGCATCAAGAGTTTCGTATCCCATGCCCACGTCCAAGGCTGGATCCTCAGGGGTGACTTGAGTTGGACCCCTGCCTCCGAGACCTCCCCGCCCGACAAAGGCACCTAGGTAGAGGGAGACGAAGACTCGAAGGACGAGCCTAGTATCTCCCTATAAGTCCTCGGAGTTAAACGCGCTTTCTCCACTGTTTATATTAATAAATTTTCTGCGTTCATTAAAAAAAGATTATTTTTTCCATTTCATTAACCGTTGCAGAAATACATTAAAAACCACACTTTAGGGTGATTTACATAGCTGGGGGCGACTTTTCCGCTGGATCTGGTGCAACTGCGACTTTGCGACTCTATACCCCCCCCCCCCCCTCGTGCGACTTGCGACTGCGACTTTTTTTTCCCCCGGTGTGATTCCGCTAAATTACAAAGTAAACTTTAGCGCGATAACAAAAACATGCTTTTATAAGGCAGAAAAAAATATTTATTATTTTTTAATTTTTTTAGTTAAAACACAGCCTAAACTAATATCTACAGGTCATCATCCTCCTCCTCCATGTTCTCCTAGCCCATCTTCTCCTCCAGGAGGTCCATGTTCCCTTGGAGGAACACAAGCTCCTCAAAGTTGACCTCATCCAGGGAGGACCTATTGGCCCTGAGGACGTCCCCAGCCGAGCTGAATAGCAATTTCTTTCAAAAAAGTCGTCTTTGTTCCTGTTCAAAGTCGGGGAAAATTGGCGGTGCGACTTTGCTTAACCAGACCTTTTCAAAACGTTTGCGACTTTCGACTTTACGACTTCGAACTTCATAGTGCGGCGAAGTTGCAACTCGTTGCCGCAACGTCCAGCTCTGGTGATTTATATATTCTACAATTGAATGTATTTTTTCTGTTTTACCTTATTCCTAGGATACAATTTCAGCTTTATTGAGTATGGCTACAAGAGGCAGTGGATTTAGGGATATTTAGTATTTCAGAAATCTTCCCCCAGCTCATCTTAGATTTTAATTTAGTAATTATTATGGATTTCATGTAGGAAGACGGACAATTCACTACCGTTTGCCAAGATGATTGCTTGGAGAATATGACGCGAAATTGCGATGCCGAAGAAAGGGTTATTATAGTTTTCTAGTCTATTTCTGACTTGTCTAAATTATAAATACGAGGTCACAGAAAATACTCCGGTGACTTCAAAATTGTGTCCTAATTTAAATCATATAAATTAAACATGTGAGAATTATATCGTGTAAATACTTTTTTTGGTTGTAAAATTTCGTAAAAAGTTTTATTACTCTACATCTGTGTCTATCAAACTGGTTGAGATTTTGTGGGTGTTTCATTTAAAATATTTGAAAAAGTAGAGATAATCTCCCCCTTCACTGTTGGGAGGGATCATCTTTACTTGTTAAAGTATGAAGTCATATGGTAAAATTGTATCGGAGGTTGTGACATTATTAAACCTTTCAAAAAAAACAAAACCCGCCGGAATGAGCAATAACTCTTTCAAACCTGAACTTTTTCCACCCATCAGAAAATTATGAATTGTAGTTTTTATATTTCAGCTGTAGAATAATACTGAATTTAATAATTATTTATGAGATTTATCTGTATTTTACACATGTATCATATAAGATACAATTAGATTTCAACGGTTTAAAAAAATGTTTTTATATATATTCTATATTATTATATAACTCTTTTTGAATAGCAGAATAGAAGTATGGTTTAAAAAGAAACATAAACATAAACGGGTCTGAAATTTTGGGGGCTTCAGCCCCCTAGACCCCTAGATCCTCTAGTTAGAGGATCTAACAATTCTTCCGATGCATTTTTTTTAATTCTGTGGATATTATATTGGGACAAATATAATATCCACATACTTGATAGCGTACAAAGGTAAACAAGGTCCTATCGTGTGGAAAACTGATTCTAGTTGTCCGTGTGTTTCTGGTAGTCTGGTTCAGTCCATTGGAATTATCATCTCCTCATCTAGATCTAGCATATATGAGAAGGCTCAATGAATCGCCTGAAGGGGGACCCTTGTGGTACTGAAGAGAAGAGTTGGTTGTTTTCATCTTCTTTGACGATGAGCTGAACATTCGCGGAAAAAAGGGAAATGGGAATTGAATTGGAGAATCCGGAAAAAATCTAGGCGTCTTAAAGCATCTATCGATGGGGAACTGGAAGCCTTTACATCATTACGTTGCAACAGTAACGAAGAAGTTCTTAAGCAAACTAAAATTTTATCTAACCTCTATGAAGAACGAACAAGCTTTATGGGAAGAGGATAAAAATTAAAAAGTAGCAAAAGAATTTTTTTTTTTTGTTCTTTAAACATAACATTATTCAACGGATGAGAGAAGCCACAAAGGCCTATCAGAGGTCATCCGAGTCAACCACAACCCAATAAACTGCATCTACAAGATTCTATCTGAACTGCTTAAAAGTGAAGTACCATCATGGCATGTCGAAAACTAAATAATGTAGTCACTACTTAAAAATGAATTACCATCATGGCTTGTAAAAAAACAACTAAATCATTCAATACACATATTAATAATATATACACAAATTTATATTGCATTATGTAATTTGCCCCAATACAACCTAAAAACCATGATAACTTACCCTCCCCATATACTCATTTAACCTGCGCTTTATTAAATACCTTCAAATGTGGAGTGCTTACCATCTCTTGTGGTAAATCATTCCAGTAATCTACCACTCTGATGGTGAAAAAATACTTTCTCACATCCAAACTACACCTCTGTTTTTATATTTGTTTTTTTTTGTCAAGTGGTGGCCCCCTAGTCCTTTTACTACTACCTTCCAACTCAAAGAACTTGCTAAAATCCATCTTATCCATCCCAGAACAGATTTTAAAAAGCTTGATCGTATCTCCCCTCATCTCCCCTCAAATGAGAACATATTTAGCTCCCTCAACCTATCTACATATTCAAGGTGCTTCAGGGCAGGTATTTTTGTTGCCCTCTTTTGTAGTTACTGTAGCAGGTGGAGACCATGCTTGTATACAGTACTCTAAATGTGTCCTGACATATGAGCTGTAGAGTTTAAGGATGACCTCTTTATTTTTGTAGCTAACATTCCTCTTAATGAAGTCCAAGGCTCTATTTGCTAAATTATTTTGCTTAAATACACTGCTTATAAAACCTCAGTGACCTATGTACCACAACTCCTAAGTTTTTATAACCCTCTACTCAATTCAGCCAATGCCCATTCATTTCATAGCTAATTTCTTTATTATCTCTTCCTATGTAAATAACTTTAATTTTTTTAAGGTTAAAACTCATCTGCCACTTTTTTCCCCAAACTCTAATAGCATTTAAATTACTCTGCACTTTAAAGTTAGCTTCAATTTCATTTACTACAGTTGCCAATATTGTGCCAGCAACGAAAATTGACACTTTACTATTTACAGCCTCCCCAAAATCATTTACATAAACTAGGAATAATAATGGACCTAGAACTGACCCCTGAGGTACACCACTGATAACATCCCTCCACTGTGACCTCACCCCATTCAGTACCACCCTCTGTTTCCTGTCTTTCAGCTATCTAGATATCCAATTCAAAACTTTCGCACATATCCAATACATTTTTTTATTTGTTAACTATTCTCCTATGTGGAACCTTATCAAAAGTTTCGTTAATATCTAAGTAAATACATCAACATTCTCTCGCTTATCTAATTGTTTAGTTACATACGAAGGGCGGTCAATAAGTTTTGCGAATCGGTAGGGCAAAACAGAGGAAGGGGGATGGCTGTTTGTGGGGGTGTTAGGACAAGTTATGACAAGTCAGAACCTGCAGCCGCACACTCCTGCCTTGTATATTTAAGAAGCAGTAGCTGACCGCAGATCATCAGTCACAAATTTTTGAACAATAGAGAAGGTTGAGCACCGCGCAGTGATCAAATTTTTGACCAAGGAAGGCAAGAATGCAAAAGAGATCCATGAACGCATGGTTGCAGTGTACACCGACACCGCCCCTTTCTATGCAACCATTGCTCGCTGGAATAGGGAGTTCCGCCATGGTCGTGAGTCCCTTGAACATGACCCCCATCTAGCACGCCCGTCAGACGTGATCAACGAGGACAATGTGGCCCGTGTGGAAAGGATGATCCACGAAAATCGACGGGTGAAAGTCGAAGAAATAGAGCGAGAACTTGGAATATCACATGGAAGTGTTACCAACATCATCCACGACAATTTGGCCATGACCAAGGTCTCTGCCCGTTGGGTCCCTAGAAACCTCACGCCCTATGATCGACTTCAACGTCGTCAAGGTTCGGAGGAGCTGCTGATCCTGTACAACCAAGACCCAGCGCGATTCTAGTCACGCATAGTGACAAGTGATGAAACATGGGTCCATCACTGGGATCCCTAGTGACTACTTTTTATTCCGCCAGCTCAAGGCTGCACTGCGTGGACGCCGGTTTGTGGACGATGAAGATGTCCAGCTCGCCGTCCAGGAGTGTATTAAACAGCAGTCGGGAGATTTCTGGTTGTCGGGTATTCCAAGCCTCAGGAACAAGTGGCGCAAGTGCATTGAAGTTGAGGGTAGTTATATTGAAAAGTAATAAAACCCTTTTCCTCATATCTCGTTTCCTTATATCCGAATTGCAAAACTTATTGACCGCCCCTCGTAATCCATAAATTCCAGTAAATTTGTTAAACATGACATACCACTTCTAAAACCATGCTAATCATCATTTATTAAACTACCTCTTTCTAAGTACTCAGAAATACTCTTCTTTACTACCTCCTCAAGAGTTTTACAGACTATAGATGTTAAGCTTACAGGTCTAAGGTTATTTGGGTCCTCTTTACTTCCCTTCTTCAAAATTGGCAATACATTCGTTATTTTCCAATCACTAGGTCTCTTCCAAAACTCCAATGATCTAGTATATATCCACTCAAGAGCTATTGCAATAATTTCTATACCTTATTTTAGTAACCTAGAATGAATGTCATCTTGGCCAGATCCCTTATTCGTATTAAAATCCATTATAAGCACTTTAATGATTTCCCTATCTACATTATGGTATTCAATACCCCATCCCCTGACCTAGAACTATCACAAATTAAACTGTTCGGTTTCTCTTCTGTAAATAATGAAGCAAAATTATCATTAAGTACCTCTACTATTTCCTCATTAGATTCTTTCACAACAACGTCACACTTAATAAGCCCTATTTTATCTCTTCTAGATTTTTTTATTGATTTTATAATAGCTAAAGAATCTTTATTATTATTTTGAGCTAAATTCATTTCTGCTGCCCCTTTTCTTTTCTTAATTATTGTATTTAATTCATTCCTAGTGACCCTATACTAATTCAGATTTTCAGCAGTACTTTGCCCCTGGAGTCTTTGGTATGCTGTTTTCTTCTCAGAAATTTTCTAGCTATCTCATGATTCCACCATAATGGCTTCCTAATGACTTTCATTGGGGCGCACTGCTTTTGGACCACATTTAATCTAGCCTTTAAAGTATTCCACATCTCGCAAGTATTCTTACCACTAAATTCTATATCTCAGTTAACCTGCTTTAGCAAGTTTCTAAGTTTTACATAATCCCTTCTATGAAAATTTGGAGTTTTAGAGGCGTTTGTTGATGTACTAGCTTTCACTATTCCCTAGTTAAAACGAATAATCTGATGATCACTATTTCCCAATGCTTCCCCAACAGTCAATTTCTGAACTAAATTATCATCATTTGAAAGTACTAGATCTAATATATTGATACCTCTTGTTGGTATATTAACAAATTGACTCAAAATATTATCCTCAAAACATTCTATAAACTTACAACTTGTTCTATCGCTTCCTTTAATATTTTTATAGTCCACAGAATTTAAATTAAGGTCACCAAGAATAACTGTATCTACTTAACATCTTTTACTTATTTCCCTTATCATTAGCTCATCTATATCATCAGTCAGTCCAGGAGGTCTGTAAAAAGCTGCCAAATGTAGTATCTTATTTTTACCGACCCTAATATCTATCTACAGTCACTCAACTTCTTTTTGTTTTATAGAATTATTTAGATTTGAAGCAATTCTATTTCTAATATAAATAATCAACCTACCACCAGTCCTATCTCTCCTTTCACTATTTTACATATCATAATCTTGTAAATCAAATTCACCACATTATCATTGAATCTAATTTCACTAACCTATAATCATGCTAAACATACTACATATGTCTATATCTTCATCACTAACATAATTAAATAACTCATCCTTCTTATTTCTAAGACGACAGGCATTGGTATAGAGACAACTCAGCCCTCCTATCCTTGAAGAACCTCTTTTAGCTTTAATGCCTTGACATTTCTTTCCTTTTCCTACCCTGTTTAGCTTCGGTATAATCGTGCCCTTTTATATTTCCCTGACCGCTATCATTATTTAGTTTTCTGCGGAAAGAGCTGTAGCATTCGGTGAGCTTTTCCCTGGTAAATTGACAAAAGATGAGAAGCAATGTGCGAAACAACTCTGGAAATTGTTCCCAAACGTCAAGAAGTCAACTGTACTGTGATAGTCATTACATTTGAGAAATACTGCTGTCTGAAATATCTTAATAAATCATAAACAGTAATTCATTCATGAATAATATTATCTTAGAAAAAGATTGGGGTCTCTTGAGTCACCTTTTTTCTTGTAATATAAAAAAATAGAATTTTTAGTTTTGCATGAAATGGAATAGTAATAACTAATGGGATTTTGAAAGAAGGCCATTTAGCTATATGAAGATTCCTTTTTCACAATATTTCGGGGAAGTTACTTCCATCATTCTCAAGTGACAAATGGATATTTTTCATGTTCTCTTTAATGTTACGTTGGTCTGAAATGATTTATCCATAACACTATACTGTATTTTAAGAACGGGATTTTTTGGAAGGGTTGAATAATAATTCTAGATTTTTTTTTCTTACTTTGGTTATGACCTAGGCATATTTTAAGTTTTTATCCAAGTTCATTCTAAGAGTTCATTTAAAGTTTGAAGAAACAGAATGGTGAAGTTCCGAAATAAATATGAGTATCGAATGTTTTGAAATTTTTTAAAACAAAAAGAATTACAGATGGTGAAGTTGAGAAAATTTATTTAATTTAGGCAAGGCTGCTTTTTTATTTTATTTTTTTGTATATTCGAAAGTTTTGTCGAAGTTATTTCTAAAATAGATTTTTTTTTAAATTTTAATCTTTATCAGGAGGAAATAGCAACTGCCCCTTATAAACGAGTAAAGCAAAATTAAATAATTAAGGCAAATTTAGTTAAAAAAAAAGGATCGTAAGGATTGTTTTTTCAAGTATTTAAAAAGAATTCCGATAAATTTTTTTCTCGCCTTTAGGCCTAGAAAATAAGCATCGATGTAAAAAAAAAGACCAAATGTAAATTCTTAGAAGATATATATTGGAAACTTCTTTTAAAATTTAGACCAAAGAGCCGTTACCAAAGCCGTATAGGCCGTAGGCTACAGACCGAAGGTCTGCCTGCTCCTTTTGTGAGATTTATAATTTTTTTAAGTTTCCAAAATATTTTGGGGTTCTTGTAAATCTATCGTTTTCCATGTTACTGATTGGTCTCTGTGTCTTATACCTTATGCTTCAAAGAGAATTCAATCGTCTTTTTTTTTAATCATCTAAATAGTATTTTTGTAACTTTTTTTTGCATTGTTTCTGCTATTGGGCAAATTCGGTGTCTCTTTTTCAAAAGATGATCTGATTGTTCCATTATTGTGGCGATGTTTGCATCAGGTCTGCAGGCTATTTGTGGCAAAACCAGCGTACGTCCATTGTTAGGGCTGGTTAATTGGTATTGTCAGAGAGAGAGAGAGAGAGAGAGAGAGAGAGAGAGAGAGAGAGAGAGAGAGAGAGAGAGAGAGAGAGAGAGAGAGAGAGAGAGAAAGAAAGAGATTCAGGCAGACTAAGAAGCCTAAGGGGGTATCTCACGGACGAACGAATCTTCAACCGGCATCTTTCGGTAAATTTCCGGGGCGATAACGAAGCGAGACGAGTCTAGCTGAAGCCTTTACTCGCCGCGTCTTGAATCGGAGTGGGACCCACTTCCGACGGCAAACAAAATCGCTTCCGGCGAAGCCTTATATATTTTCCAGCGCGAAACGAGAAAAAATAGGATTCAATCAGGAGGCAGGCGCTGCTCACGCCGTATCCAAGCGGTAATTACGAGGATTCATTGGAACCAGCCTAAGGACACACGCGCTCCTTCATAGGAGATTTCCTGTTACTCCAAGGACTCGCAGGCAAGCAACCAGTTGTTCAGAATTACGGCAGTCAAGGGCGTAAGGACTCATTCTGGAATACGCGCTAGGCTCCGTGCCCTGGAAGGATACTCACTCGAACAACCTCTCGAGGCCCCTTCTTCCTTTCTTGGAAAATCGTAAGCCAATTACCGTTTTCTCGATCACCGTCGAAGCGGCTTGACGCTTTCCAACTACGAAGCTTCACCCCCTAATCTCCTCCCGTTTTCGCTCGAGTAAATATTGTGCTATTCATAGCTCGTGCCGAAGGATTTCATTGTAAAATTAATTCCTTTGCTGAACGATTAGTTTTCCCATTGTGTATGAATCATTGTTAAATTTTGTTATGTGTTTGTATAATAGTAAAGATTATTTTTGTTTCTCTTGATAAATCCCAGAACTACATAAAAGGCCATTGATCTATTTTCTAAGTCGGCCAACAGAATAACGCACTCGAATATCCACCATTCTTAAAAGTGACTCTCCCCTCACCGTGTCTAGGGCTGGCAAGCGAAGGTCAGTGAAATCTACCTAACCTACGACAGGTATATAGAAGTTAGAAGGATCAAGCAAATGTTACTCACTAATGATTTTCCTCTATACATTATAAAACAAACTATTAATCAATTTATAACTAATAAAAGGAACATAATAAATAACACTGAAATGAGAAATTAACAATCTACTACTGCAACCAAATGACAGACAATTACATTCAAAAAGAAAAACAACTTAAAGAGATAATAAGTAAAAACATTAAAAGTAAAAATGCTAAAATAAAAATAAACCTTAATATCTCGGTACTACAAAAATAGAAAAATAAAAGATCTAGTTCTAACAAGAAAATTATTGCCCGCTGCTCTATCTGAGACAAACCATTTGGTATAGCAATTCATCTGCCATAACAATGGTGGTAGAATCATTGAAACATCCTACATTGGTTTTGCCACTAAATAGACTGCAGACCATAGGCCTACTGCACCATAATAATGGAACGATCAGATTACATTTTTGAAGAAAAACAGCAAATTCGACCAACAGCAGAAACACTAATAGAAAAATATATATTTAGATCAAATAGAAAAGACGACCTGATGCACTTTGGAGCATTGAGTATAAAATACAAAAGACCAATTTAACATACAAAACGATAGATTCACAAGAACCATAAAAATATTTCTGGAACTTAAAAAATTATAAATTTCAAAAGAGGAGCGGTTTCGCCACCTATATCAAGAAGAGCTTGCACTTCGCAGGCAAGACTTCGGTCTTGGCCAACAGCCTATCTGGTTCTAGCAACGGGGTTTTGGTCTAAATAATTGAAAAGGGTTCCAGTACATATCATCATCACTAACTCTATAATTTCAGAAGGAGATTTTTTGAGTATTTGAATAATAATTTCATCTTAGTTTGGTTATGACTTATGTTTTTTTATCAAAGTTATTTCTAATAATTCTTTTATAATATCAAAAACAAAATGGTGAAGTTCAGAAATAAATATAAGTATCAAAATTTTGTGAATTTTTTAAAACCCAAAGAATTACAAATGGTGAAGTTCAGAGAATTTATTTTAATATATCTTTTTCTATAACTATATTTTAGCAACGTGATATTTTGAAGGGGGGGGAAATTTAGTTTTGAGTTCCTTTTTAAAATCATTATAATTGGCGAAGTTCAGAAAATTTATAAAAATTTAACCATGGCTGCTTTTTTTTAGATTTTAAATTTGAATCTTAGTAGCGAAGCGCAAGCTCCCCCGCTGGGGGAAGTGGCGAAGCCATTGCCTGGTATATATATATGTATATATATATATATATATATATATATATATATATATATATATATATATATATATATATATACCAGAAATGAATACACAAGTGATTTTTAAATGGCCCCTCAGGTAGAAATCCAAGAGATTCAGATCAGGTGAGCGTAGAGGCCATGTATTATGTCCAGCTCTTCTTATCCACCGACCAGGGAAACTTCTATCAAGATACCTGCGGGCTACGAGACTGAAGTGCGCGGGAGCACCATCACACATGAAATGCAGTTGACGACGAGTGATAAGTGGAACGTCGTCCAAGAAATCAGGCATATCGTCTTTCAGAAAGCGCTTGTATGCCTCACCCCTAATTCTGTTCAGAAGTACATGGGGCCCAAATAACGTACCATCAACAACACCGGCCCAGATGTTGAGTCAGAACCGCTGTTGGTGACGTGATGATACAATTGCATCTGGATTTTCCTCTGTCCATACATGCTGATTGTGGAAGTTGAATATTCCACCTCGTGTGAACTGTGCTTTATCGATGAATTAAACGAAGCTGGAAAAGTTTGGATTTCTAGCGCACTGTTCCAAGAACCATTGACAGAACGTAACTCTTTCAGGCTAATCTGTTGGTGACAACGCATGTAGACGTTGCAGATGATATGGGTACAGCTGTTTTTCTCGTAACACTCTCAAGACATTCAAATGAGGAATAGCCACTTGTCTTGCCAATTGACTTGTGCTGATTTCAGGAGTATCATTCACAATATCCAGTATCTCCTCTTCTTCCTCAGGCGTCATGGACCTTGGTCGTCCCCTGTTGCCACCACGAGGTTCGAGGGTCCCATATTCATACAGTTGGCGATCGATATTCGCAAATGTTTTCCTATCGGTCATATTCGGTTTGGGAACCTTTCCTGGTACAGACGGCGAGCTTCTATAGCATTACCGTTCGCCAAACCATACACGAGGTGCATATCTGCTCCCTCTTGATTTGAGTACATGTCCACTCACGATGCATCACTATCCAGACATCTACTTGATCGAGTTCAACGGAATCCTGTGCTAAAAGACACACGATTTAATAGCCTATAACTCGGAAACCAAGCATTTCTGGACATATGTTCATAGCAACTATTTTTAATCCCGGGCGACTCTACATAGCACTATGTCGCTCGGTCCCCGTTTTTCTTTTTTAGGAGGGGGGAAATAACATCATAACTATTCGGTCGATTCTAACGAATTTGAAACCCTTATGTTGTTTTACATTCTCTTTCGAATGATATAATTGCCAAGTTTCTCCCAAAGTTAGCCCAGGAATTATGTTATTTTGGCAATAACATTATAACTATTCCAAGGTTAGTCCGGAATTTATTGACAGTTTTGAAGGTTGTAAAGTCCTAAATCAGAAATAGTGAAAGCACGCGACTTTTGGTTAGCAGACCTTGTTATTATTTAGACATAGGGAACATAATCCCGAAGTTACGCCATCTATTTTTAAAGCATCCTGTATATCAGATGCAGGTAAGAAACCACAGTAATATGGACCAATTTACTGCGGAACCAGGTTTGGACGAATACATCGGTCATCTTCAGGCGCTGGCAAATTAATGAGTACAAAAAGATGCTTAACCTAAGAACACAAAATTTTACAAGTCATAATTTAATGAGGGGGAAGACATTTCAAAGCAGAGATTGAACGAGTCTTCTGCTTATCAAGGGATTATTAGTGTTGAACTGACCATTGGATTAATTATAATTAAGAATTTCCCTTATGAGAGCTGGTTCAATTACGCTTCAATGGATCTGCAATCTACAATCAACCTTATTGTTGGAGAAAGATGAGGTCTGAAATTACCTCTATTCGTGAAGAAATACGAGATCTGTAATCAACTTTATTTTAGAAAAAAAAGAGATCTGCCAACACCTTCATTTGTAAAGAAAGAGGAGAACAGAACTGTAATTATCTTTATTACTGAAAAAGGAGAAGATCTGCAAACACTTTTATTTGTCAAAAAATCACTTTTATTAATAATAAAAGATGAGATCTGCCATCACCTCTAATGGTAAAGGAAGAGAAGATCTACACTCACCTTAATGGTGAAGAAAGATGAGATGTACAAACAACTTTATTGGTAGACAAAGAGGAGGTCTGCAATCAGCTTTATAGATGAAAAAAGAGGGAATCTGCCATTACATTTATTGATGAAGGAAGATGAGACCTGCATTCACCTTTATTGGGGAAGAAAGAGGAGATCTGCAATTATCTTTATTGATTAAGAAAGAGAAGGTCTGCAAACACATTATTAATAAAGAAAGAGGAGATCTGCAATCACTTTTATTGGTGAAAAAAGAGGAAATCTGCCATCAGCTTTATTAGTTGGGGGAAGAGGTAACCTGCAAACACTTTTAATGGTGTAGGGAGGGGAGAGGGAAGATAAAGAGAAGATCTACAAAGAGCTTTATTCTTAAAGAAATAGAAGATCTACAGTCACCTTTATTGGTGGAGAAAAAGGAGATCGACAATAAAACTTTTTGTTGGAGAATGAGATCTGCAATCACCTTGATTAGTGAAGAAAGAGGAGATCAGGAATCACCTTTATTGGTGAAAGAATAAAGAACTGCAATCATCTTTCTTGTTGAAAGAAGAGAAATTCTGCAGTCACCTTTATTGGATTAGAAAGAGGAGATCTGTAATCACCTCTATTGGTGAGGAAAGAGAAGATCTGCACTCACACATATTGTTGGAGAAAGAGAAGACCTGTAATCGCCTTTATTGTGAAGAAAGATGAGATATGCACTCACTTTATTGTTAACGAAGAATTAGTCCTGTCCTCACCTCTATTGGTGAAGAAAGAGATCTGAATCAACTTTATTGGCAAAGAATGAAGAGATCTGCAATTACCTTTATTGATGAATAAAGAGAAAATCTGCAAACACCTTTATTCGTTAAAAAAGTGGAGATCTGCCATCACCTTTATTAGTAAAAGAATAGGATATCTGCATTCACCTTTAATGGTGAAGAAAAAAGGAGATCTGCACTCACCTTTATTCGTGAAGAAAGATAAGATCTGACCCTATTCTATTCTTAAAGAAAGAGGAGATCTGCACTCACATTTATTGTAGGAGAAAGAGATCTGTGATAAAACTTTATTGGTTGAGAAAGAGATCTCTTGTCACCTTAACTAGTGAAGAAAGAGATCAGTGTCATCTCAATTAGTGAAGAAAGAGATCTGCAATTACCTTTATTGCTGAAGAAAGATGTGATCTGCAATCGCTTTGATTAGGTATTGGTGAAGAAAGAGGAGAACTACAATCACCTTTATTGGTAAAGAAAAGGTAGATCTACAATCACCTTCTGAAGTAGCCCAAAGGTCAGGGAAGGTTTCAAAGTTCGGCTTTATTTCACTGAAACAAAATAATACATATGATGAACACACTCTCACTTAAGCACACACACAAATATAGGCACATTTACATTTAAAAAACAAAGAATTGATATATGAATAAGTGGCATCGTGTTGGTTTCATAAACCTAGGAGTCCAGTTAGTAGATGAACTGTAAGATCTTCATCTTCATACATTATCGTAGCTTTTCATATATTATCTATTTTACTTTTATTTAATATTCAAACCTAAAGAAAGAAACACAGGTTAGTTGTGAACTTAATTAATTATAACTTAATAAATTATAACACCTTCATTTATCAAGAAAAAGCATATCTGTACATAGATTAATGGTGAAGAAAAAGCCAGATCTGCAATCACCTTTATTGGTGAAGAAAGAGGAGATCTACACTCATCTTTATTGCTAAAGGAGCAGTAGTTTTTGAAGATATAGGCGATCTGCATTCACCTTTATTGATGAAGAAAAAAGAGATCTGCACTCACCTTTATTCGTGAAGAAAGAGGAGATCTACACTCACCTTTATTGCTAAAGGTTTTGAAGATATAGGAGATCTGCATTCACCTTTATTGCTGAAGAAAAAAGAGATCTGCACTCACCTTTATTCGTGAAGGAAGATAAGATCTGCAAATACCTAAATTCCTAAAGACAGAGGAGATCTATACTCACTTTTATTCTAGGAGAAAGAGGCATTCGGTAATAAAACTTTATTAGTCGAGAAAGAAATCGGTTGTCACCTTAATTAGTGGAAAAATATATCTGCACTCACCTTTATTCGTGAAGAATGATTATATCTGCAAACCCCATTATTCTTAAAGGAAGTGAAATGTACATTCCTCTTTCTTGCTGAAGTAAGAGTAAATTTGCAATCACCTTTATTGGGAGAAGAAAGAGGAGATAAGCAATCACCTATATTAGTGAGGATGTGAATAGATAATACTTCAAACCTCTTAAAGGTAGTCAGAAAAATATTAATAAGTAACCACAATACCTAATAATTACTGATAAAAAATTAACTGGTGAACCAATAGTTCTCAACACGGGCTCAGATTTAACTGACAAATGTGAAATCAGGGCAGAATCAAGAAAGAATAAATAAATGCCAAACTGGTTCTAATGGTCCCTGCCCTTTAACCACAATCGATTTGATTGAGCAACTAAAGCTTAAATTATTTTTACATTCATGTAAACCGGCATTCAATATACCGCCAGTTTAGGCAAGGGCTAAATGACCCTAGAACACAATGATTAAAATACTTGAGGTATGTAATTTGTAGTAAAATTGGGGCCTCCGAAAAGGTTGCACATTTCTCCATCTCAGTAATTCAGCTTCACGAAAAGATGATAAGTTAAGAAAATCAGCTATAAACTAGATATTCGGCTAATAAAAAACGGGAATGAATAAAAGAAAAATGAAGAAAAGAGGACGTAGTTACATATATTAACAACTCATAAATGGGAACTATATAAGTAAACAGACAAGAGAAATTGTCTTCTTTAGCTCTCGGCTAAGGATCGCTCGCTCCGATATCAAACAAAAACTTTTAAGATTTATGGCCCACTGCAATTACTTGATTTAAATCAATTTAGCAATTTGCAGTGGCACGTCGCCTGTTGGCTGGGTTCGAAAGGGAACTTGGTTATCGCTTGTTAGAAGAAAGGACTCGGAAGAAAATGGTGGTTTTGGTAGGCTTTAATCTCGGCTTAGAACTACCTCAGTTCCGGCAAGCGAAATTGTCGAGTGCTGGCTATGTATTTCGTGTAGGTCTCCTTCTGCGTCAGATTGTTGGGGCTATGGCCGGATGGATCGAGGACGAGGAAAGGACTCGTGACGTGAATAATAATAATGCTACTAAAGAACATTGTCGTAGGTTTATAGGGTCTGAGTATTGCATTCTGTTTCTTGTAGTTTCTTGTTAAAAAATCGGTAATTTCTAACCTTTTCCTTAGAGCATACAAAATATGTCATCCTTCCTATTTAGATGAAGAAATTGTCATTATCAGGACCATTTTTTCTAATTTGTATTACCCCGATTGGTTCATATCGTGTGCCCATTTTGCAGCTAGAAAAACATTCTATGGTAATAAGCCTTCCCGCACTAACGACTTCAACAAATGTATAACATTGCCATTTAATAATAAATTAAATAGTTTAAAGGACATATTTGGAAAAGCGGGTATTAATCTAGCCTTTAAATATAATAATTCCTTAAACGAATTGATGATGGCCAGGAAACCCAAAGAACATCATAACATAGGAGTATATGCAATACCATGCAACGATTGCCATAAAGTTTATATAGGGGAAACGGGGAGAAATCTAGACAAGAGATTGTACGAACACAAAAGAGATATTAGAGTGAGCAGCGAAAGTAGTGGAATATTTTGCCATGTTAGAGACAAGAATCATACGATCGATTTCAATGGAAGTAAAATGTTATTTAAATCGGCTAACTATGTTAAGAGGAGAATCGTAGAATCGAGCTTGATATCGTCAGTTCCTAATTTAAATCTATGTGAGGGTCAATTTTCTTTTAATCCTGTAATAAGATCGCAAATAAATAAAATAGTAAAATGTCAGCCCTTCAATATGTTTAGGCCTATCTCCCCCCCCCCCCAGATTAGCCACAAGTAGGGGATTGGGGGAAAAAGAGGGGATCTTGTGTTATGCTTTTCTCTTATATTTTCTGCCCAGTGTCAGTTGAAAAAGGGTGCGAGATACACCGAAACTGTTCTGAATTAAATTGTCTTCGGAGAATGTGGTTTAATTCCTCATCTTTTCTTGTGATATTGCATTAATTTTCATCATATATATATATATATATATATATATATATATATATATATATATATATATATATATATATATATATATATATATATATATATTATATATATATATATATATATATGTATATATATATATATTATATATATGTATATATATATATATATATATATATATATATATATATATATATATATATATATATATATATATATACATACATATAGTTGTATATTTAGGTAGGAGTTTTTCTTTTATGCATGTTTTATTAAAGACCAGGTCGAGTTGAACCTTGATAAGCTTCTTTCTTTGTTTTTCTAATTTCCTTATTATTCTTTTTTCGTCTTGCGAAAGGTTATAGATAAGTGTTTCGATATTCATGGTTTATTTTAGCTAGCTGAACTTTCGGCACGTTTGACCATCTTCGGAGCGAAATAATTTTACACTGGCTAAACATTTGAAGGCATTACATTTATATACTAAAGATAATTTTGATAATGAAAAGAATGGGGAATGTGGTTGACAGGAAGTAGTTAAAAAAGGTACATTTGTGAATAGGATTTCGGTCATTATTGACCTTTAATCCGTAAAAAGGTTTAAGGTTCGCTGGGTGGCGGTCAATTGGACATTAATCTTCGGTTTATCTTCGTGGATTAGGATTACTTCCAGGATACGAAGGCGTGTGCGGTCACTTCTCCTTTTGGTATTGGTGTTTTGTACTAAAATTTATCGTGTTAGTTAAATTCCATGTTGCATGTAGTGGTTCTTGATGGTGCCCTTTTGCAGATGCATGGAGAGTCTACGAGATAGGGGCGTGGTTGTCATTCCAATGTATTTATTTGAATTATGAAGCTTGCAATCTTCTTGCGGACAGGTGAATTCATAAATTACATTGGAAGTTTTCAATTCTTTTTTCGTACTTGTGTCGTTGATAATGAGGTCATTACTTATTTTTTTGGTTTTATAATATATTGTGACTTGTAGCGTTTCTTCTGGATTCGTGAATTTTGTAATTTGGTGTATAATATTCTTGATTGTTCTTTCGTCGATTTTATACGATTCACTCATTTGGTTCATATAGAAGATATTTATTGGGTGTTTCTTATTGTCTTCATTTTTATTGTTGTTATTTTGATGTAAGTTTTTCAGGAATGTATTTGTTTCTTTGTCCATCATAGTGTTGGAGAAACCATTATTGATGAGGACTTGCTTTATTCTTTGAATTTCGTTATGGAACAATGTCCATGACGAACTGCATTTGTATGCGCGTCTAATGTATGTTCTTATGACACTTTTTTTTATATCTCTCTCGACATTCGCCATCTCCATTGAGACAATTCCCAGAATTCGTTGGTTTAGTATATACCTGGGTTGTGTATTTATTTTCACTTGCTGTCACTTCAATATCAAGGAACGGTAATTTTCCGTGAGAATTGAGTTCATACATAAATTTTAGTACAGAGTGCTCTTCCATTCTTGTTTTAAGTCTTTTCAGTTGATTTTCATCTTTAATTACAAGATATATATTGTCAACGAAACGGCAGCAGGTTGAAGATTTGAGATGATTCTCCGTCAATATTTCTTTTTCTAGGCGACCCATGTAAAAGTTTGCAAAAGTGGGTCCGAGTGGTGAGCCCATTGCAACTCCGTTAATTGGTTTGTAGAGTTTTCCGTTAGGTGCGCGAAATGGTGCTTCCAGTGTGCACACCTTCAAAAGATTCTTCAATATGTTGGGGTCTAATTTAGGAGCAGGTTTGTTCAAGTATTTATATACTTCGTCAATTATTATGTTTATTGTTTCTTCGGTGGGTACGTTTGTGAAGAGGCTTTCTACGTCCAATGAGGCTATGATTCCATCTGGTTTTGTAGTGTGAATTATATCAATAAATTCATCTGTTGATTTAATAGAATATTCATTTTGGATGAGGTCACTGATTATTTTGTTGATTTCTTTTGAAACTTTGTATGTTAGCCTTCGGAATTTGAGAGATTATCGGTATTAAGGGGTTGTTATTTTTATGTGTTTTAACATTACCATACATGTATCCTGGAGTAAACTCGCCTGTGAGTTTTTTGAAAATGTACACCTCCTTTCACTTTATTCGCTTCACTAATTAGCTGGTTGATATATTTTTTGAGAGTTTCTGTAGGGTCCCTTTGGATTTGTTTGAATTTGGACGTGTCTTCCAGTATGTCTTGTATTTTTGAGATATATTCTTCTTTCTTCAGTATAACGTAAACTTTTGATTTATCCGCTCTGCGGATGACTATATCCTGGTTGTTTTTAAGTGGCTTGATTGCATCGCGGGCTGTTTTTGTGAGGAGTTTTGAAGGGGCAAAGTTTCGTTTTTTCGTTGATTCTGCACGTAGATGTTCCTTTATATTTGGATTTATTTCTATTTTGTTTTCATTTTGTAATTTGACGAGGGACTGGTATAGTAATTCAATTTCGGTTTTCTTCATGGTTTGGTCAAACTTTGACTGTGTGTGACAGTTAAGTCCAAGGTTTAATACTGCCTCTTGATCGGTTGTTAATTGAAAGTTAGATAGATTTACAAAGGAGTTCTTTTTTTCTGGTACGAAAACGTTTCCATTGTAAATTTTTTTCAATTTCTTGGTTTTCTTTGTCCTTTCCGAATTCGTTGTTTGCTCTGCCATATCGGTAAGTGCCATCTGAATACGGGTTTTCAGTTGATTGTCGATGTTAAGATGGTTGAATTTGGACTCTACTTCTTCAAGTTCTTGTTTTAATTTTGGGATTCTACGCTGTTGTAGCATAATTTGTTGCTCTACGAGACTTTCTCTGAAGGCGATGGTGTTAGGTTCTGCCCGAGGGACAGAAACAAAATGGGACCACTAAGATCCAGCTGCGCACTATCAGTGGAAGCAGCAAGCCTAGCCGAGAAAAAGTCTTCGAAGTAGTTTACGGAAAGTTGAAGATCGCAATGCTACGACTGCTTGAAGTAACAACAGGTTATGTTGAGATATGTGAAAAGGAGAAGGATGTGGAGTGTATTACAAAAGAAGAAGCAGTCGAAACACTCCGTGGAATAGGCCTACAACCGGCAATCCCACCGCAGATCCTAACCCACAGGAGCGTAGTCTGTCGACGACTGGACCCTTGGATAGGACAGCACTCTAAGGAAGAGATAAAAGAAGAAATTTCAAAAAATCAACCGTGGGCCAAAGTAAACGAAATTATTAAGTTTTGGAACAAGAGGGACAACTCTGAATATACTCACGTGTTTAAGGTTGTCTTCTCCGACACCACAATGGCGCAAAAAGCAAAGAAGAATGGATTACTGCTTTTTAATGCAAAGATCAGTGGGGAGCATATTGAGAGAGAAGAAATTACTCCCATACAATTCTGCTTCCGCTGTTATAAAATGGAGACGCACACAACACAAGAATGCACAGAGCCACAGGAAATATGTTCAAGGTGCAGCGAGTCAGGGCACCACTGGAAGAACTGCAACAGTCCCAGGAAGAAGTGTGCAAACTGCGGCCAAGGACATCGTTCCATGGCCATGGCCTGCCCAATGAAAAAGGATCCTATAAAAAAGAAGGTGCAGCTAAAGAAAGACGAGCATGAACGCAGAAGTAAAACATCATATGATCAGGCGGCAAAAGCAGTATTCACAGAAAATGAGAACAAAAAGACATACTTTTGAATCGAGAACGAAAACTCGACGAAGATACTGACCTGCATCTTATACGCTCACGTCAGGAATCTAACTCAAGCAGGAGTATTCGCGAAGGAACTCAGCCAAATGCTCGCAAAAAACGGCATGAGCGAAATGTTGTTCCCTGATAACCCTCCTTCAGCGAATGTACTGCAACGGTAGCTGAATCCCAAACAGATGTCAGGAAAGAGCCAAGAGAAAAGAAAAGAAGATGAAAATAGACGGCCTGACCCAAGAATTGAGGCCAAAAAAGAGAGAGAGAGGCGGCCGCAAAAGCAGCACACTCGAACAAACCAAAGGACGAGGAACAGTTAGAAACTGAATCCTCTGAAACCAAGGACACCTCAGACTCAGAGAACGCAAAAAAAGAAGTACGACGCAAAAAAGGCAAAAGAGGAACAAAGAAAAAGATAGATGCAGACCAAATTAATCTCAGCATCTACGCTAGCGAACAATTCCCCGTCCCGAAGGACTGGGACGCAAACAAAATTTGCGTAAGACTAAAAAAGAAATACTATAAATGGGACTTCGACGCTCAATGCGAGGAAGAATCGGTTGAGGAGGCCCTATACAACCAAAACGTCGACTACTACCAGGAAACATTTATTTAACTCTCCGCAGTAGAGTTCAAAAAGAAGAGGAACGGGAAACGCAAGTCAACAACCCGTAAACACCAAGTCATCCACCTAAGTCAGAACAGAGAATGGAAAACCAGAACAACAGGTTAAAGATTTTGAAACTCAACGTGAATGGATGGCAGGGGAAAGCCACGGCATATGGAAACATATTCCCTGTGCTTGATCCCGACATCATATTAATCACGGAGCATGGTATCGATACGACCAACAAGCAGTTAAAGATACCAGGCTACAGAGTGATCTCAAAAAAACATTCTCAGGAGAGGTACGATGGTGCTGCCATTGCCGTCAGAAGAAATATCTCGTTCAGACACCTTCCGGATATAGACGAGTCCTTCGTGGCGGTAGAGCTGCACACTATAGTGGGCAAGCTCATAATCGCGGCGGCATACCAACCACCTCGACGAAAGTACCTTCCTCTCACAAACTTCTACACCCTGTTTGGCCACGGCAGAATGGTATTCCTTGGGGCGACCTCAATGACAGATGCAGAACGGCTGGCTATGGTAACACGAACGAAAGAGGCTATAATTTGGAAATGATTATGCTAAGGAAAAACATCCAGCAGATAGGTCCGGATTTTCTGACCTATTTCACCATAAGGTCAGCAACAAAGCCCGACATAATCATGACAAGCTATGGCTTCCCCTTCAATTACCGTAGTGAGCCAGACCCAACAGTCCCCAGCGACAACATAGTGATCTTGACGACCATTTTCCTCGTGCCAATACAGCTCCCAATCCCTCATTGAAAAAGCTACGCTTCGGCCAACTGAGAACGCTACAAGGAAATCTTTGCTATATCGAACCAGCGGACCTAAACGGAGCAAGGCTAGAGAGGATCGATGAGGAGCTGGAGATGATAACTGCCCACATCATCGAAGCAGATCGCGAGAGTGTACCGATGAAGAGGTACAAAACTCTCCCACAACCCAGATGGACCGAAGAAATGAGAGAGATCGCTAGAGTGCACAGGGAGGTGTACGAGGAAATCAGGGAGAAGGTACGAATCGGGAAAGAACCACGCTGCTACGACACCTGAGTGAAGAACTTAAGCAGGCTATTAACCAGCAACAGGCTGAAATCTTGGACAGCCTGATTGAAAAAGTTGACCAGGTGCGACCAGCTGTGTTCTGGCAACTTGTGAACAAGTTGAAAGGTCTTACATATAGAGAAAAGACCCTCATTAAGGAGGGTGATGACTAATTGGAAGACCCGGCGGTATTGGAAGAAAGATTCCGCATATTCTGGAAGCATGTCTTCAAGATAACACCAGAAGAAAATGCGGAATTCGACCAGGAATTCGAGGGCCAACTGATTGAAGATCTTAATCAGATTGTGCATTGCACGCTCCCACATGCCTATGTCGATGAAGGGAGGATTTTGGCAGACCATGTCCACCCAACTTCACCTGAAGAGGTCATAGCAGTCATAAAAACCTTCAAACAAAAGGCACCAGGCTGGATGGGCATCACCAAGGGAATCACTAAAGTCTACAATGCTTCCTTGAATACGCGCTACTCCCCCGACGGTTTAAAGATAGCTAAAATCATCTTTATACCTAAAGGGAGGAAGCCTGATCAATTGGTGGACTACAGGCCAATATCCCTCCTGGAGATTATAGGCAAAGTCTACGAGAAGCTTCAAGCCAACAGGTTACAAGACCAACTGACCGAGCTGGAAGCCCACAGCCCTCAGCAACACAGGTTCCGCAAGAGAAGGGGGACTGACACAGCCCTTGTTCTTCTCACCGAAAAGCTCGCCCGCTTTAAAGCTGAGAGAAAATATGTAGACGTGGTGATGCGAGATGTACAAAATGCCTTCGACAAGGTTTGGCTAAGAGGCCTACAATACAAGATCTTAGGCTTCCAGCCTAACCCAATCCTCTAAAGAGTCCTATGCGACTACATCATGCCCAGAAAAGCCCAAATTTCGATCGAGGGCTACAGAGGACACGAGATTGAACTTGAGGCGGGTGTTCTACAAGGTGGCTGTCTGAGTCCGCTGCTGTACCTTTTTGTACACACTGGACTTACCTGATCCGGTAAGGAAGGAAGTGATGTACCTGCAGTTTGCAGATGACATCACACAAATCGTCTCCAGTTACTACAAACATGCTGGATATCAAGCAAGACAGACAGCCATCGAAATCGATAACATCAATCAATACGAATGAAAGTGGAAAATCAAGACCAATCGCCGAAAGTTCCAGATCCTTCCAATTAACCGCCGAAAACGTGTGGATGTCTTAATGAACGGCGAATTATACCCATACGGAAATGAAGGCAAAGTCCTAGGTCTGCACTTTACATCCAAAGGATACAAAGTGCACATTAGCAGCAGAATCTCCCTAGCCAAAATAAAGCTCGGAACACTGTATATATTTAAAAGCCTCAGCTCCAAAAATCTTAAAAAACTATACACTGCTCTGGTACGCTCAACCATAGTGTACCCGGCAGTGGTCATGCAGGCTGCGAGTTCCACCTCTCTCAGACAAATGCAGAGGGTGCAGAACAAAGCAGCACGGCTTATAGCTGGAGCACGAAGGATGGACCATATACAGCAAACAGAACTGCACGCAAGAGCAGGTCTGAACCCACGAAAGACCTGGGACAAGATCGAAAATGAAATACTCCTGAACATGAACCTCGACCTAGACATTCCGAGAGCAGTTAGGGGACGCGCCACCATGCAAGCCCTATTCACGAGTGGAAGAAACTGCTCCTGAGAAAACCAAATCGGAATATATACCTGAACAAGTAAAGCACAAACACCTAAGTGTAAAAAAAAAAAAAAAAACTGAAGAAAAAGAGGCGAAGTGCCCACTATTAAACTAAAATAAACAAAAATTAAATAATAACCTAAACCCCGACAGAATAAGTTATAAACTGTTAATTAAAATAACAAGAAAAATATATATATAGCAGGTAAAAAAACTTGAAAGGCTTGAATGCAACGATGGAGGAAAGAAACAAATTTATTTATCTATTTATTTATAAAAAAAGAAGGTATATATAAATATATATATATATATATATATATATATATATATATATATATATATATATATATATATATATATATATATATATATATATATATATATATAAACAAAACAAACAAACAAAACAAAACAAAAAATAAAATAAATGGGAGGAAAAATGAAAACCAAACTAACAGAAAAAACCTGAGAAATGCCCACTACACCAGGGCAAAACTCAATTTCTTTTTATCGTTAGATACCTACCACACATTTCCTATTTATTACATCAATTTCAATTTTCCGAATTTTCTCCCTATGCTGACTGCATTCGAGGGTCCCTCTAGTAGTTCATCTCTGGGTGATGGACCCCTTTTACTTGCGGATTTAGATCTGTCTTTCCTTTGGGCTTTCCTGCGAGTAACCCGTGTGCAATCTTGCTCTGTGTCTTTTGAGGAGCTTTCATTCATTTCCGAAATTTTAGACTTGGAAGAAATCTACAAGAAAATTAAGCTCACCGAAAAGTTCACAGCCAGCAAAGGAGGAAAAGGCGAGGGAGGTCACATCAAGAAAGCGCCATCGATTTTTACCTTTTCTCCACGGGGATTTCAAGAACAAGATCTATTTTCTACGGATCCACGTATAGCCGACCCATGATATAGTAACGTATACTGGGGAGTTTAACTTCCTATTTACGAAAGAGAAATACTAAAGAGCGGGAAGTTTATCTTCTTATTTATGAAAGAGAAATACTAAAAAGCGGGAAGTTTATCTTTCTATTTATAAGGTTCAATGTGTGAACCTTTTAAAATTTTCAAACGAATGTTTACTAGGTTCGACCCCCACAGGTTAACCTCGTACACCTTACACCAGATTAATATAGTTGTCGTAAGTTAACCCTACACACCTTACACCAGTTTAATATATATGTCGTAGAATAGGGTCAAATTTACCCTTTCTGCTTTACGAGTGCGTGGGAAGTTTAAAATATAAGCAGAGTGCAAATTAACTGAAAGTAGGTTGACCAATCGTCGACTATTTTGGAGTTCCGAGATAACAGAAAAACGGATACAAAAATAACTTTACTAACATGTAAATCCAGGTTAAAAGGAGTTTTAACATGAGCTATACACACACTAGATTTACACCGATCTCAGCGGCTAGAGGGTCGAGGGAGACTTGGTGACGACGGTCACCGTATAAACAAACGGACAGTATGAACCCAGGGACGCTCGAATGACTTGCGCAGACGAAGCCTTGTATGAGGCTTATACCGGGGGGAAGGGGCACTTGCACAGGAGAGTTACGCGTTGCTGTTACCACGAAGATTTTGTTCGAGGGAGTAATCCTTGCCTAGGCGCAAAGTTCACACAAGTCTCTGGATAATGACTATTACGAGGGTAGAACTTAAATCTTGCTTTCGAGTAACACCAATCGAGATTGAGCGCGCCGCGTTCGAGCTGCGGGGAAGGCGGGTCGAGGTAGACTCACGTGAATTAACGAGAATATCGGGAGTTTGAGGGATTCTGCGATAATTGTGCAGAGTCCAACGGGACGCGAATAGCGGGTACCGACGGGGGCGGACAGAGGATACTGACGGGGCAGGGAGGAGGGCGGATACTCGGCGGATACTGACGGGACAGGGAAGATGGTGGATACTGCCTTCCAACTCTAGCGCCGGAGGATTTATAAGAGTTGAATGTGGTTTTGCCTCCTCCGTCCGAAGGGAAGAATTCTAGGATCAGACGCATCGCTAGAGGAGAATAAACTCTGCCCTTTAGCGCGAGGGCCAGAAGGTTCTTAAGCCGGCGAGGCAGACTTTGTCCCACTTCAATTGGGACCTTCTGGGCTCTCACACTTATCGCATGTTTCTGTAAATACGGCATTTCAGGTCATCGCGGCATCTCACAGCGTCTCATAATTTCTCACCTCCATTAGCGCAGACGAAAAGGATCGTTCAGGTGTCTGTTGTCTCTTTCCTTATTGAAGGGCGAGGCGGCGCGTATCTTCCTCTCTCTCTCTCTCTCTCTCTCTCTCTCTCTCTCTCTATATATATATATATATATATATATATATATATATATATATATATATATATATATGATCTCTGACACTCCTTCATCCCCAGATGGAACTTCAGGGGAAAAAGTGACATCGGAGAATGACTTGTGGGGAAAGAATATAACTTAAATTCACATAACAATAGAGGATAAAGTTGAGAGTACCTAGGACTCATTTTCAAAATGGACCCAAAGTACCAAATAGTGGAGCTAAGGGGGGGTGGGGGGGTACAATACACATACACAAGGTTATTCAATGCTACAGCATGGTTGCCGAAGGAATTTTTTCTCTATGATGTCATTAAGTCGGGCTCACGGGCCCAAAGGTGTTACCCTACGATTATACAAAACAAAACAGAGAGAAAACAATTAAGGATATAAAAGGAATTCACTGTACACATATAAACAAACAAACAAAAAATTATATATATACATAAAGGATACGCGTTTTCTTATTAATGATTAAATATGAAAATTTATTTCATGAACAAAATTAATACATGGATTAATAAAAGGAAATGGCTCGGATCTTTTCTTGATGGGGAGCTAATCGATTATTCCCGATATGGGAGCCGAGGCAATCAATAGTGTCAAAAGCGAAGTGGCACTTGCCGGGGCCAATTGTCAAATTGTGTTCCCGGAGCCGATACAGAAGGGCTTGAAGGGTGGTCAAGTGGTGATCCCAATCTTCGGTGGCAATATTTGAAGATCCTCTGAGCGATCTTCGGGTGCTAAAAAAAGACCAGCAAGGATCGGAGGGACGCTGGGACGGGGTACACATAGTGTGCGGGACTCGGTGTCGTTTTCCAAGGTGCACACTCGATAGAGGAGGTCGTCCCTAACAAGGAAGGAAATCGCCTTATTCCCTCTGACGGTTTCGCGTGATTTATCCTGGGTTTTGGTCCACAGGGGACGAAGGGATTCACATTTCCTCTGGCTTTTGGCAAAGTCATGGGTCATCGCACTCTGGAATTCGGGAGCACACGGGGGTTCCAGAGGTGTAGGGACTTTCAGTTCCTTCTTCACGCGGGAAAAGGTAGTAACGGGTTTAGCCACGGGAGCGGAAGAAACCCAGGGGGACTGACCAACTAGAACAGAGCAAACTTGATGGGGGCTGCCATGACTTCAGCGCAACCACTAAAATACGCGCACTCAATGTAGCAGTGAACAATACTGAATTTATTGTCGCGCCCAAAGTAATCATGCACTAGGGCAAACTTATCGTGGTCCGGAGCCACAGGGGGAGTAGTGTATCGGATAAAACGATGCACGTGCACCCTGTATCAAGGACGATGGTGGAGATTCGGCACCCAATCACGACTCCAGTTTCAAATTGGAGGGCCCCAGGGATACTTTTATCGAACAAAAAGTTCACCTGGTGGTCAACCGAATTCGGAGGGTTCAAAGAAGAGGGGGCTTCATTTTGTGACGGCGGGGGCGTAGAAGTGGCACTGACCTGGTGGGAAGGAAGTGTGCTTCAAACTGCGAGTTTTTAGGACAGTTGGATCTCACGTGGCCACGAACTCCACGGGAATACCACACGATGGTCCGCCTGGGGAACGACGAAGCAGGGGAATTGAGAGAAAGGGGCTTAGCATTACGGTGGTCCGACGAGAAGAGGGGTTTGAGTTTGGCAGGCCCAGTCACCTTCACGAACTTATTCCCATTATTAGGAACAAATTTGTTCTTACTGGTTTTGGATTTAGGAGATGGGGTTCTGATTTCTTCTGTTCTTTCGGATAGCAGTTGTGGCTAGCCACGTAGACGTATGACTCCTCGATGCATTCTTTAAGGATATGGCACCTCCGGTCCTTCAGAAAGGATATGATTCCCGAAGGGAGCGAGGCAAGAAATTGGTCCTTGAGGACGAAATTGACCAGGGTGTCGTATTCATGAGGCACCATGGATGCGTCAATCCAAAAATTAAAATGACGCTGTAGGGAGTAGCCAAACTGTCGAAAGGTCTGGTTAGGTTGAATGCGACAGTGTCTAAATTTAGCTCGATAGAAATCCGGGGTCATGTTGTAAGCGGCGAGCAACTCGGCTTTTAACGATGAGTAATCATTTGTTGCCTCTGATGGAAGGGAGATAAATATAACTCGGGTTTGAGAGCTCAATAGGGGCAATAATTGTGCTATGCCGTCAATCTCGATGTCCCACTGGTTCACCTCGAAAATCTTCTCGAAGTTGGTGAGACAAGACCCGAAGTCTTCGCCTTCTTTAAAGACGGCGAGTTTTATGGTCGCAAACTGCGGTGCGTCTAGCCTAACAATAGAGGAGTTTATGGAGAGCGTCTCGTTCCTCGCTCTGCTCATCTCCAATTCGTGAAAGCGAATTCTCTCTCTTTCTTCTCTTTCCTTTTCTTTTTTTTCTCGATCCTTTTCCCTTTCTCTTTCTTCTCATTCCTTTCCCCTTTCTTCTCTCTCTCTCTCTCTCTCTCTCTCTCTCTCTCTATATATATATATATATATATATATATATATATATATATATATATCTTCTTTCAGCTCTTTCTCTTCTTTCTTCTTCCTGGCAGTAGGCCATCAAATCTTTTCCACTGAGTCTGAGTGACTCACCTTGGGCCTTAAAACTTTGAAATGGCGACATGCTTGCTGGTTAACGCAATGGGCACAACAACAAGAATTAAATTAACGCACGACAACGAGTTGGCGCAATTGTGGGTTCCTTCGCGCACGAACTTGAGTGCGAATGGTTTTGCTAACCGACGAACACACGAACAATAAGGGGGGGGGGAAGACACTCGCGAGAGAGCTTTTGCGGTCGAGATTTCAATGTAATTGATACGAGACCACAGCAATACAAAGAATAATACTATTTTCTATACCTTCAACTTATGGCACGAGATGATGCCTCGAAGGACAACAATTCAATTATTTGGGGAAATAAAATTAATAGTTAAACACGGTCACTCGACAATCAATTCACACACAAAAAAAATAAGAACGGGAACAAATATATTTCGCCAAATAAGTATGCAATGGTTATTTGTCACCTTTTAAACTCCAGAACTGGAACCAAGATTAGCCAACAATTAACAATTTAACCAAGGTTAAACAATAGATTAATCAAATTTCAATGAATTGATTGAAAAAATTAACCCCATAAAACTGATACCAAATTAATATAGATGTCGTAGGTTAACCTTGCACACCTTACACCAGATTAATATAGTTGTCGTAGGTTAACCCAACACACCATACACTAGTTTAATATATTAGGTTGAGGAATAAGTTCTTGCGTTTTTTTTAATGTTGTGTTAATTTAAGTTTTGTTGACGTGATTTGTGCACATATAAAGAAACAATAATAAATAATGCGAGTAAAATTTGCAAAGGTTAGGCTACGTCTCTTAACAGAGTAGACTATTAAGCTTTCGCTTAGTCTACGTCTTGAAGTTGAGTAATAAGTCATCGCAGTTTATTTAAAAGTTGTGTTAATTTAGTTTTTGTTCTGTACCCTCGAAATGGAATATCAAGTTGAAAGAAAGGCGCATTTTCGACACTTGTTGTTATTCATTTTCAATTGAGACAGGAACAATGCAAACGCAGCCAAAGCTCGTCGCGATATTTGTGCTGTGTATGGAGAAAATACTTTATCAGAAAGAACAGCTCAATGGTGGTTTTCACGTTTCAAAAATGGTCATTTCAATCTTAATGACGAAGAACGTTCTGGTCTCCCCATTAAGTTGGATGAAGATCGATTGAACGACCTTCTTCATGAAAATTCTCCTCAATCGAGTAGAGAATTGGCTGTGCAATTGCCGTGTGATCATGAAACTGTAGTGAATTACCTTCATTCGATGGGGAAAGTTAAAAAAACTCGGTGCATGGGTTCCGCACGCTTTGCGCGAAAGCAACAAACTTCAATGCTCCACGATTGCCGCAGGTTTGCTTGCTCATCACAAAGCTACTCGTGGATATAAGGACAGATTTTTTCACCACATCATCACTGGCGACGAAAAGTGGTGTGTTTATGTCAACATGGACCATCGAAAACAATGGCTTAGACCCAATAAAAAAAAACAATTGCGCGATTAAAGCAAGGACTTCATCCACGAAAGACGATGTTGTATGTGTGGTGGGATTGTGAAGGCATCATTCTTTATGAGCTCCTTGCGAACAACGAGATTGTCAATGCAAAACTCTACGTTCAACAAATGTATCGACTCCTCGAAGCTATTCGTGAAAAGCGACCTCATCGACGTTATGGAGCCCTTCCGCAACACGATAATGCTCGTCCTCACATTGCCAATATGACAAAAGACGCCATCCAAACGCTTAATTGAGAAATCCTGCCGCATCCCTTATATTCGCCAGACTTGGCTCCATCGGATTTCCATCTCTTCCGATCGCTCTCCAACAATTTGCGCGGCGTTTAGTTCAATACTGATGTGGAATTAAGAACCTGGTTAGACGAATTCTTCGAGTCAAAATCCAGAGATATTTATTGCAGAGGCATCGAAAAACTAGTTGAACGTTGGGAAGAAGTCGTAAATAACAACGGAGAATACATTATTGATTAAATTGCATAATGTTATCAATTAAAAATGAAGTTTTTCTAAAATTATTAATGGTAATGATTAAATTTGATAAAACAGCAAGAACTTATTCCTCAACCCATTAGATCTCATAGAATAGGGTCATGTTCACCCTTTCTGCATTTCGAGTGCGTCGGAAGTTTACAATATGAGCAGAGTTAAAATTAACTGAAAGTAAGTTGACTAATAGTCGACTATCTTGGAGTTCCGGAATAACAGAAAAACCTAAATCAAGAATCTAGAATTATGAATCATGACAGGAGTGTTTTTGTTCGTCTATTTATACCACCGTCCTTAAAGGTGTGACTTCTCTTCTCAAAGGCTGAATGCAGGGCGGAGTCTATCGGGTCAAAGTGTCTTCGTTTGTTCTTTGTTGCGACTGCTGGGCGGAGTCAAAGGGTGCGTGCGTGTTCAGTGTGGACACTTGTGTATTAGGATTGTATTTGTATTTAGCCGCCTTTGGAATTTTTAGGCCGGCATGCATAGCAAGATTGATTCCACCGTTTCACAGGTTCACATAAATTTTGGCTGGTCAGATCAGATATCGCCCTAAGTTTCCCCAGCTCCCTTCGTTATCTGTTTCCAGACCTTTCAGCTCACTTCTGTTTTCTCATGTGTGTATGTTTGTACATCCGTGTGGGGACTTCAACGATTTCACTTGCATCCTTACAATATTATCTGTTTTTGCTAAAATTCACATTAAATTGCGGTTTAACATTATTTACAACTATTTTGCTTTTTTCGACATTAATTCATTGTTACAACATAGCATATTATTTCAGTGTTCAATATAAGTGCCCAAATTCAAGATTGTATAGGGCCAACAGGGTGCTCATTTGTGAGGTTCCTCGTTGGGTCTACTCTACCTTGAAATTTGGGCGCCACAAACCTCCTCTCGAAATTAGGAAGTATTAAAGAGGAAGTTCTAACATACATCGTGTGTGGGTAACCAATTTGTTGCATCAATAACGCTATACTCTCACATGGCTTTGATATATATATATATATATATATATATATATATATATATATATATATATATATATATATATATATATATATATATATTAGTAGAAATACCCGTCGTTGCCTGGGTAAAATGGGCGTAAGAAAAAAATAAGACGAATTTGATCTTTTATTCTTTTTTTTTATTCTTCACAAACAATATTCTCATTCTATGAACTAAACTTAATCTTTTTCTGCAACGCTACAAAACTGCTTGGTATACAATATTTTTAGTTTGTCCTTGTTGAACATATTCAAACAAATTACTTTTGCCTCCAACTCTAGAGAAATCAATATTAGAGTTGACCATAAGCAAAACGGGATTCATCTATTGCAACTATGCCACTAGTAGAGCCTAACCTTACGATTTTTTTAAAATTCACATTGCAAAACTGACACGGATTGGGAAATATAATCTTCTAAATGTAAATAGCAATGCTGATCACGATTGATTTAGTGCTATTATGTGGATGAAGACATCCTCTCCTTTTCCACTTGCAGTACGAATGGTTGCCTCTATTACGTGGGGCATCAAATTCTTTAACACCAGCCGAATGCCATTACAGAGTATTGGTGGATCCAAATTGCGCAACAACATTATTTATATTTACTAACTTCAGTTCAAATTAAGGAGGAGGTGTTTCAAAAGATTCTAGAGTGTCTAGGAACTCTGTGGAAAAATCGAATATTTGAGCATGATCCGAAATTGTATCAAGTGACTTGTAAATTTGCTGACTCCCTGAGAGGGCAAACGGTAGATTTGTGGAGAACATGGTCTTGGCAATAGAATTGCACCAGCAAAGTGCCTCGCAGGAATAGGAAGAATTGTAACAAATGTCCACTCGTATATATATATATATATATATATATATATATATATATATATATATATATATATATATATATATATATATATATATATATATATACATATATATATATATATATATATATATATTGTAAACCGGTCAAGTAATTAGGCAGCAAGGCGAGAATTCAGATTGCAGTAAAATTTGGCGACATTGTAATAAACGAACATTGCGCATCTGGGAATGAAATTAGGCCGAAACAGCTGTCTACGTCTCATAAATGACATCGAAAAAGGGAAAAATCATAGGCGCCAAAATTGATTAGATTCGGAGACAATAGGATGAGAAAATCCCGCTAAATGGGTGGAGCTAAAATCATTTTGATCCCAGAGGCGAAAAGAGGCCAGGCCTCCTGTATTATTTATAGAAGAACAATAGAGAACTCGACACTCGGTACACAGTTAAGTCAGACAGACGGAGAAACACCGTAAGATCGATATAAGGAACTAATTACTGTTCGTTTAGCGTCGCGAAGCCCCCGTTGTACTCGCCTATGTCTTGTTCCCGTAACACTCGTTTTCCTGACTCTATCGTGTAAACGCGAGCCTTCCCTTTGCTTTGCTTGTTTTGTTTGTTGAAATTAAAAAATATTTTTGTTTACGAGATTTCCCTCAGTCCTTTCTCGATCATAAAGCCTTCGGTAAGCCCAGCCAAGTCGAAATATTATTTGAGTATCTTTGGAGTCAGATACGAGATTAACGACAGGATTTGAGGAACTTCTCTAAAATATCCGTGATATTAATTTCTTGCCCTCTATTAATCCGGGTGACGGTTAATAATAATATACATTAGTCAGTCTCACTTCCCCCTTTAAACAGGGCACCTACAACAAACGTAATCCCCATAAACTGGTGACCCCCACGCTGCAAACAGTGAAGGCATCGTAGATATGGACTCTGAAAGCAGCAATCATCAGACAGGGCAGGGTGAATGGGACTTTGTGAACGCCATCAACATCAAGCCGCCCATCTTCAATGAATCAGCAGTCACATGTTGGTTTCGCCTTGTGGAGGCGCAGTTTCACATTTTTGGGCTAAAAGAGGAAACCAAGTTCTTTCACGTATTAGCCTCACTTCCGCCTGAGCCCGTTGACCGTCTTCTGGCAGTCATTTTGTCTGAACAAAACTACCAGAGTTTAAAAATGGAAGTGAATGGCCTTTTTGAGAAGACCAAGCTAACATCATCCTCCGAACTCACAGGCCGGCCCTCAATCAATCTAGAAGAACTGCGAAGAACTGCCCTTCGGGTAGAAGTAAGCGAGCAGCTCCTGCGTCATAAATTTATACAATCATTGCGCCTATAATTGCTACACAAAAAGAACTAACCTTGGCCCAAATGGGAAAAGTGGCGGATGAGCTTATTGCGTTCGACAAAGAGCAGTGCCGTAGTGTAAAATCCGAAAGATGCAGGGCCGTATCCGCGTCCAGTGCGTTTTCTAACGAAGCGAGTGATAAGTACATAAATAATTCGGTGAGTTTTGCACGATCGGTGCCTAATGATAATTACAGTGCGTGTAATATGCCGGTGGGATTGCGACCATTCCGGAGAAAACAGAAACCTGTGGTTTGCAGCTCGCACCTGTACTTTGGCGAGGAGGCCAAGTTATGTAAGCCCTGGTGCAGGTGGCCTAAAAGAGGAGAACGCTTGCAAATACAGCCTTCCTCCAGGCCATCTTCGCCGATCCCACAGGAAAATTAGCTATGCATGCCTTAGCAGGCGCGGCCGCTGGCATGCCATTAGTTTTCACCGTCGTCGCAAAAATATATAATAAAAAGTGCAAATTTTAAATTGACACCGGGGCAAGTGGCTCGATAATCCCAACGGAATTGGCAAGGTCGAGGGAATTGCGCGGATCAAACGTGAACATATCAACAGCAAATGGGGGAAATATCATCGTGCACAGCGAGGTTCACACGGATATAGCAATCTCTAGTCTTTGTCGGTCCTTTAGGTAGTCGTTTATAGTCGCGGATACCACCTTTCCGCTCTTAGGGATTGATTTCTTAAGCAATTTCAACCTGCTTGTGGATTGCGCGCGCGGCGTACTGGTAGAAGAACAGACCAAGTTTGCATCAAGTGCTAAATTATCTGAGGAACCTGCGATAGCCCTGATCATAAATGACCAGACAATATCGATACTGGCAGTGCCCCATCGTCCTTTGTACGGCCAAGGCTTCTTTTGATGAAGAGATTACAGGTTGCCAAAGCAACTCTCAAAGAGCTATTGAAGGAGGGGGTGGTGCGTCCATCGAGCTCGCCATGGACCTCACCAATCCACTTAGTGCCTAAGAAGGCGCCGGGAGAGTACATGATCGTTAGGGATTTCCGGGCGCTCATGCAATTACGAAGCCCTATAGATACCCCTTGCCACGGATTCAAAGTTTGACGGACCACTTCCATGGAAAAGAGATCTTTTCCAGGCTGGATCTGGTCTGTGCCTACCATCAGATCCCCATGAATCCGGCGGATATAAATAAGACCGCGATCACAACCCCTCTTGGTCCGTGGGAATTTGCCAAGCCTACTTTTTGCCTAGGGATTGCAAGTAGCACATTTCAACGTCACATGAACAGCCTTTTTCGAGGATTGGGGCTCGTTAATGTATATATAGACGACATTCTGATATTCTTGGATAATATGGACGACCACTTGAAGCATTTGGAGGACATATTCAAAATATTTTTAGAAAATGGGCTAAGGATTTCATTAGATAAATGCGAATTCGCGAAGAAAGAAATTGATTTCCTCGGGTATCATATTTCTGTGGAAAGAACCTGTCCACCGGCCACAAAGATAAAAGAAATAGCAGACATGTCATTGCCAAAAGACTCAAAGAGACTGCGCCGTTATATGGGCATGTTGGCATATTACCCCAGAATGATCCCCAATTTTGCAGCAATTGCAGCCCCGTTGACCGAGCTTATATGCATACGACCCAAAGCTGTGAGCTCGAATGGGGTGAAGAAGTACAGAGAGCATTTGAGGAGACCAAGTCAGCTTTAATTAGATCCGTTAAACTCACCACCTGCTGCCCAACAATTCCCCATATCAGCTGGCGACAGGTTGCTCCCAGTTCACGGCAGTTGTTGCCCTGCACCAAATGGTCAACGGATCCCCACGACAGTTGCTTTCTTCTCGAGCAACCTAAGCCGGACGCAGCAAGCATGCTCTACCTACGACAGAGAGCTCCTAGCGGCGTATCTTGCTGTCGTCCACTTCAAACATATGATTGAAGGGCGCCACGAATTTTGTGCACGGATCACAAGTCATTAATGTCTGCTTTTTCGTCTCTATTGAGCGCCAAAACAGATAGAGAGCAACGTCATTGGACAGTCATATTGGAGTATATCAGCGATATCGCCTACGTGCTGATTGCCTTTCAAGGGACGTCAACTCAGACCAGATTGACTCCTTTGACCTCTAAGCTTTGGCAGCAGCGCAGAGAAATGACGAAGAAACCAAGGAACTGTGCTTGCAGTTAAAATCTTTTCCTTTTTCCGAGGAAGCTCAGCTATGGCGTGAAATTACATCAAAATACCCACGACCATTCGTGCCTATGGCGTGTAAGAGGACGATTTACAATCAACTACACATTTTATCACACCCGCGAATCAAGTCTTCACTTCGTATGATCAAAGTACAATACTTCTGGCCCAATATGGACAGGGATATTCACTTCTGGACAAGGAAGTCCCTCGCATGTCAATTCTCGAAGATTAGCCGTCACACGAAATGCCCAATCATGCCCATTGACATTTCATCTTCAATCTTCAAGGTTCGAAACTGTGCATATTGATATAGTCGGACCGCTCCCACCATGTACACATCCGGGTCAATCCTTTCCCTCGCACCATAGATATTTACTTTCCTGTATCGATCGAGCCTCAAGATGGATAGAAGCAATACCGATCCCGGACATAAGCGCCACAACGGTTGCTTTGACCTTCCTAGATGGGTGGATGTCCAGATTTGGCGTCCCGCTCTATGTTTTAACACACAGAGGCGCCCAGTTCGAATCTGAGCTATTCAAAGAGTTGTCAGCGCTTATTGGTTTTCCTTAGTTCCACACTACATCATACAGACAGTCCACGAACGGGATGGTAGAAAGGGGCAACAGGAACTGAAGGGCTCCATAATGGCTCGTCGACAAGGCTGGCTGTTGGCACTGCCAATAATCCTCCTGGGCATTCGTGCTTTGCCCACTGAATTCGAATTCTTCCCCTTCACGGGACTAACGGGCACCACACTATTGCGCCCAAAACCTTTAGTTTCGTCACCCCGATCGAAATCAGATTCTAAGTTTATTAAAGAGCATGTATCGACAATGGCACATATCGATTTCACGAGAGCATCTTTAGGACACCTGCACTCGGTGCCTAAGGCTTTCGTGCCCCGAGACCTGCAGAATGCAACGCATGTTTGGGTCTGGATAGACCGCGTTCGCAAACCATTCGAAGCGCCATATGCTAGCCCTTCTTCGGTGATCGAGCGTGGCAGCAAGGTATTCAAGCTGGAATAGCATGATGTAAGAAGGGACACTGTCTTAATAGACAGATTAAAACCAGCGAAATTGGCCACCTTACGCGATTATGACGTGCCGGATAATCAGCGTCTCGCAAGGACGCAGGATGGGCACATGAAGACCAGCCGCAGATCGCCGCGTGGAAAACCTGCATCAAGAGAAGATGTGACCTCTGGCAACGCGCAAGACACCACAACGAGAACCGGCTTAGAAAACGAGCAGCCGGGACTGGTCACGCACTCCGGGAGAAGGGTGTCGTTTGCTAAGGATAATTTATATTATGATTATAGAGCATTGCATAAACATAAATAGGTCGCTATTTTTGTATGTAATAAGAGGCATAAATACATATCAAAGCCCAGCTGATCCATGTTATTTGTTACGTGCCTTAGAATTTGTATGTTATCAGCGGCCCAAATATACATACATGCTTCGCTGAACCATTTTGCCTTGTAAAATTAAGCAATGTAATAATTATAGCTACAACTTAGTGATATTTCTTGTATTTATTTGGGAGGGGAGGGTCAGGTAGTACAGGCCCTCTCTGGGCACAGTTGTATACATATGCCCCATGTCTCTTGAATGTGAAACTTGCATTCCTAAGACCAAAAGGCATTTTTAAATATTCATATAAACCAAACGGAGTTCTGACGCTAGTCTGGTGATATGTATGAACTAAATCCAAACGCCTGAAAATAGTTTTAGGATGAAGATGATTGGGCAGAATTTGAATTCCAACAAAAGTATAACGGACGTGTTTCATCATGGAGTTCAAAGAGTCTTGTTTCATATCATGTGAATATGTCAGGACCACGGTAATTGGATGACTCACAACTCCCTCTTTTAATTGAACTTTAAATGTTGATTTAGAAGGTTGTAGTTTATCTTGTGCAAGTGGTCTAGCTCAAACGAGAAATATCGGAGAAATATCGGTCTCAATTTTATGCACCATACAGGTAGGTGAATATGACACATTAACTAACCTTGAGTTATATATCGCTTCATTGATTACTAAACATACAATTACAAACAATGGATTGATGAAGTTTCTAAACGAGGCACGTTTGGTTGTCAATAGAGCTTTGCGAGCACAGTTCACAAGTGGGTCAAAATGCCCCAAGAAATCAGCAACTAATAATGGTAATGTATCCGCAACTACGAACGTCCAACTAAATGATCGGGCAAACCTGAAATTACATCTAATTTAACTTCATCATGAAACTTTATTGATTCACTACTGGTAGTCTAATATTTATGGTAGATTGAAACATTTCATAAAATTTCACTAGATTTAATGGAAATATGGATACACGGGCACTGGTTTCAAAGAAAAATTTACACTTATTTTTATTAACAGTCCATACGATAGTAACCAATAAAACAAACCTGTCGTCGCATATACTAATAGTTTAAAATATTTCACAGTGTAACAGAACTTTTGCAAAATCCGGTACAAAAATTACCTGCCCTGATCAGTTTTTTAGTATTGAAGCTATTAGATGCTTTAGACCAGGTGTTAGCATCCTTCAACATTTAAACAGCCATTTGGACCCGTTTCCCACTGAAAAGAACACATATAAATAAAGATAAAACTGCCTTTATCGATTTTTAAATCAATGTTTAATATAAAAATCAATAGTCTGTTGCATTTATGAAATCAAAGAACTGCTACAGAGAAAACGAAAGTTATTTATATATACAAAAACATTGGAACTCGAGAAGAAAAAGCTGGGTTGAACACTTCGTATTCGCGAAATAAAAAGCCGAATTTAAATTATCTACCTGCAGCAAACCAAAGTTGCCGTCATCATGCAGTCAACTGTCAACCTGAATAAAATAGGACTATTTCACTGTACAATGTAAAATATATCTTTGTAAAATAATAGCCAATTAAAATATTTGCGTTACCTGGTTAATGTGACCTTTGCTCCTGAACCTCAGCGCACAGTGTTTGTACATCAGGGTTGTAGGATGCCACCCTCATCTTTACGCAAGATTGCAAGCTGTCGTCTGTGAGGCGTGAGCGATGTTTGTTTTTAATATAGTTCATGGTGGAGAAGACCTGATCACATACATATGTAGATCCGAATATTGACAGGGCTGCAATTGCATATTTTTTCATGTTGGCGTGTGTTCTGAAATCTTAATAAATAATTTTTTTCTATATATTCTTCATCTGTGAACGGCTTCCCGTGCTTAACTATTTCCTGAATGAACCTTTAAACTAGCATATGTGGTTGAATTTGCAGACTTCATCCACTTGAAGAATTTATTTTAGCTCAGTTCAACCTTCCGCTTTAGTTCCAAAACGGCATTTATTTTCTGATCTCCATCTGGATATTTTTCAGCAAAGGCTGTGTGCTTATTCTGGAAATGTCTTGCAACATTTGACTCTTTTTTGTTTTTCAATTTCTCAACACATATTAAGTAAGCATACTGGTAAATCAGTCTCGTCAGTAGTGAAATCAAATGAATCTGCCCATGTATCATTAACGTTCTGTTTTCTTCAGAAACTTTTCTCTTAGTAGAGTTCTTTATGGTTCACCTACTTGGGGTTTAAAATTTAAATAAATAAATTAAAAAAATTCACGAACCGAAGTAAAATATATTTTAATTAAATGCTCGATAGCAGAGCCGTTCGCAAAGATTGACGTGCTGTGTCAGCGTCGTTCCTCCACCACAGGGAGCCGCAGCGGAGGGGCGAAAGAGCCGCGGGTTGCTGATCCCTGCCTTCGCCTGTTATCTTTCGACGCCGGAATGATGGAGGTGGTCGATCGAATGTCAAATAGAAAATTCAATCCCGTTGTGGGCTCCCTGAAGAAAACGGGTCAAACCCTGGACTGACTCAAAGTTGGATGTGAAGGTGGACTGATTATGTCCAATAGATCGAGGTTTGCAAGGAGGAATACATTTTCTGGCTCGATGATACCAACACCTACTTCCGAGAGAAGACTTTCCCGGGGTGGAGCTGGTGGCGTGATCAGAGAACAACGAGGGTAGGAACGAAAATCAACATGGTGGTAATTTCTCGCTCCTGAGTTCCTCAAGATTTTCCACGAAACCGTAGATATTTTTGCTGAAGCGAAGCCGCTCATAAGCAGAAGAGTTGCGTGGCCATTGCTGGAGGTGATTGAGCTCACAGTGGATTCCAATTCTTGCAGCGAGTTGTGCCCTATAGGAATTGTTGGAAACTTGGATATGTATTCCAGAAGATTTGGGTCAATTAGAGTGGTGAAGTTAGGGCCGTTAAAAATAGACTCAGGGAGTTGCGAATTAAGCGTGGCTTGTTAAGTGTATGTACGAGTATCAATACAGTTTCTCATGGCAATGGCAAGCGATGGTTTACTCGAATTTTCGAGCACAATTTACTTACATCTCCCAAGTTTTATCTATATAACAGGATACGCTTGTCGCAGCTTAGCGATACAAGTCCCTTTAGTCACTGAGTGTATTTAACCAGGTGATCCGTAGACTTCCGTCTTTCTAGAAATCTATACTGAGACGTGAAATGTTTATTTACGCCTTGTATTATTGACACAAGTGATTCTGACCTTTCGCGCGTTCGTACATGGTTTGTCTCACGTTCACTTCCAACGGTCGCTTGCCTTCTATATACATATACATTAACAAATATATTACATTCCTTATTTTGTATTCAAATTCATAGATGCAAATTAATCTATGCATTCTCAATTCCTTATTCCAATTTTAGACATTTTATATGAGTGGAGTCTGCTGGGATTTAATATGACCAATTTGCGGAGGTGTTTGCTGGGCCTATTAACACATGCAAGTTGGTGCCAGTAGCCTAGCTATTACATAATCCGATCACTACACACCTTTGCTGCACCTAGACTTGCCTTTATGCAAGTTATTAATTGAGCCGTAATGTTTCCATTTTGAGAAAATCCTGCGAATTGTTTTGGGGTCTATGGTGCTTTGACAGTTATTGCACTCTCAAAGACCGTTGGTTGGCAACTATCGTGCCATGTTTGATCATCTCTTCTAGGATGAAAACACGTTGCATGTCCGATAAATAACTCATGATTGTGATCAGTCATTTTTATAAATACAGATTTCGTATACAAGTTTTCGGAAAATTAAATAAAACTTTGAGATGTTATCTTTCGGATGGTTTTTATTTAATTTGTGAAGGTGTAATAATGACTGAGAAAAAAGCGATTAAAAAGGGGCAATTTTTGTGCTCTCACTGTATAATCGTGTTCGTCAATTGTTCACAGAGCTCCAGTGGTCACCGATATCACGGGGTGCTTGAGAGTAAACTAGGCAGTGACTATTCAGGATATTATAAGTTATAAGAATATTTTGTTCATGTTAGCGATTTGACGGAGGCTTGTTGGTTTGAGGCAGCGCGTAAGAGGAAGAACTCTGACTCGAGATTAGCGCTAGATTGATTTGTGTGCCGGTAGACGGTCGATAATGAAGTGTTCCCTATCTCTAGTCCGTAGCTCTTAAGTGGAACCTTGAGTCATTTAGTCCGTATTCGGGTCAAATTGAAGCAAGATCGTCAAATTCTTGAGCGAGTCGTGGTGGAAGAAGAGTGAAATAACTGATAGTTTGATGCATTGTCCGCATTAATATAACTCAAAATATCGATGAGTCCTTTCTTCTTTCACTACAACTCCAACAATGTTTCTTTCATTGCTGTAATTTTAACACCATCGGTCATGTTTTTCAAATGGGAACTATTTTTAAACGGCTCTTACCTAGTTACTGGTGCATCACTTTGGACATAACATGGTCGCTTAGTTCCATCTTGCTGGTGCAAGAATTTAAATTTGATTAGCCTAGTTGATTAAAATTTCCTGCTATTTTTTTAAGCCTCTTCGTAGAACCTTTGCCTTACCCATTCTCACTTTCTTAACCTTGTTCCGAATTTTTTATATCACAATGTTCACATTTATTTTGTCTTTCCTATTCTCAACTTTCTGATTCAATATTTCACTTGCGATTTTCCCTTCCTTTTCATCATCTCGTCATCTCATCTATGCACCAACCAATTTATCTTACACAACACGATCATGTGACCAGATAGTCCCATATACAAGCCTTTCAAAGATTTCACATCTAATACGTTCTGCAATCAATCCTCTCTTGCTAGACTCAAATCATTCATAGTTTCTTTCAGCACCAAATCCAACCAGAATATTCAGGTGTACCAAAACCTCTAGTTATTTTATACATTATCCTTTCACTATTTTCCATTTATTTTCCTGTAGCGTAGGAGAAGTGCAGGCGAGAGGCTTAAAAGCTTCGTTTGAATGAGTCTTTCTTTGATACTCAGGATGGCCGAGTGGATTCGACGCTGACTAACAGTAGTTCATCGATGCGAAAAGCTGTTTACAACTCGTATACGCTATCATTCTTTCTTTGGACCTTTACCTACACTCTTCTATCTACAATGGCGCCCAGACCCGGGAAGGGGAGCGTTAGCCCTTGGATAACATTTTTAGACGTGTTCTCTTCATTTTTTCAAAATACGCTCCGCTTTTAGGAGGGAGGGGGGGGGGGTAGTGTACGAGAAGTGCAGGCGAGCAGCTTAAAAGCTTCGCTTGAATGAGACTCTTTTTGAGACTCAGGATGGCCGAGTGGATTCACTGCTGGCTAACAGTGATCCAGGGACGCAGGAAGTTGTTCGCAGCTCACCTACGCTATTATTTTTTCCACTATTATTAACACTATTGTTTGCATCCAATTTAATATCGTATTTTGATCCTATTTTCTTTAACATCACATTTAACTTCCTATTATTATCCATTAAACCATCACTAGTGTATATAAATTTGTCTAAAGTTATAGTCAATCAATCTTGTTTTCGTTTGTTAATTCGCAGTACATTATATTTTCGTTAGCGTTCATTCTTCCATTCCTCCTAGTTCACAAACGCGTTAACAGTCGACACTCCGTCATTAGGCCTAAGTTCATTGTTCAATTTTCATCTCAAAATATTATTATGTGACTAATTCTTATTGCTATCTAGGCTAAATAAAACACTAATTATTTACATAATAAATGGTGCCCATAAATTAATATAACTTTCGTCAATCGATGATTCTAAATTAAAACGTAAAATAATTTCAAACCCTCTCTGCTATTCGCGTTTTTCCTTGGTCGCCCATTTTCATTCACGAGTTTCAATTCTTGCTATCACGTTGTATCCGCAGCATCATTCTTCCAATCATTAAAATTCTTATTATTTAAAGTTAAATATTATCCTTTAATACAATTAGTGAATAATTTTCTCTATACAAAAATATTTTCTAATTTTTTCACGTTTCCTTCGCGTGCCTAACCTGCGCGCTCTCACATACCATTGTGTAGCGTACGAAAATTGCAGGCGAGCGGCTTAAAAAAGCTTCGCTTGAATGTCTTTTTTGAGACTCAGGATGGCCGAGTAGGTTTTTCGATGGCTACCACTGGTCCAGTGACGCGGGAAGCTGTTCGCAACTAGCCTACACTATTATTTTTCCTTTGCCCCTTTTCCTACTCTCCTCTATCTACAGTCCCTCCAACCATCAACCGATACCCAGTCTCATCCAAAGACATTCTAGAACCTGTGTTGGATTCACTACTATTATTGTAGGATCCACATATTACAAGCGCACAATTTCTGACCTGCAACTCTTGGTTTTAATCACATAATTCTCGAGCTCACACATAACCAACCAGTAAATCGTGCTTACTCTAAAACGCTGCTACACACTCAATACACTACCAGCATGATCGCACTCCACCCACACTATTTTTTTTCTCTCTCATGTTTCACATCATGCAATTCAAAGCAAGTTCTCCCTTAAGCGCATTTACTACATGCAAGTTGAAAAAAATGCAGAGTGGTCAGTTATTTCTAAGTGGACATGACACGACCCCCATCAATTGAATGTATCCAGCGTGAGGTTAAGTTCCAAATAAACTTCCACTTCCTAGTTGTTGCAATAAAATTCCCACAGTATGCAATAGCTTCTCTCTACTATAACCTGGTCCCCTAGGACAGCCTCACAGAAAGCGCGGCCCCAGTTAATTGTGGTAACGTTGGCTTGGCCTATACCGCTTTTAATTTCAAGGGCACATATGATGAATGCGAGCAAGAGGACGAAAAGAAATCCAAAGCAAAAAAGGAACAAAACAAAAGCAAGAAGAAGGAAGCAGGTTTAAAAGGCGGGGGGTGGCTCGCGTCCACCGGGACAGGATCCTGCAACCAACACCAAAGAGTCAAATAAAATGGAGGAGTGTATCATCTTCTGAGAAGAAAAAAAGTCTAAAATTCTGTGATAACTAACTCGTCCCAAGTACGAGAGACAAGCTGTAGCGAATCCGCTCATCCTGAGACCAGGACAAGTAACGTGGGCAAAAATCACGCACATCAAATGGCGAACGCGTCCCGCGAGTGTGCCAGATTAAAAGAAAACAGAAAGCGACCTGAAACCATCGCGGCACTGAATTGGTAGGTTCATATGAACAATCGCCGCACAATGGCATGCAACTTTAAGTTCCCCTCGGCTGGCTGCCACCTTTTTTTGCCTGGCAGGCTGGAGGGCAGACCTGATACCTGCAATATAGTCGGGGTGAGCAAGAGCGAAACGCTGGTTTGATCGCTCATTCATCACAGACTGTTTGGCGCCCTCATTTTCTCGCCACCCTCCCGGCTCGCAACAACCATGATATCATTTATACTGCGAACCAAGGTGTTTGGAGACTCCAATACCTAGAGAGAAGTCAGGGCGCTTTGTGAATAGCTAAAGATCCCATTCCGATCGCCGAACCGCTCAAGAGGTGTGTTAACTCGTGTAGCGAGCTGTAAATTACAACTATCTCGGCCGTCACGACCGACGCAGCACCTGGTAGAGCCCTGCTGCCTAGAAACAAAAGGAATACTGCGTGGAAGAATATCCAGTCCTGAGAATTAGAGCCATTCATGTACACTGACATGCCTCCAGCCTGACACGAAGTGTGCTCCAAAAAAGCCGAACGTAATACTTCCATCGCTGTGTAAGCTTTTGGAGCAAATGTTTGGCAAAACCAAGAGAAAGATCGTCCTCTCCAGGATAGCGTCCTGGGCAGAACCAGAAACGTCACGGGCCCGAAGGCTACACCGAGCTCTCAAAGGAGTTTACAAGCCCTAAAACTAAGGGGCTTAATGTATGACTTGCCTTTCTAGGTGGCATAGGCACCCTCGAGATCGGCTGCGGATGTAGTGAGAGATGTTGGCGAATGAGGGAGGAGCCGGGCTCGAACATACGAGCGTATAATGCACTCTATTCGTCGTGAAGCGAGTGGCATCTCCCCGGCATCGACAAGTATGCTCTCAATGGGAACGTGCGAGAGGCACTGGTCACCAGGAGGAGACGATGTAGTTGATCGAATCAACCTTCCGCAATACTCGTTTGACTACGGATGCACTAAATTTGCATCCAGAGTCGAGCTTCGAACGAGCAAATTATCGTTAGAAAAGTAAGGCAGTAGCATTATCAGCACCTCGAGTGCTGAACGTCACGGAAGGGAGAAAATCCATGGGGCGGGTAAAATAGACACTAAGACTAAAAATATGCCCCCCCTCCACCTGTGAGGCGTCCGTTGAAAACAAGACCTAGGAAAAGGTGCGAATCTACCACTTCTATGGGAAATCTGTTTAGGAACAAGTCCGGGACGGGGTGAGCCATGGAGGGCCGAAGAAATGAATCACCTTATTTTTGGCCAAGCAAAACCGAAACCTGTGCGCTTCGGTATATAGATAGATGCGGTTCAATGCTTGTCGGAGTCGCGGCTCAAGAGTTGGCATCTAAGCTGCACCAAAAGAGATCGAAAGGTCGTCCACGTTGAGCGTAGTGAAAATATCTTCCGGCAGCACCGAGGTGATGCCGTTGATGCTCAGTGCACAGAGTGTGACAATGAGGACACTTTCCTGCGTGATGTCCTGTTCCTGCCTATTTGGTTGGGGAAGGCTACCCTTACCCATACGAAGAATTTTTTCGATCTCACAGATATTCAGAAATAAAGATTTGGAGGCGTCCCCTCCCCCACATCGTGTGGAGTCTCCATGATACAGTATCACCATAAGGTATTATAGCCTTTCACCAGATCGAAAAACGCCTTAGCGTAGTGCAGTCTACAAAGGAAGACATTGGAGACAGCCTTTTCCAGTAGGAGGAAATCATCCGACTTGAAGTGAAACTTAGGGAAACCGCACGGTGCAGAAGATAAGTAGCATCCGCTATGCAAGAAATACAGCAGGGGTAGAGTGATCTATCCTCGGTTTGGGAAATGCGAGCCTATAGGCATTCGTGAGGAGCCTGGGAGGATATATTTTTTTTCTTTTCGGATCATGTTAAATATAACAGAATGTCCATGTCTCATTAAACATAGGTGTCGAAGCATGGAATACGGGACATCATCAGGAACAAGGGTGTTATCAGCGACATTAAGCGAGAGCGGAACGCAACTTACTCAATGCAAACCTATTTGGAAGTAATGTACCATCGGCGGCCTTCAGCGACATCACGCCATGCATCGAATACTGACGGGGCAGCATCTCGGCTAGAGTAAGTGAAGAAACCGACGGTGTCCGGGATTGTGATGCTGTGTCCCTAGAGAATAAGAGGGTGTCCTGCAAGAACTTGCCACGAATCCTTTTGACTCGCTTTCTCACCTATGCAAGAAGGGTCTTTTCGTTAAGTGAAGACACGTAGGTCCGCCAGTAAAAAGGGCGTGAGTGCTTCAAAATATACCGAAACCTAGCCCTATCTCGACGAAATTCACTCACAGTGAAGTCGTTCGGGCCGCACTTATAGCACATGTAGGCATATCGCTTCTGTCTGAGGGCAATGTCACACTCAGCCGATCACCAGGTAAGCGGATGTCGTGCAAAACGCCAAGATGTTCTCGACATAGTAGTTAGGCCCATTAAGATGCGATTATTGGAGAAAAAACTCAATGGCCTCATCCACTGTCCTAAGCTCCTCGACTAGGAGAGAGAAATGAGTCATTTCCTAAAATGCGAACCACTGCTCCCGTTCCAAGCAACACCAGAGCTGATTTTCAAGCGGTAACGGCCTAGAAAATGATAGTTGAATGAGATAGTGCATACGGAATGCACAGGGACAGATTGTTGCAAGAAAATGAAACGGTTTGGGGGTCAGTGATGCGGAAAACCATCCACATTTATGATACCCAGTTCCAGTTCGTCAATCAGGTCTGAAAGCACTTGACCACTGGGATTGATTAAGTAGTCTGCCAGGAGGGGGTGCATACCGTTCAAATCCCTGAGCAGTATGTTAGGCCTCGGCAACCTTGCCACGATGCGGTGGGAATTCCCCACGCCAAAGTCGGATGACGGTGGAATATACGCTGAAATAACAGTATACTTCTTCTACAGATGAAGCTGCACTTCCTGAAGGAAGGTAATTATACTACATAGAACAATGGAAACATCATCCCGAGTATAAATCGCCCATCCTCCTGCCCCACAGGCATCCCGTGATAATGGGGTCGCAAAACCGTTATAACCTGGAAGGATATGCAGGAAGCACGCGCTAACATGGTCACCTGAAAAAAAGCAAAACAAAAAACGCTAAGTGGTGACGGGAGAAGACGAGCCTTCGCAGATCATCTCAGTTGGATAGGAATTAACAGCAATTCCATTGAAGGAATTTACCCTCCAGGCCTAGCTCGGAGGAGATCCGGGAGCAATCTTCGAAAATAAGACTCAATGGAATGGCCGGACGTTTCCCGAAAGCAGAATACGGGCGTTTTTGGTCTAACAAGGCACTGTCGCCTTCGAGGAGTAATCAGGGCGAGGAGGGGGAGGGGGACTCGTTATGCGTCTTTTACTTCCTCCTCGAAACCTTTGCTGTACAAACCCACCGAAGGGTACCAAATGGGTGCGGAAACGACTGTGCTCGTATGCCTGGAAGAACCAAGAGCAGAGGGTGCCTTTTCAGAATTAAGGGATAAGACGATCCAGGCAACGCCGGGCTCACCAGGACCAAGTCCTTTGCCTCGCGGAATGATAGACGATCCGTAGCTTGAACGTACAAGATTTCCTTCTCAAGGAGATATATACGGGAGCCATTGCTTCGAGGAAGCAATGTGGCAGGCACCAACTCAGGAAGCTTGTCACGATCAAACGTGACGAAAAGTGTAGGAGTGGGTTTCGAGGCCCCTCTGTTTACTCAACCCACGCTCGCTCATAACAGCTGTTTGGTGGTCTTATAAGGCAATGTTTTGCAACCTTTTTTCTTAATGGGCCAAATTAGAAATTTAAGTATATTTCCTACTTCTTTCACTATTTCTGATGTTTTTCATACACGAAAAGAATTGTTCACAACCGTATGTATTATCCAACATGCATAATAGTTTTCTAAATAAATTGTCCATTTGATCAAATTCATTAAAAGAATACAATTCTTTGTAATATTCAAGAAAAGAATGTTTTCTATGTTAAGTTTTAAAAGATTCTCTACTTTGAAGTTTAGGGAATTTTAGCTGGTATTTGGCTGGTGCTTCCGCATAACTAAATGAAAATGGATCACTAAAGTTTTTAATTCAGTTTCTATCTTTCTGAAGTCAGAAAATCTGGTTGTAAAATCTTTTAACAAAACTGCAAATAATCAGAGGTGGGCACTAAATACATTTAAAATATTTAAATAATAATATTAAATACATGAGAAAAATGGATTTAGATACTAAATACAGTTTGAAAATGTATTTAGTATTTAAATACTAAATATATTAAATGTATTTAGCTACACTTTTAAATACATTTCAAATACATAATATATAATGACAATCGATAAGGACCATTGGTATCACGACAAAAAAATATCCATTAAAATGAAATTGTATATCATAATTACTAATGTAGGATTTGTGACAATTGGACTTAGATGTATTTAGCTACACTTTTAAATACATTTCAAATACATAATATATAATGACAATCGATAAGGACCATTGGTATCACGACAAAAAAATATCCATTAAAATGAAATTGTATATCATAATTACTAATGTAGGATTTGTGACAATTGGACTTAGGTACTGCAAAAAAAAAATAAAAAGCTCCAAATATGAAATTTCAGTTAGCTATTTATATCAGCATTACATTTAAGTAATATCAGTTGCTGAAGTGTTTCGTCAGATAAAGAACTTTTTAGAGATAAATTCAATCCTCCTAAAGAGAAGAACCGTTCCACAGGAGCTGACGGCGGAAGGGTGGTGTTGTATTTAATAAATAATTTTTTTAGGTTTGGATATCTATCTAAACTTTGAAGTGTTTTCTTTGAATCCTGAAGGTAACTGAACAATTCTAAATCTGCGGTTGATCGTGTTTGAGTGGGTTTTGTAAATCCAAAATTATCGTCATGTTCTGATACATCACTGGATGATTCAGCTTCGGGTCCCTCTGCTAAATTTTTAATCACTTGAATCATAATATTTTTAACAGACTCTTGGGGGCTTTAACTGTCCCATGAAATACTGATATCTAACCAGCGGAGTTTGAAGAATGGATAGCTTGTTGATGCAATAATGGCATATGTAACGCTGGCTTCATTTGCCAAGGTCAAATAAGATTGGTAGCGCTTTCCAAAACCCTTAGTGAATGCACTTAGAAGAGGTTGGCAAAATTTCAGAGAACGTGACTGAAGGCTCCTCAGCATTATCTCCACAGTGAGCAAAGTAGGGCGTAATTCTCCATAAAAACAGTTTAGTTCTCCCTGTAGGCAACCAATCGCCACTGAAATAGAAGCCAAAACAGAGACATATTCCCCAAGAAATTCAATTTCGTGACTTGTGAACACTGGAAGTTAAAGGGACGTCATGAGTTGATGTAATTTGTCCTTGTGTTTTACAAGTAATGACAATGCATCAAACAGAGAGTTCCACTTTGCAATGCAAGGCACTTTTAATGAGCAGTTGATAACAGTTTTGATAATCTCTGCTTATTTTGGACGACCGCTTTTGTTCCATAATACTGAGCATTTCCTCATCGCAGCATGATTGATATTTGCAAAAGGAGATACTTTCACTACCTATTTTGCATCAGGTGTGGCGACGAGACTGAATGTGTGTGAAGCACAGCGCACATGCTTAGGTAGGCTGAAACTGCATGGGTCAGACGAAAGGTCTTCTTCCTGATCTAAGGCACTTCTCATTAACAAACTATCCTCCAGCTCGTGCTCACTCTGATCTTCTTCACATACCTGGATTCCATCTTCTGAATCTGCAGACACATTTGCAGCAGTGACTGCAAATTCCTGAAACGCTTTAACAAAATTAGACCCGTTATCAGTGACGGTGCTCGTGATTTTCTGCAGGGGGATATCGTATTCATTGAATTTTCTCCATATGTTCAGCAATCTTGATGTAGTTATGTTCTCCTTTGAATCGACAGCATGCTAATACTCCACCGTGACAGACAAGAGCAGCTTCCCCAAGCTGAAAAAAAAATGAAATAGCAGTCCAATGTTTGTCTCATAAATGTTTCCATTAATTTACATATGAATATAATCGAGATAAATTCCACCAACAAATAGGCCTGCTTTCAGCCAAGAGGTGATAACTCCCTAACTGTAAAGACATTTTCAATTTCATATTTCAAAAAGAGCAAAATCCTAACATACCCTATGAACTACGTTGACGAGTTGACCAAATATCTGCAGTAAGACATAAGTAAGAAGTGACGTCAACTGAAGAATTTAGGACCTGCGATAGTGGAATGTGTGATTATTGTATGTGAAATTCATTTTCACATTGAAATGAGAATATATGGTATGCATATAAAATTTTATATATAAAATATAGCTAGATGAATATCCTATAGCTATATAGGACTGGTACATTAATTCATAAATATATTATTAGTCCTTCATATTCAGAATTACATAGTAAATTATTGACTTTCAGTATTGTTAGGAATATAATATATAGTGTTGTTATTTAGACTTCCTATGCCCCTTTTATGTAAAGTGATCAAACGAGCTTCCTTAGGATAAAGGAAAATATTTAGCTGGATTCTTTATTCCGTAGTAAATTGCGGGAACAGGTCTCGAAAAAGCGAACAGTAAGGATTACTTCTCGTTTCTTGAATAATTACTGCTAGGAAAAAACAAAAATCGTTCTCATTTCTTTATTTTTAAAGATATTCTCCCCAAATTTGGCTTGAAGCACCCTGGGACCAATGTACTTTGAGCTATGAAGTAAAATTTTTATTCCACGAACAGATTCGGCGTGACGAACGAAGTGTGACTTATTTAATGAAAAATAAAAAATAAAACCTTATATTTATAACCGATGTTGGTTATATTCACTTCAATTTGATTTAATAAGGCTGTGTACAATGGGATTCTTAGATACTACTGGGTGTCTACTAATATCAAATTTCAAAATTCCATAGGTTTTCCAGGTACTTAAAAAAAAATAAATGGCAAAATCTCTAATTAAAACTGTAATGGAAAATAGGTATATTATATTTAACTACCAACATATTTCAAGGTATATTCTAATAAATGAAATAAAGTAGGTAGCATCAATTAAAGAAAAAAAGAAGAAATCCTCCCCAGGGCCCACACCTGATCAATCTAGCAAACAATTATATTTTCATTAGGTATCATTTAGCTCGCCCCTCGCATTCAATTTCATTTTTTTTTAACTTTATAAATCTTTTTCATAGCCCATGGGTGAGTATCGACTATATTATTTCGAAATAGGTATAATAAAGTAATAGCTAGTAAGAATCTAAGTTGTGGACACCCTGTACTAGTAACTTATTTCATGGTTAACCTGGATTCCAGTGGCTACGCACACTTAAATTAACTTAGGACTTTTTCTCACTAGAAAGTTTCTTCTTCTTGTAGTCACTTTTGCTCCTGGTAGCTTTCTCGGGTGCATCCGGATTACCTCTTTTTAGGACTTTTCTTTTGACTTTTGCATGGGCATGACTGTTAGCTTTTGACACCATATTTTTGCCCATGACATGGAAGAGGGACCTTGCGATGTCAGGAACAACGGTGTTGACCAAGCTGCAACCCTTTTAACAGTCCAGCAGGGACATACCTAAGTCATTGCTCATTATTTCCTTGTAGACACTCACGAACACTTCTTCTGAAGAGTAGGCCTCCAGGAACTTGGCCCTCCTTTCGCCTGGTGTTGTCATCCCCTTGAAGACTTCCACGGTCATCATGACCATGTAGATGCACTCGTTTGAGGCGTAGAGGAGACCGCCGTGGTCCTGGAATTCAGTCATCTCTCTGAAAGTCTCTGGTAGCTTGGCGGGGTCGGCCACCTGCACTGAAGGCATAAGGGTGTTGCCTTCTACCAGAGCCTCCTGGCAAGAAACACACTTTAGGAGGTTACGGGCCTTTCTGGCAAAGTAATACACCATTTGTAATCATATGAATAACAGTACAGTATTATTAATTAGATTTTATTGCTGTCTTTGAACCCGGGTTTAATAAATTTACCAGGAAATGGCTTCGCCACTCCCCCCTACGGGGAAGCTTGCGCTTCACTACTAAGATTAAAATTTAAAATCTTAAATAAAGCAGCCATGGTTAAATGTTTATAAATTTTCTGAACTTCGCCAATTATAATAATTTTAAAAGGGAACTCGAAACTAAATTTTCCTACTTTCAAAATATCACGTTGCTAAAATATAGTTATAGAAGAAGACATATATAAATAAATTTTCAGAACTTCACCATTTGGGTTTTAAGTAATTCGCAAAATTTCGATACTTATATTTATTTCTGAACTTCACCATTTTGTTTTTGATATTATAAAAGAATTATTAGAAATAACTTTGCTAAAAAAACATAAGTCATTACCAAACTAAGATGAAATTATTATTCAAATACTCAAAAAAATACCCTTTTTAAATTATAGTTAGTGATGATGATAAACGACAATAAAATATAATTTTACCGTAATAACTAGCCAGAGATGATTTAATCAACCCAAGGCATCGGTGAAGGTGTAGTTTAGGGTGTGTATCGTAGTCACGACTTTTAATATCACAGTTATAATAAACAGTTATCTATGGATAAACAATACCATAGATTAGGATTGCACTGATATGCAAATTAGCCGATAACCGATATATCGGCGCCGATACAAGCAAGGTTAACGAAATAAAAAAAATATATATTTGAGAATATTCTTGCCGAATGGAGGAGCTACTGCCGTATAAAAAAAATTTGTTCAAGGACGTCATTTCTTACAATTTTAGACGATCGCAATCTTGTTAAGCCTAATCGTTCTCGTTTGTTTACAAACGTACACAATACTATGAATGATAAAATCATTCGATAATAGTTAAGTTTATTGTAGTGTAAATGAACTATTAATTTAAATTAGTGTATTATTTACGTAATTATTGCTCTAACTTTTAAGTTATTTTAGAAATTAACGAATGCATTGAGGCTTAAAGCTAAGTTTGCAATTTCTAGATCATTATAGCGTACCTCCCCAAGCAACATATAGTATCATATGCTTGCTTCCCTTATTTAACACACATTATAATTATTCACTTAAATAGCAGGAGGCTACATCTTCACTACTTACAAGTACTAGAGCTAGCAAGCCTACAACGGCAAATAAATACAATTAACTTATGATTTCAAAACTTTCCAAGATGGCAGAGGCGTCTCACCCAAAGTAAATCGTAACAATGACTGGGATCGCCCCCTGGCGGGCATAGAGGCAAACAACCGCGCTGACTTATTGCCCGACTATGGAAGTAGCAGAATCCGGAATTTGGTGAAGCTACCAATCAAGTATTCGTTTTCTATGGTCATAATTATACAAAATTCAACCAATCAGGATTAAGCAGATTTTTAATGACAATCTTATGTCAGCTTTGAAACAAATCTTATGTTTTATACATAAGCACTGCAAAAATTGACCAATCAGTATCAAATAGATTTTAGAGAATGAATAACGATCAAACCGTTTCGTATATAAACACGGCTGAAATCCATTCCCCGCTTTGGACTGACTGAATTTGGATTCTTTTTTTTTTTACAACGGAGAGCTGTTAGCGCGCTTAAGGAAAAGTTCAATATACGCAGGAGTGGCTAAAGCAACTGTGAAGCAAATGCAGGAAGCACATACCCATCTAACTGTGCCTAAGAAGCATCAACAGAAGTGTTCACATGCATACTCTATGCCCATGAGATGAATATTGGGAAACCGGGCACCTTCGCTACGACACTCAATACAATGCTATAAAAAAATGGAATGGAGAAGATGTGGTTCCCTGACAACCCCCCTCATCTCAAATCCTTAAAATCAACGTCGCCTCAGCGTCGGCACCAAGGAGCAATGAGAAACATACTACTGAAGAGAACGCAATTTCAAACATGCCAGTGCAAAGTAATGAAAGAGACAAAATAGTACGCATGGAAGCACACGAATTAAAACTTAAAGTCTACAGCGATTAATGATCTCCCCCCCTCCCGAGAGCTACAAGGAACTAGAAGGAAAATAAGTACCCTAGAAGACCAATTCAAGTCAAGACTAGATAAAGTTTTGCGAAATCACCGTTAAGATCCTCGCGAGTGATCTTCGAGGTTGCCAACGGACACCTTCGAGGATTGCGCCAAAAGTACCGTCCTTGTATGGTCCATACAAGGACGGTACTTTTGGCGCAATCCTCGAAGGTGTCCGTTGGCAACCTCGAAGATCACTCGCGAGGATCTTAACGGTGATTTCGCAAGACTTTATCTAGTCTTAACTTGAACTGGTCAACAGATTCACTGTTGACTATTTCCGTCGGAAGTGAGTTCCAACTACCACAAATACTGTGTGTGAAGAATTTCCCACACAGATCACGGTGGTATCGCTTCAGTTAAAGTTTGTAGCCGTGATTTCTTGTTCTCCCCTCGTTGAGCTGGAAAATATCCCCGTAGTCCAGTCTGTTGAAGCCTCGAAGTATTTTAAACACTTCGATAAGCTGACCACGTAGTCTCCGGGTATCCAGCGAGAACAAGACGACATCATTAAGGCAATTAAAGAAGGAAAATGCAAATGGGCATTCAAAGGAAAGACAGGAGAAGAAGACGAGGAAGAAGTACAAAAACTTTTAATGGAGGATACAATTCGAATATACCCTGGCGACTGCGTTACTCTCTGCCATTCTACATTTTAAAGTATGAAGAATGGTAGGTTCAAAGACAACGAATCAGAACCCAACAAGAGATCGACCCGCCAGAAGTCCAGAGATCTCTAGACGACCAAACTTAATAAACAATGGAACCAGAAAGGAGAAGAAAGCTCAGCATTCTGCAAATTAACACTCAGGGATGGATCAGTAAAACATCGACATTAGGAAATAACTTCTGAGAGAGTGATACAGAAATAATATTAATATCAGAACACGGAGTGAATCCATAAGAAAAAACAATGAAATTGTTCGATTACACCGTCATAAACGCGAACCCTTTAGGTGAGCGTCATGACGGGGCGACCATAACAATAAGAAGAGGGCTAAAGTTCAAAGAAGTTAATAATTTGGATGAGGCACACTTGGCCGTAAAAATTGAAACGGAATTAACGCCAATAATAGTAGCCACGGGATACCAAGCACCAAGAAAAAAAATACCTTTCCCTGCACAACCTATTTAAAATCTTTGGCACAAGTTTCCCAACCATCTTTATGGGAGACCTCAATGCCAGGTGCAGTGCAAGTGGATACCACTCCAGAAACAACAAAAGAGCCAACTTAGAAATGATGTTGGAAAAAAACATTTTCAAGAGAATAGGGTCAGACTTTCTAACATATGTCACAGGCAATGAAGCTACAAAACCAGACGTCGTGCTAAGTAGCTTAAATATGCCATACAACATCATGATGCAACCAGTTACCTTTGCATGTAGCGACCATGTTGAAACACATTTGCTCATGAATAAATACCCGATACAGGTACCGGTACCGGCGAGGAAGGATTACAAGAGAGCAAACTGGGCAGGTTACACACAGGATCTTAGTAACTTAGTCCCAAAGGATCTTACTGACGCCAACCAGGAAGATATTGATGAGGAGAAATAAAGATTAATAAGAACGATCATTGAGGCGGACGAAAGATATATACCAAAGAAAAGATACCGTACTCTTCCACATCCTCAATGGACAGGAAAAATGAAGAGAAAAAATAGGCAACTAAGAGGAATACTAGACCAAATAATTCTCCAACGACCAAATAGGGAGCGATACGAAGAAATCAGAAGACGGAGAGAAGAACTGAGGCATTTCATAGAAGAACAGCAAAGCCTCATATGGGATAGCCTAATAGAGAAAATAGACGAAGAAAGAAGACCAAAAGAGAACTGGAGATTAATAGATAGAGAGAAAAAATAACAATTAAGAATGAACGAGGAGAAAAGATCCAAGAAAAGATGAATACAAAAGACCTTTTTCGTAATCACTGGAAATCAGTGTTTTCCATAACACCAGAGAAGGACGAAGACTTCAATTCACAGATAGACGAAATGGTATAGTGTATGGTTATCAATGTGATTTATCTTCGGTTAATAAATCAGCCTAGATAGCGTTTCGAAAACCATAGCCATAAATTTTGTTTGATCGAAGATGTCTGCCGTTAGCTTTAGGCCTAAAGGCTACAGTGAAATAAATTTTGGAATAATGACTTGGGCGTTAAGAAAGACAATTACACAAATATAAATATATTCATAAAATCAACGAATGTACATGAGATAAGTAGGTTAAGTAAATATGGTGAATAATATGGTGAAACAATAAAGTGAATAATATAGAGTATCTTTGTAGTAATGTAGTGAGTAACTATGAGTAAATAATATTGAGTATCTATGTTAATATAGTAAATAATTTAGAGTATCTTTGATGTAGAGTAAATAATGTAGTATCTATGTAGTAATTTAGAGTATCTATAATGGACTGAATCGGGGCTGCGATGAGAAGCAAATATAATTAGGACTTACTCTCGTATTGTCGTTTGCAAAGAATGTGAGAGTGGAATTAACTCAGTATGATTTGTTTGGAGGCAAATGAATAATTGTAGAAGGAATGGTTACCAACCTTTATACGAAGAAAGCAGCGAGTCGAGTGGGTGTTATAGCGTGCTATTTTGATCGAGCTGGGAACGTGTGTTTGTTTGTTTGTGTGTGAAATTTAAGAGTTGTTGTTTGGAACAGTATACGTTAAATGAATTGGCAAGTAAAATAAATGAATTAATTAATTATTAAGTTTAACATAAATGATTTGATTTACAAAAGTTGAAGTAAATTAATTGAAAGATTAAATTGACAAAGTTAAGTAAAATAATTGGATGATTAAATTAATAAAGTTAAAGGATTACATGAATTATTTAAATGACAAAATAATTGAATTTTTATACATAATAAATGATTATATATATATATATATATATATATATATATATATATATATATATATATATATATATAATATATATATTTAAGTTTCCCAGGAGTTTTTTATTATAGGAATGCCCAGAGGCATTGCTATAACGGTCCACGCAGTCTTGCGAGAAAACATAAACAAGATAACTCCATCACTAAGTGTAGAGCGAGAAAGGGAGGAAATTCTGGGTACAGGGGTCTACATAACAACGTAAGAGATCAAAGGCGTAATACATAATTCAAACAGAAAGCGCCAGGCCCCTCAGGAATAACCAGAATTAATCTTACCAAGGCACCTAATATAATCATCAGAACATTAAAGAATATTTTTAACGCGTGCTTAAATACCGGTTACCTCCCTGATAGCCATAAACTAGCGGAAATGATATCGTCCCACAGCCAGGAGAACCACCAAACCACCTCAGCAGTTACCAGCCAATATCGCTATTGAACTTATGGGCAAAGTCTTCGAGAGAATCCTTAACAGAAGACTAAAAGAATATCTTGAAGAAAATGACCTATATAATGATTATCAGTTTGGATTCAGAAGAGGCAGAGACACCACAATGGCACTTGGCATAATAACAGAGAAAATAGCAAAGGCCAAAGTAGAGAATAACTACATCGACCTGGTCCTGAGAGATGTAGAAAAAGCATTCGACAAAGTCTGGGTCAGAGGAATGCAATATAAGATCTTAAATCTTCAGATGAAGAGCAATCTGGAGAGAATTCTCTGCGATTATGTCACAGCCAGAAGAGCATATGTGAAGATCAAGGGTTATTCAGGACCAGAATTCGAATTGTAATCTGGACTCCCGCAGTGGGGCTGTCTCAGCCCCACGCTGTATTCAATATACACAGCAGATCTGCCACCACCAATAATGCCTGGTTGCCTAAACATACAGTTTGCGGACGACATAAGCCAACTCTCGTCACTCCGTACAGGAACGTACGCTTTCAGGCAAGGACAACAGCTTTATAAATCAGCAACATCAACAACTACGAAAGAGATTGGAAGATAAGGACGAACAGGAGGAAATTTACGATAATGCCAATCTCCAGGAACAAAACAGCTCAAATTGTAGTTGAAGATCAGAACTACAGATATCATAGTGAGGGCAAAGTGCTAGGACTCATAATAACAAAAAGAGGCTACAAACAACATATAACGGAGAGGAAGAACAAGGCGATTCCGATGCTTAACCTACTGTACAATCTAAGAGGGTTAGGCATAAAAAATAAAAGAAAAATCTATCTTGCACTAGTAAGAGAGGTACTACTATACCCTCCAACCCCTATTAACGGTGAAACAAGGAGCAAAAAATTGGAACTTTAGAGGATACAAATTAAAGCTCTCTACCTAATCACCAAAACACGTTGGAGAGAGAGGAGAAAACTACAGGATTCACATCAACAAGCAGGATTAGAAACGCTTAACATCAATATCAGGAACAGAGCGGAGAAAATATGGAGGAAGATATACGATCTACCTCCAATATTTTCAGAGTCCCCTTTAACACTCGATTTCCCAGCGGCAGACAACAGCTGAGAATCGAGGAGGTACCCATGGTTACTTAAGTAGAAATTCAAAAAGAGAGAAGGAACAAGCATAACGATAAAGATATTTAGCCGACTATATACAAACCCAACCAACGAAATAACCAACCAAGACACCATATTGATACCCTAATAAGACAGCCGAATTTAAACAACTAAAATAGGAAGAAACAACCGACTAAGAAGACAACACAGATCAAAAGTGTAAACAGAAATAACTCGAACATAATAAACTAAAAGTGTAATTAGTGAACCGTATTAGAATGTTTAACAAAAAGGATAGGGAAGTGAAAGTTAAGAGTAAAACAGAAATAAAACGAACATAGTAAACTAAAAGTGTAATAAGTGAACTAGAGTATTAAAAAGTTTAACAAAAATGATAGCGAAGTGAAAGTTAATAGTAAAACAAGTGAACAAAGTGAAACTAAAGTGAAAATGTGATAAAAACAAGCGAAAGTGAAACAGTAAGGAAAGTAAAAACAAGTAACATAACAATACATAAACAAAGCTCAGAGCTAAGATAACACAAAACGGCATAAATGCTACAATAAACACATGAATGGAAGATGAAGAGAATAAGGGAACAGAGATTTAGGCGGTCTTCCCGCTTCTGTATGAGGAACATAGGTGTTAAAAGTGGGAGAAAGGAAGTAAGCATGATGATTTATGAGTAAATGTATGACGGTGGTTCGGAATCCACGTTAATCAGCAGGTCCCCCTTGTCACTTGGGCAAGGGTATTCTACCCTTTCCACCTTTGACTACCGAGGTTGCTCAATCTGCCTCCTCACTAATCTGTCCTTTTTTAACTCAAAACTTTCCGTCTCCCACAGCTATAAGCCCTCTTCTAAAGCTTGTTCTGGACTTCCCATTAAGCACTTCACTATCGGTTCACTTGAATTGAGAGTCAGAAGTGTGGGGAGTGTCCTCCAGGAACAAGTCGGCCGCGGGCCCCCTCCTCTTCTGTTACCCCCCTTCGATCGTGGGAGGGGTACAGAGGGGAGGAGTAACCGCGAGCCGTACCTTTTCTCGCCCCCACCCCCCAAAAATGAGCTTTGACTGATCGAATTTCTTGGGCATAAGTCAGCAACCGGCAAAGGCGGAAAAGTGTTGGTAGAGGCGGCAAGGTCTCGCCAAAATCTGCTAGTAAACGCATTGGAGGCATTGGAGGAAGCTGGTTTGAGGATTAGCCCACAGTGGATGACAATGTCAAGCTCGACTGGACAAGGGACGGACTGCGACCTCCGTTGTTAATCACTACGGAGGCCCAACCCAGGAGCACAGAGGGACACATAACCGTCTATGTGTTTGGTTGGAGCAGTCGCAATTCAAACACGACTGGGGAGCGGCGTTGTCAATGAGTCCGTTAATAGTCATCCCCCGGGAGGATCCTACCCGGTATCACACGTACTCAATCATCCATCATCTCATCATAATGCGCCATTACCACATTCATCTCAACATTCACCAAGGCGAATAACTCCGGGGTTCAAGGTTGCTCAAAAAGTGTGGGGGGGGGGGGTCACCTTAGGAAAACAATACTTTCAATACACACATACTGCTCACCGAATTACACACTTCATAACAGAAGTCTGCTTACCCTATGTGCTTGCCTCACAAGGACCACGAGAAGGTTACCCTCAACAACATGGCAATGGATCTGGCCACAAGAATACCCCTCAAGGTAATCAATGGCCAGGCCAAACCGGAAAGAGACCAAGTTTTCGAAACTATCTTCGGAAAACTTAGCGTCTCAGTCATTCGCCTAATAGACACCCCAGCCGGTTACTTGGCGATCTGCAATAGGGAGAATGACATCGAGACGATCAGCAAGGAAGATGGCCTTCTCGCACTCCAGGAGATAAACCTCCAGTCCGCAGTACCACCCCAAATCCAGGCCCACCGCAGCGTGATTTGCCGTCAACTCGATCCCTGGATAGGTGATCGCACGAATGGGGAATATACAGAAGAGATAGAAGCCAATCAGAGCTGGGCGAAATTTTTTGAAATAATTAAGTTCAAAAACCGAAGAGAGAACCAAGAATACACTTACGTATTCAAGGTGATCTTCAAGGAGACGGAGATGGCCCAAAAGGCCAAAGAGAAGGGTATGTTACTCTTTCACGCAAAGATTAGTGGGGACCAGATCGAGCGTGAAGAATTCACGCCGGTGCAGATGTGTTTCCGCTGCTACAAAATGGAGCAACATTCCACAAAAGATTGCCAAGAAGCAGAGGAGATATGCTCAAGGTGCAGTGAAAGGGGTAACGGGTGAAAAAACTGCATGAAGACAGAGAAGTGTGTCAACTGCGGGCAGGGCTACAGAACATTATCCATGGCTTGCCCCATGAAAAGAAATATAATCAAAAGAAAACAAGCTATAAATAAAGGGGAAGAACATAGCAGGAGGACAACTTCGTATGCACAAGCAGCAAAAATGTCCCACCCTACACAAGCCCCGAAAAAAACCTACATCAAACTTGGGAACGAGGAGTCAGCGAAAATTCTTACCTGCATTCTTTATGCGCACGTAAGAAATCTCATGAATCCAGGTACGTTCTCAAGTGAGCTTAACTTGATGCTCAAGAAGAACAATCTGAGTGAGATTTGGTTCCCAGAGAACCCTTCCTCAGGAGATGGCCTACAATTTTAATTCTCCCCAAAGGTGAATGAAGAGGTAGTTGCAGCCACGTCTCCCAACCCTACTGAAAAAAACGGACTCACACCACAAGGATCAAGGGCAAGAAACACAGGAACCGACCAGGAGACCTGACCCCAGAATTGTAGCGAGAAAAGCGAGGGAAGAAAAAACGAGGAAAACTGCCGCAAACGAACCCCAAAGAAGGAAACGTCAAACTACAACTGACGCAGACTCAGACAGCGACAGTACCCTGAGTAAACCCACAAAAGAGAATAACACTAATACAAAAAAATAAGAAAAACAAGCACAGGTACGACGGTAGGGAACTAGGTCTGAAGGTTTAGGCTTCTGACAAGACCTCCTTCCCTGAACAAATATCCCTCGCGGACATCACCAAAGGCATTAAGAACCCAGAAACTCAAATGGACAATAACAGAATCGGAAGACGAAACAGGTAAAGTGAAACTTAACAACTCCCCTTTATTTACGATCCCGTCCATGGAATACAAGAAGACGAAGAACGGAAAGGTCCGAAAGCACAAGGAATAAGCAGCACACTCTAGAAGTAGACACAAAACATAGAGAACATGAATGAATATGGCAGCATATTCAAAAGGGCAGACCCCGGCATTATCCTAATATCTGAACACGGTGTCAACACGAATAACACACGGATGAAAATCCCGAACTACCGCGTCCTGGCAAAGAACTCCACGCAAGATAGATTTGACGGTGCTGCAATCGCCATAAACAGAGCAGAACCCCTAGCAATTCTGGAAGAATATAATAAAAAACTGAGAGGTATGCCCCCGAAGTAGAAAATGAGGATGGAAGAACATTGAAAAATCATAGAAGATCCAGAGAGACTTGAAAGGAGGTTCAGGATGTACTGGCGACAAATATTCTCCATCACGCTAGAAGAGAATGAGGATTTCGACCTGGACTACAAAGGCCAGGTGATTGACGAACTCAATAATATAATCCAACGTACGCATCCCCACCCGCACGTTTCTGAGGAGAGGAGAATGGAGGGACACGACCAACCTATTACTGCTGAGGAGTTCCTGAGCACGCTCAGATCCTTCAAACAGAGACCTCCTGGCTGAACAGGGATTACCAAAAACCATCTGGTAAATGCTCCCCTACGCCTGCTTCAGGGCATTACCAACGCAATGAATGCAACCTTGAACACTGGTTACTTCCCTGACGGATACAAGGTGGCAAAACTCGTCTTTATTCCAAAGTGGAAAAAGTTGCCAGAACAGCCGATGGACTACAGGCCCATCTCCCTCTTAGAAATCATCAGCTAGATTCTGGAAAAGATCCTAGCCAACAGGCTTCAGAATCAACTTGACGAGAAGGGGGCCCACAACCCACAACGTAAAGGAATACGAAAGAAAGTGGAAAATCCGCACGAATAGCCGGAAATTCAAGATCTTTGCTCTTGACCGCAGAAAACAACGGATGTAAAAATAGGGGAGCTAATATTCCACTATCACCAAGAAGGGAGTGTTCTGGGACTCCACATCACCTCTACCGGATATAGCCACCACTTCATAACGCGGGAAAATCTGGCGAAGTTAGAACTCGGCAAATTTCACACATTTAGAAATATGAGCTCTAGCAACATCCCCAAAATATATCATGCATATTCCAGCAACATTCATATACCCCGTGATGGTGACCCAAACCCTAAGTACGTCTCGCTAGAAGCGCCTGCAAAGAGTCCAGGACAAGGCGACTCTCTATATAAGCAAACGCAGAAGGAGAGATCAAATACCCCAAAGAGAACTCCACCAGAGAATCGCCTTGACACCAATCAATCTGGCGACCAAAAGTCTAGCCGAAAGATCATAGGAGAGGATCCTGAATGAAACGGCACCCAAACTAGCTGAGGGTCTAAACATCCCAGCGAGCAAAAGGGAGAAAGTGGCCAGAACAAGGCAATTTCCCAGTTAGAGACAATGCTTCGAGGAACAGTTGGCACCGTTGTTCACATAGAGACCACACTAAACAAATATCTACACACACTATATATTAACAAATACACTCAGAAACATGAATGAATGCGTTTGAATGAAAGCAATATAAATGTATATATGTCAATATAACTAGTAATTAAGAAAAAGAAATCTTGCATTAGTATAAAAGAATTAGATTACGGGATTAACTATATTATTACTTTTCAAAATCTTATTTTTCTTAAAATAAGTATAGTATTAAGGAGATAAATATATAAAATTATAAAAAAACAAACAAAATAAATAAAATAAAAAGGCAGAGAAGAAGGAAGCTATATATATATATATATATATATATATATATATATATATATATATATATATATATATATAAATAAATACAAGAATTTAAAAAAAATAGTTCAAAATTTAGGAAAATAAAAATAAGGTTGCAAAATAAGTATAAAAGAAAAGCTTGAATGCGTTAAAACACAAAATCAGGTTCACACAAAAATAGAAGTTACAGGATTGAAGGTCATGGACAAAAGAAAAAGAAATCTAAATAAATGAAAAGCGTAGGCTTCATTACCAGGGCAAACCCTACATACCCTCTTCACCCACAATCTATCATCTTATCTTCCACAGCAATTTTTTTCTCAACTATTATTCATCAATCAATTCGAGCTTTTAAGCGCTCAATCAGAGTTCGGATCCAGCTACGCTACCGAATGTGCATTCTCGGTAAAGGTTTGGGCAAGCGACCTCGATGGCGTGAACTCTTCCCTACGAGGTTTTACAAGGAGAATAATAGAAGGAGCTCTAAGTGGCATCGACTCATCAATGTCGTTCTCTGTGACCTACACAATTGTTGCTGCAATAAAACCTCCATCACATTGGCCTTTTCTCTCACTACATAACATAACATAACATAACATAATTTCACGGATGACAAAAGCCACAAGGGCCTATCAAAGGTCATCCGCATCCGTCAAAACTCACCCACAAAAAGCACCATCACCAAGGGAAGACAAAATCAAAGTCCCCCACAATATAATATAACAGATGACAAAAGACACAAGGGCCCATCATAGGTCATCCGAGTCAAACGGCCTCTTTTTTTTAAGGCAACCAAACTCCCAAGAAAACTACATCCAGAGGATTGCGTCCACAAACAAGGGTATCACCAATCAAGGCTTGTCAAGAACTAGATCATGCAGCTATAGATATATACAAACAATATTAATATATACAAAACTTAGGAACCATCACAACCCTCCCTCCCCATAAACTCATCCAACCTACTCTTAAATACATTTAAATTTGGACTACCTACTACCCTCTGCGGCAATTTGTTCCAGAAGTCTACCACTCTTTTGGTGAAAAAATATTTTCTTAAATCCAACCTACACCCTTGCTTTTTAATTTTCAAGTGGTGACCTGTAGTCCGATTTCCATCATCTGACTCAAAAAACTTGCTAACATCCAATTTATCTATCCCAGAAAATTTTTTAAAGAGCTCAATCATATCCCATCTCACACACCTCCTTTCGAACGAGAACATATTTAATACCCTGAGTCTATCTATATATTCAAGGTGCCTCAGGGAAGGAATAATCTTTGTTGCCCTCCGTTGCACTGACTCGAGAAGGTTAATATCGTGTCTAAAATGTGTCCTCGCCCGAAATATTTTTCCTCAATAATCTTGCATTTGGATTTATATTTTTTCGGAAAGCTACTTCACGGACCACGTATACTGGGAACTCCATTCCTCCATTTACAAGAAACCGGTCGGAGTAGAGTGATCTCTCCCCGGCTTGCGAAAGGCGAGCACAGTAGCGATTCGCCAGGAGTCTGGGAGGAGACCTTCCACCCAGATCCTGTTGAACAAATCTAACAGAAAGGCCATGCCTCGCTCACCCAGGTGTCGAAGCATGGCGTACGGGACATCGTCCGGACCATGGGCGGTGTCCGCGCACGAAGCGAGAGCGGAACGCAACTCACTCACAGTAAACTTGTCGTTGAAGGGTTCTCCGCCTCTGGAGGTAAAGTCCAGCCGGCGGCCTTCCGCGACATCACGACGTGCATTGAATGCTGGCGGAGCAGCATCACGGCTAGATAATGCGGAAAAAGCGGTCGCTAAGGATTCCGCCACGGACGCGGGGTCCAAGATTGCGGTCCCATTCTCCTGGAGAACGGGAGGGGGGTCCTGCGAGAACTTGCCCCGAATCCTTTTGACTCGCTTCCACACCTCAGCTAAAGGGGTCTTCCCGTTAAGTGAAGACACGTATGCCCGCCAAGAAGAGCGGCGGGCGTGCTTCGAAATATACCGGAACCTAGCCCTAGCCCGACGAAATTCAGCGACAGTGAAATCGTTCGGGCGGCGCTTATAGCGCATGCAGGCATAACGCTTCTGTTTGAGGGCCGTCTCACACTCGGCCGACCACCATGGGAGTGGTCGGCGTGCAAAACAGCCAGACGTCCTAGGAATAGTAGTCAGGCCCACGGCGATGAGGTTGCCGGAGAAGAACTCAACGGCCTCATCTACCGACCTAAACTCCTCGACTGAGATAGAGAATTCAGTCATTTCCTGAAATGCAGGCCACCGCGCCCGCGCCAAGCACCACCGAGGTGGTCTCTCAGGCGGCAGTTGCCCTGAAAATGATATTTGAATGGGAAAGTGATCACTACCATGGAGGTCATCGACCACCCCCCAATCCAAATCAGGCTGTGCATCCGAAGAGCACAAAGATAGGTCAAGGCAAGAAAATGAAGCGGTTCTCGGACAGTGATGCGTAAACTCATCCACGTTTAGGACACCCATCTCAAGCTCTTCGATCAGATCGGCAAGAACTTGTCCCCTGGGGTTTATGGTGTAATCTCCTCAGAGAGGATGCCTGCCGTTCAGATCTCCAAGCAAGAGATAGGGCCTCGGCAACCGTGCCACGACGCGGCGGAAGTCCCCCGCGTCGAAGTCAGCTGACGGTGGAATGTACGCAGAAATGATAGTATACCTCCTATCCAGGTGCAGCTGCACAGCCACTGCCTGAAAGGAGGTATCTAAAGAGAAAGGAAGAACGGAGACATCATGCCGGGTGTAAACCGCGCATCCCCCAGCCCGGCCGTCCCGCGGTGGTGGGGTCGCAAAACCCTTATACCCCGGGAGGGCGGGCAGGGGGCACGCGCCTAGCATGGTCTCCTGCAAAAAAATAGCTAACGGGGAACGGGACGAGCCTCCGCAGCTCCTCCCAGTTGGCCCGGAGTCCACGGCAATTCCATTGAAGGAATATGCCCTCCAGGCCTAGCTCGGAGGAGACGCGGGGGCCCTCCTCGAATTGAAGACCCTCACGGGAATGGCCGTACGCTTCCCGGGGGCAGAACCCCGGGCGCTGTCGCCTTCGAGGACTTATTGGGGGAGGTTGGGCTCGCCATGCAAGTTTTTTCCTCCCTCCGCCTCGAAACCTTAGGCGGGCGCTGCGGCTTCGGAGGCGGGGGGGCCTTCTTTTCGAGGAACCACCGTCTCCGAGCCACTCGCTCCACCTCGAGGCTTGGGCGAAGGACTTGAAGCTCCTTTGTTGCTGTCCTCCTTTCGGGGGACAGCTTTAGGAACCCCCGAAGATGGCCTAGCGACCATCTTCAGGGGTGTTGCCTCCTGCGAGTCTAACGACTCTGTGGAGGCGCGTGGCCGTTTCGCCTTGCGGGAAACGGTCACGTTGGGGGAAGAGGGGGGAGCCCTGGTTTTAGCCGGGGCTGGGTATGAACCCTTTTTGCCGCCAGCTTTACCAGGGGAGCGCCCGGGTCGGGTAGAGCCCACAGAAGGGCTCCGAATGGGCGCGGACACAACCGTGCTCGTTGGCCTGGATGGGCCAGGAGCAGAGGGTGCCTTTTGAACTACTGAGGCATATGACTTTCCAGGCAGAGCTGGGCGCGCCAGGACCAAGTCCTTAGCCTCGCGGAATGAGAGTCTATCCTGGGCCTGAACGGCCAGGATTTCTTTCTCCAGGAGATATGCACCACATTGCTTCGAAGAAGCAGGGTGCGGCTCTCCGCAATTGACACACTTGGCCACACACGATTTGGACTTATCGTGTGCGACCTTGGAGCAATTTACACAGACTTCGGGTGACCCCGACTTTGCACGTCTACATGAGCGATTCGTATGGCCGAAGCGGTGACAGTAATAGCACCGCCGCGGCAGTGGCACGAATGCCTTCACGCGGTAGCGGTACCAACCGGCACGCACCGACTCAGGGAGCTTGTCACAGTCGAACGTGACGAAGAGTGTAGGGGTGGGTCTCGAGGCCCCTCCCTGTTTTCTCATCACACGTTCGACCTTGACCGCCCCATGGTCGGCCAGCTCTAGGGTGATGTCCTCAATGTAGTCAACGAGTTCCCTCGCATAAACTACTCCTTTCACAAAGTTCATGGTAGAGTGCGGCGTCACACTCACCGGGGTGCCATGAAGTGTCCGAAGAGCACTTATCTTGGCCACCTCGGCGGGATTCGCCAGAAGGCTGCCGTCAGAGAAACGGGTCACCTTCGGCTCTCTACCAATTGCACTAGCTAATCCTCTCCTCTGATGGATCATGTTGCCCTTGGACAACATGGTGCCATCAGTGGAGCGAATAACGAGGAAGCGTTTGAAGCCAGCGGGCTCGAAAACGCCAGGTAACCTCTGAATCAGGGGCCCCGATGTCATCGAGGCTCCGCCCTGTGCACTTTTGGTCTTTGTGATCGTCAGGAGCTCCGTACCCGGGGAAGCAGAGGGCCCGGATGTGCCGATCTTGGCTTGGTCGCTTGCCAAAGTGGCAGCAGACCCATCCGTCCCCGTAGCCCCCGCGGATTGAGAGGAGCCCCGAGTCTTCTTCGTCCTTTTCTTTTTTGGAGAGGAGGGCGGGGAATGAACCCTCTTCTCACCCCCGCCGGTAGAAGCCCCCAGGCCAGATGGACCGGCCTCAGCCAGGTCCTTCTCCGAAATGGAGAAGGTCCTGGTGGTCGCAGGGGCATCATCCGGAGGAGATCCCTCCCCTCCTTGTACTGCCTGAGAATCCACAGCCGTTTGATGAGGACCTTGCATAGGGGCGGATTCGGGTTCGGTGCTTGGCGCCGAGCCCGGATTTTCCCCCCATGGAAGGCCCTACCTTCTGAGGCTGGTTTTCCTCAAGGACCCTGTGTCACAGGAGGGGCCTCCAGTTGGCCATCCCCTCCCAGGACATCGCAGGTCCTCTTGGCAGCGTCATAAGTCTTTAGTGGGGAGGCACAGGCCTTGACCCCAGCAAGGTTTAATATTTTTGCCAGCAGGTCTTTTGAGGGAAGCGACCGAAGGGGCCTGGCTTCCCTCTCCCCCCTAAGGGGGTTTGCCCTACCGAGCCGCTTGTACGAGAGGCGGTCGGCAGTGGGCTGCCTGCTGGCTTTCTTGGCAGTCCCCTTAGAAAGCAAAGGAGGGACTGCCGCTGGAGATAGGGAGGTGCCCAAAAGCACCTCCAGAGAAGGGGGTGAGGGGGAGTCCCCTACAGCCGTAGGCTTAGGAGAGGAGTAAGCCTCCTCTCTGGTTAAAGAGGTATGGAGGGTCCCCTGCGCAAGCACAGGGGGGGGGACCTCCATCTTTTCTGTGGAGCTGCACGAGGGCGGCTCCGTTGTTTTAGGGGGAATTAAGGGGAGATGTTTTTTTTTTTTCTTCATTGGGCATGGTGACCCTCTTTGTTTTACGGGACGCAATAGCTCATCACCTCTTGCAGTTGCCCGCACTGCAAGAGGTGCTTACAGGCCTGGCAGAGCCAGGCGCCGCCATTTGGGACCACCCCTCCCGCCTGGTGGCCTGGCGGCTCCACCTTAGACACAGCGTAAAAAAATATAGGTTGTGAAGAGGAGAGGAAAAGGGATGTGTGGAAGGTATGGGTGGGGATGAAGCTGGTTGTTAAAAACCAGCCACCCCAGACCGGAGCTCAGGGGTTAGGGAACATTGTCCCCCACCCCCTCAGCCCCGATGCGGGACGGTTGGCTGAAAGGAAGGTCAGCATCTACCCTGTGAAATTAGAGGCTGACCAGAGAAAGTTGTGGGAGAGGTTGTGTGAAAAGAGAGGAAACAAGTGTTTTGAAGGAAGGAAGAAAGGCTAAGCTGGGGCCGGACGGAGTGCTGAATCCCGTCAGCACGGCGGCCAGGATGGCAAATCGCCGCGCCCCTTACGGGGCCTTTAGGAAAGGGGCGAGCAATCTCCGACCCGCCACTTTGCTCGGCATTAATATTGCAATCTGGCCCACGAAACCCCAGCCCTTCCCCCACTCCTCCAAATCTGTCTCAGTAGACTCTAAGAGTGATAGGGAAATGAGTCTTACGTCCCTGCAGATGGAGTTGGTGGAGCTGCAGTGCAACTCTTCTCAACTGTCCTTCTTCCGTGACCTCGTCCTCCCTTCTAGCAATTTTACAAAATACATCGCACATGTTCAACGCATCGTGGCCATGTTTGGAAGCACCTACCGTTGCGAACATCTTTTCTTCAAAATGAAGTAGACTAAGTCTCACCTTCGCTCCCAACTCTCGGACCACCACCTCAAAGACATCCATCAAGCTGGACATTGAAAAACTTCATGGCAAGCAGCACCAGCCGTCTTACCGATTTGTACGTTTTTCAATAAAATTCTTGGATAATGTATTCTAGTATATATATATGGTCACTTTGGGGATTTCGTTTGTCACTCGGGCCCGCGGCCTGGTATCAAGTCTCATCTGGCCCTCACTCTGAAAAGGTTGCCCGCCCGTGCCTTAGGACAAAGAAACACAAAAGTAGTAAATTAGGATTTCACTCATTTCTTATGAAATGATCCCAGGTTTATTATCAAAATATCATTGAATTATTGTAAGATCACCATCTGCATGATTTTAACAATCAGGCATAGTAGGTGTCTGCAGAATATGAGAATACTCGGTTTCCTCATGAGTTCTTTGAGTCAATAATAATACTACAGCTTAAATACAAACTAAAGCTCATTTTGAAGAGGCCATTTCATTTGGTCACACTTACAAGACTAGTTCTGAGCATCCCGCTCCTTCTTCCAGCTCTACAATGAAGGATGGAACCTAATACTCCAAAACTGGTCAGATACTTGATAAGTAGCTCTAATTTATTGAGACCAAGGATGTAAATTACTAACATGTATAAGAAAATAAGATTCCAAGCGATTTCGCCTTTATTGTGAATGAGCTTAGTTTAATAATGGCGAAAGCTGTAGGAATCTATTTCTTTCTTCTATGGGTAATTGATATCCAGTCTTGTATTTGCGACCAAATAAAAAATTCTGTTCAAAAAGACCTTAATTATTTCCATGGAACTATCAGTGTACACTAAGCTAATACCGATAATATGGCTAATTAAGATTTTAATGTCATTTACAATATCTTTGGTTAGGGGCACGGATTAATTATTTATAGTAATTGGCGTATACTACTGATCATATTCACAAAAAAATCAAATAACGATAAAATTGCAAAATAAAGAAGAAAGTGTTTAATAACTGAGCGCCGGCATGAGTCAAGAGCTTTAGGATGGAAAACAGTTTTATATGAAACAGAAGTGGGTTGGCCGCCATTTGGCACGCGGACGTCCCAACCAGCGAAGCTGAGTAGCATTAGGAAAAAGAAAGGAAGATGGAGGTAGGAGAGTGGAAAGAGGACGTGAGACTATATCGGAAGAATCCAGGTGAACGATTTCATGAAAAATAAATTCTTTTAACTTCAACATCTACCAGTTTCCAACAAAGTGGTATTGGACCCCCCACCCGCCGCTATTAAGTACAAAGCGCTTCCTAGGGATTGGATGCATGGATTCATCCTTCGGCAGAAGGCTCAATGAAAACCAAACATACATTATCATCTACTTCTTCCTCGCTCAGGACTTTCTTTATCTAAAACTGGTTTACACAATCAATCCACCTGTAGCCAAATTGAAGAGTAATATTTTTTTTAAGGAACATTCGGTTTTTATCAGATTCACACCAGGCGTTCGGTGTAGTTTAGGGCTAAGGACTTGTTGCCTGGAAAATGCTGTCTATTTAAGTAAAATTAAGCTACACGACGTGTGGTGAGTATCGGAAGAACTTTGCGGTGGCTGCCATAACAAGACCGAGGTTCAGCTTCTACGTCAAAATTCAGTTAATGGTCTTCGTGGTTGGATGGTATCAAATGAATGAGCATTGTAGCTAAACGGCGACAGCGAGCCAGGAACTGCTAGAACATATGCAGGCCACCTCAACGTCGACCTAAAACGGGTTGTCATTCGAGGACTAATACTTAATGAGGCTCAACTACTCTGATAGTGGGAAGCAGTTATTTCCACACGTTGGGGTCCTAGGTTGGTAAAACAACACTTGCTTAGTGTTATCAGTGACAAAGAATGTGAACAATAATTTTCGTTTCTAGCGAAATAAATAGTTCATCCCCTGGGTCGGGGTTTGTTTATGGTGGAAATGGTCCAACGAACGAAATCAATATGCAAATGTAAGAAACACGTTTTTAAAGGAGTCAGCAATATACTTTCATTTTAATATCGGGATTTAAGTAAAATAGGGAAAAACGTAATAGGTTGTCATATATTAAAGAAAACAAAAAGAAACGATAATAACGAAACCAAGGGAATTATTTAAATACAAAAAATAACGAACGAATCGACCATCGAGTATTCAAAGCCTCGTAAGCTTGGAGGGATGTGTTAATGTAATAAGGTACATAGCCCGAAGACTACTTGGCGTTATAGAGGATCCTGATGGGTACACAAATCTCCTATACCCGTTTTATGGTCAGCAAAGAGAGCAGATCACCTTGCGAGGAAGATCGAAACCAGAAACTATGAAAAACCTTCACTTGCTGTTTGTTTCTGAATCGACCTTTTAAGAGAGACTTAAGTGGTATCATATTGCAAAGGAGGGTTTATTGTGCAGCTAAACTTTCAATTTGACTAAGGTACATTCAAGTTAAAACTGAATTCACGAATTAATACATCCCATCCCTTAAACAACGTTCATTCTAAAGAACGCTTGGTTAGGAGAGACGAAATGTGAGAGGCGATGCACCAGAATTCGACTCCCAGACACATACATCGTCCGATAATTAATATCCACAATCCTGAAAAAAAAATATCCCATTAACTAGGACCAAGGAACCTTTTCATCTATCTATTACCAAAATCTCGAGTCGAAACCACGAGTATCGGGGCTCGGAAGAAGGATAAAATGCGTCAGTCACCCATAAATAATTGCAAGTCACTCGTGGCAAACCACTCACAACCACTACTTTTATAGCAATCAAAATTCCGCGAGACAGAGTAGGTACAAAATATTTTGCTTAATCACTTTATATAAATCATGTTTAGGAGAGTTCTCGGGGAAATATTCACGAGTCGACTCAACGCATCTTTTAAGTACACTCTCACAACGAAGGACAGAAAAAGAAAGAAAGATGAGAAGATCGAAAATAAGAAACACTAAGGTAACTCGCGGTTATAAATGCTCGAGCCGAAAGAGCACATTTCAATTTGGGGGGAAACAGGGATTTAACACTGACTGCAATGTCACCCATATGTAAGCAACATGGAACCTACAGGTAATCTCACCAATATGTATGAGACATGACATCTACAGCTAACTTTAAAATAATAATTGTTCTTCAATAGTTGACGCGATAATCACCAAATAAGTATTAAATATATACACACACACGGGTCATCAGACAACCACAGTCAATCACATGGTGCTGTCTTTTTCACTTCTTTCTCACTTCGGTTAATGGATCAACAGGAGGGGGGTTACAGTCCACACTCACGTCCAAATGAAGGCGACAGGTTACAATAATAATCAAAAAGCTAAAAGAAGTAAACAGCCATGAAAAGTGTAGGCAGGCAGTGAAGTTGTGCCATTCGTCGCGCACAAAGATCAGAATGACAAACGCTGGCGAGTCTGAAGGTACTAGGGGTCTAGGTCAGGGAGTATTCCATTTTGATAGCAGCCAACGATCATTTTGAACCCTCCGTGGCGCGGGAGGGAGGGGGGGGGCACCCCCTTTCCACGAGATAGGTAAATGGATACGAGTAGCCCATCGGCAAGTTCCAGGGACGGAGAAGGGAGTGGATGTTTTGTGATGGGAAGGGAAAGAGAGCGCAGTCATTGATAGATGCTGAAGTTTTGTGCCCGTTCTCGTTGAAATTGAAATCTAGCGCCTTATTCACACAGATAACGAGAGCTGCACTACATTGTTGTTATTCAATTTAGAGAAACTAGCTCATGTTTTTAAAGGTGCAGTCTCTGAGACAAAGAGGGAATATACCAGTGGAATCGCTTGACCTTAAGCTAAAATTGTTACCTGCAACAGGAATCCACGAGGGAAGAAAGTTCAGATGAAGCACGAATATACGTCGCTGAAAGGCATATATCCAAACTGGTAGAACGTGCAGTCCCGCTACAGTCCATGCTCCCCAAAAGTTACGGAAATCTTTTGCAGATACAAATAAGAATTTTATTAAGGAAAGCCATTTATTGAAAAAATAAACAAACACTATTTTCATTTTAAAGGGCTCATCTGGCGACTGATTAGTCGCCGTATTAAAAAACTGCCTAGTACTAGGCTACTTTAAAATAAGATTAAAAACACAAAAAAACAAACCCCAACACTAAAATTCTTTTAAAAAAGGAGAAAAGGCCACGAGCAAGAAGCAAGCTCCTGCGTCGGGAAGAGGTCTCCCCGGCGCAGGAACGTGCGACGTATAAGGAAAAAACAAACAAAACCCCCAAACTGGTTAAATAAAAGGGAGAAGGCCAGCCTCCCCCCAATAGTCTACAAGTCAATGTGCACGCTCTCGTCCCGAGTACAAGGGAAGGACGGTAGCGACCCCGCCCATCCAGTACCGGGACAGGTAACATGCGCGAAGATCGCCCAGACTGGGACATTCAACAAGAATGTTCGAACAGCCTGGGGGACAACAGAGTCTTCACAGTAGGGCGCTGGCGAGCGCCCAATCAAATGGCGGTGCGTTCCGCGAGTGTGCCCAATTCGGAGACGACAGAAAGCAACCTAAAGCCTTCGTGGCATTGGGGGGTATTTTTTTTTTTTTTTTTTAAAGGGCTCATCTGGCGACTGCCTACTTGGGCATTAGTCGCCGTATTAAAACTGGCCAGGTTCTAGGCTACTTTAAAATAAAATTAAAGAGAGAAAAAAAAAAAAACACCCCAAAAGGGGGAAAGGAAGCAAGCTGGTGCGTCGGGGAGAGGTCCCCCTGGCGCAGGAGCGTGCAACTAAAGGAAAAAAAAAAACATGCAAAAAAACAACAAAACAAAAAAAACAAACAAACAAACCTTGCTTAAATAATAGGGAAAAGGCCGGACTCCCCCAAGAAGTCAACAAGTCCACAAGTCAATGTGCACGAATCTGTCCCGAGCACAAGGGACAGGCGGTAGCGACCCCGCCCATCCCGGTACCGAGACAGGTATCGTGCGCGAAGATCACCCAGACTGGGACATTCAAAAAGAATATGCCGAACAGTCTGGGGGACGACGCAGTCGTTGCAATAGGGCGCATGCGAGCGCTCCATCAAGTAGCGATGCGTCACACGAGTGTGTCCGATTCGAAGACGACAGAAAGCAACCTGAAACAGCCGCGGCATTGGGGGATAGGTCCATGGGAACAGTCGCGGCGCAATGGCACGCAACTTTAAGTTCCCTTCGACCGTCTCCCATCTTCTTTGCCAAGCAGTCCGAAGAGCTGCCCGTATTCCTGCCATGTAGTCGGTGTGAGGAAGAGCGAAACGCTGGTCCGGTCGCAGAGTCCTCGCGGACTCTTTGGCGCGCTCATTCCCAGAAATTCCTACATGTCCAGAAAACCAGCAGAAGATAATCTCGACATCTGCCCGGCTCGCCAAAACCGTGGCGTCACGGATATCGCGAACCAGGGGATGCGGAGATTCCAATGCCCCGAGAGCACTCAGGGCACTTTGTAAGTCGCTATAGATCACAATCCGGTCTCCGAACCGGGCACGTCGCGTAATCTCCAGTACCGAGTGGTGTATTGCCACCGGCTCGGCCGTGAAGACAGACGCAGCGCCTGGTAGAGCCCCGCTGACTTCAAACAGAGGGGATACGGCGGGGAAGCCGACCCCCTCTTGGGACTTGGAGCCATCCGTATACACTGGCACGGTTCCAGCGTGACACGATGTGTGCTCCAAAAAGGTCGAACGCAATACTCCCGGCGCAGTACAAGCTTTGGGAGCAGAGGCGTGGCGACAAATAGCCAAATGTGGTACCCTCCAGGGTGGCGTCCTGGGAAAAACCAGGGGCGCCACCGGCCCGAGAGCGATATCTACCTCTCGAAGGAGTTTCCTGGCCCTAAACCCAAAAGGCTTAGGGTATGACTGGCGTCTCTCGACGGCATAGGCACCATCGAGATCAGCTGCGGGTGCAGTGAGAGCTGTTGGCGACTGAGGGAGGCGCCGGGCTCGCGCGTACAGTCGAGTGATACACTGCACGCGGCGCAGAGCGAGTGGCATCTCCCCAGCATCGACCAACAGGCTCTCAATAGGGAAAGTGCGGAAGGCACCGGTCGCAAGGCGAAGGCCGGTGTGGTGGATTGAATCCACCTTCCGCAATAAACGCTCGGCTGCGGATGCACAAAACTCGCATCCGTAGTCGAGCTTCGAGCGAACAAAGGATCGATCAAAAAGTAAGGCGGTAGCCCTATCAGCGCCCCAAGCGCTGAACGTCACGGAACGGAGAATGTCCATGGCGCGGGTACAAGAGACCCTAAGGCTGCGAATATGAGCCTACCAGGTGAGGCGTCGGTCGAATACAAGACCAAGGAAACGGTGCGACTCAACCACATCCAGGCGCACCCCATTAAGAAACAAATCTGGGTCGGGGTGAAGCCGTGGATGGCGGCAGAAGTGCACCACCTTAGTCTTGGCCAAATAAAACCGAAACCTGTGCGCTTCGGCATAGCGAGACGCGGTTCAATGCCTGTTGGAGTCGACGCTCCAGAGTTGGCATCTGGGCCGCGCCAAAAGAGATCGAAAGGTCGTCCACGTAGAGCGTAGCGAGAACATCTTCTGGCAGCACCGAGGTGATGCCGTTGATGCTCAGGGCAAAGAGTGTGACACTGAGGACACTTTCCTGCGGGACACCCTCTTCCTGCTCCTTTGGGGCAGAGAGGGTTCCCCCCACCCGTACGCGGAATCGACGATCTCGCAAAAATTCAGATATAAACATTGGGAGGCGTCCCCTCGCCCCCGTCGTGTGGAGAGTCTCCATGATACCGTATCGCCATGCGGTATCATAGGCCTTCTCCAGATCAAAAAACACCGTGGCGTAGTGCTGTCTACGAAGGAAAGCCTCGCAGACGGCATTTTCCAGTCGGAGCAGAGCATCCGACGTGGAGTGAAACTTACGGAAGCCGCACTGTGCAGAAGACAGATGGCCTCCGCTGTCCAGGAAATAGGCTAATCTAACATTTACCAATTTCTCCATCAACTTGCACACGCAAGAGGTTAGAGAGATTGGGCGGAAACCGGTCGGAGTAGACTGATCTCTCCCCGGCTTGCGAAAGGCGAGCACAGTAGCGATTCGCCAGGAGTCTGGGAGAAGACCTTCCACCCAGATCCTGTTGAACAGATCTAACAGAAAGGCCATGCCTCGCTCACCCAGGTGTCGAAGCATGGCGTACGGGACATCGTCCGGACCATGGGCGGTGTCCGCGCACGAAGCGAGAGCGGAACGCAACTCACTCACAGTAAACTTGTCGTTGAAGGGCTCTCCGCCTCTGGAGGTAAAGTCCAACCGGCGGCCTTCCGCGACATCACGACGTGCATTGAATGCTGGCGGAGCAGCATCACGGCTAGAGAATGCGGAGAAAGCGGTCGCTAAGGATTCCGCCACGGACGCGGGGTCCGAGATTGCGGTCCCATTCTCCTGGAGAACGGGAGGGGGGTCCTGCGAGAACTTGCCCCGAATCCTTTTGACTCGCTTCCACATCTCAACTAAAGGGGTCTTCCCGTTAAGTGAAGACACGTATGCCCGCCAAGAAGAGCGGCGGGCGTGCTTCGAAATATACCGGAACCTAGCCCTAGCCCGACGAAATTCAGCGACAGTGAAATCGTTCGGGCGGCGCTTATAGCGCATGTAGGCATAACGCTTCTGTTTGAGGGCCGTCTCACACTCGGCCGACCACCATGGGAGTGGTCGGCGTGCAAAACAGCCAGACGTCCTAGGAATAGTAGTCAGGCCCACGGCGATGAGGTTGCCGGAGAAGAACTCAACGGCCTCATCTACCGACCTAAACTCCTCGACTGAGATAGAGAATTCAGTCATTTCCTGAAATGCAGGCCACCGCGCCCGCGCCAAGCACCACCGAGGTGGTCTCTCAGGCGGCAGTTGCCCTGAAAATGATATTTGAATGGGAAAGTGATCACTACCATGGAGGTCATCGACCACCCCCCAATCAAAATCAGGCTGTGCATCCGAAGAGCACAAAGATAGGTCGAGGCAAGAAAATGAAGCGGTTCTCGGACAATGATGCGTAAACTCATCCACGTTTAGGACACCTAACTCAAGCTCTTCGATCAGATCGGCAAGGACTTTTCCCCTGGGATTTATGGAGTAATCTCCCCAGAGAGGATGCCTGCCGTTCAGATCTCCAAGCAAGAGATAGGGCCTCGGCAACCGTGCCACGACGCGGCGGAAGTCCCCCGCGTCGAAGTCAGTTGACGGTGGAATGTACGCAGAAATCAGAGTATACCTCCTATCCAGGTGCAGCTGCACAGCCACTGCCTGAAAGGAGGTATCTAAAGAGAAAGGAAGAACGGAGACATCATGCCGGGTGTAAACTGCGCATCCCCCAGCCAGGCCATCCCGCGGTGGTGGGGTCGCAAGACCCTTATACCCCGGGAGGGCAGGCAGCGGGCACGCGCCTAGCATGGTCTCCTGCAAAAAAATAGCTAACGAGGAACGGGACGAGACGAGCCTCCGCAGCTCCTCCCAGTTGGCCCGGAGTCCACGGCAATTCCATTGAAGGAATATGCCCTCCAGGCCTAGCTCGGAGGAGACGCGGGGGCCCTCCTCGAATTGAAGACCCTCACGGGAATGGCCGTACGCTTCCCGGGGGCAGAACCCCGGGCGCTGTTGGCCGGACAAAGCGCTGAAGGCGCTGTCGTTTTCGAGGACTTATTGGGGGAGGTTGGGCTCGCCATGCGAGTCTTTTCCTCCCTCCGCCTCGAAACCTTAGGCGGGCGTTGCGGCTTCGGAGGCGGGGGGCCCTCTTTTCGAGGAACCACCGTCTCCGAGCCACTCGCTCCACCTCGGGGCGTGGGCGAAGGGGCCGAAGCTCTTTTGTTGCTGTCCTCCTTTCGGGGAACAGCTTCAGGAACCCCGGAAGATGGCCTAGCGACCATCTTCAGGGGTGTTGCCTCCTGTGAGTCTAACGACTCGGTGGAGGCGCGTGGCCGTTTCGCTTTACGGGAAACGGTCACGCTGGGGGAAGAGGGGGGAGCCCTGGTTTTAGCCGGGGCAGGGTATGAACCCTTTTTGCCGCCAACTTTACCAGGGGAGCGCCCAGTTGGGTAGAGCCCGCAGAAGGGCTCCGAATGGGCGCGGAAACAACCGTGCTCGTTGGCCTGGATGGGCCAGGAGCAGAGTGTGCCTTTCTAACTATTGAGGCATATGACGTCCCAGGCAGAGCCGGGCGCGCCAGGACCAAGTCCTTTGCCTCGCGGAATGAGAGTCGATCCTGGGCCTGAACGGCCAGGATTTCTTTCTCAAGGAGATATGCACCACTTTGCTTCGAAGAAGCAGGGTGCGGCTCTCCGCAATTGACACACTTGGCCACACACGATTTGGACTTATCGTGTGCGACCTTGGAGCAATTTACACAGACTTCGGGTGACCCCGACTTTGCACGTCTACATGAGTGATTCGTATGGCCGAAGCGGTGACAGTAATAGCACCGCCGCGGCAGTGGCACGAATGCCTTCACGCGGTAACGGTACCAACCGGCACGCACCGACTCAGGGAGCTTGTCACAGTCGAACGTGACGAAGAGTGTAGGGGTGGGTCTCGAGGCCCCTCCCTGTTTTCTCATCACACGTTCGACCTTGACCGCCCCATGGTCGGCCAGCTCTAGGGTGATGTCCTCAATGGAGTAGTCAACGAGTTCCCTCGCATAAACTACTCCTTTCACAAAGTTCATGGTAGAGTGCGGCGTCACACTCACCGGGGTGCCATGAAGTGTCCGAAGAGCACTTATCTTGGCCGCCTCGGCGGGATTCGCCAGAAGGCTCCCGTCCGAGAAACGGGTTACCTTCGGCTCTCTACCAATTGCACTAGCTAATCCTCTCCTCTGATGGATCATGTTGCCCTTGGACAACATGCTGCCATCAGTGGAGCGAATAACGAGGAAGCGTTTGAAGCCAGCGGGCTCGAAAACACCAGGTAACCTCTGAATCAGGGGCCCCGATGTCATCGAGGCTCCGCCCTGTGCACTTTTGGTCTTTGTGATCGTCAGGAGCTCCGTACCCGGGGAAGCAGAGGGCCCGGATGTGCCGATCTTGGCTTGGTCGCTTGCCAAAGTGGCAGCAGACCCATCCGTCCCCGTAGCCCCCGCGGATTGAGAGGAGCCCCGAGTCTTCTTCGTCTTTTTGGTCTTTTTCGTCCTTTTCTTTTTTGGAGAGGAGGGCGGGGAATGAACCCGCTTCTCACCCCCGCCGGTAGAAGCCCCCAGGCCAGATGGACCGGCCTCAGCCAGGTCCTTCTCCGAAATGGAGAAGGTCCTGGTGGTCGCAGGGGCATCATCCGGAGGAGATCCCTCCCTTCCTTGTACTGCCTGAGAATCCACAGCCGTTTGATGAGGACCTTGCATAGGGGCGGATTCGGGTTCGGTGCTTGGCGCCGAGCCCGGATTCCCCCCCATGGAAGGCCCTACCTTCTGAGGCTGGTTTTCCTCAAGGACCATGTCTATCACAGGAGGGGCCTCCAGTTGGCCATCCCCTCCCAGGACATCGCAGGTCCCCTTGGCAGCGTCATAAGTCTTTAGTGGGGAGGCACAGGCCTTGCCCCCAGCAAGGTTTAATATTTTTGCCATCAGGTCTTTTGAGGGAAGCAACCGAAGGGGCCTGGCTTCCCTCTCCTCCCTAAGGGGGTTTGCCCTACCGAGCCGCTTGTACGAGGGGCGGTCGGCCATGGGCTGCCTGCTGGCTTTCTTGGCAGTCCCCTTAGAAAGCAAAGGAGGGACTGCCGCTGGAGATAGGGAGGTGCCCGAAAGCACCTCCAGAGAATGGGGTGAGGGGGAGTTCCCTACACCCGTAGGCGTAGGAGAGGAGTAAGCCTCCTCTCCGGTTAAAGAGGTATGGAGGGTCCCCTGCGCAAGCACAGGGGGGGGGGGGACCTCCATCTTTTTTGTGGAGCTGCACGAGGGCGGCTCCGTTGTTTTAGGGGGAATTAAGGGGAGATGTTTTTTTTTTTTTCATCATTGGGCATGGTGACCCTCTTTGTTTTACGGGACGCAATCGCTCACCACCTCTTGCAGTAGCCCGCACTGCAAGAGGTGCTTACAGGCCCGGCAGAGCCAGGCGCCGCCATTTGGGACCACCCCTCCCGCCTGGTGGCCTGGCAGTCCTTCGGCATGGTGGCTCCACCTTAGACACGGCGTAAAACAGATAGAATGTGAAGAGGAGAGGAAAAGGGATGTGAGGAAGGTATGGGTGGGGATGAAGCAGGTTGTTAAAAAAAACACATCCCGAACCGGAGCTGAGGGGTTAGGGAACAATGTCCCCTCCCCCCTCAGCCCCCATCCGGGGTGGTTGGCTTGAGAAGAAGGTCAGCATTCTACCCTGTGAAATTAGAGGCTGACCAGAGAAAGTTGTGGGAGAGGTTGTATGAAAAGCGACGAGGTAGGGGAGAAATCGGGCTATCTGAAGGAAGGAAGAGAGGCTAAGCTGGGGCCGGACGGAGCGCTGGATCCCGTCAGCACGGCGGCCAGGATGGCAAATCGCCGCGCCCCTTACGGGGGCATTGGGGGGTAGGTCCATGGGAACAGTCGCGGCGCAATAACACGCAACTTTAAATCCCCTTCGACCGTCTCCCATCTTCTTTGCCAAGCAGCCCGAAGAGTGCCCGTATTCCTGCCATGTAGTCGGTGTGAGGAATAGCGAAACGCTGGACCGGTCGCAGAGTCCTCGCGGACTCTTTGGCGCGCTCATTCCCCGCAATTCCTACATGTCCAGGAAACCAGCAGAAGATAATCTCGAAATGCGCCCGGCTCGCCAAAACCGTGGCGTCACAGATATCGCGAACCAGGGGATGCGAAGATTCCAATGCCCCGAGAGCACTCGGGGCCCTTTGTGAGTCACTATAGATCACAATCCGGTCTCCGAACCGGGCATGTCTCCAGTACCGAGTGGTGTATTGCCACCAGCTCGGCATGAACCCCGTTGGCTTCAAACAGAGGGGATACGGCGTGGAAGCCGACCCGTATACACTGGCACGGTACCAGCGTGACACGATGTGGGCTCCAAAAAGGAAGAAAGCAATACTCCCGGCGCCGTACAAGCTTTGGGAGCAGAGGCGTGGCGACAAATAGCCAAATTTGGTACCCTCCAGGGTGGCGTCCTGGAAAGAACACGGGCGCGACCGGCCCGAGAGCTATACGTATCTCTCGAAGGAGTTTCCTGGCCCTAAACCCAATGGGCTTAAGGTATGACTGGCGTCTCTCGGCGGGATAGGCACCGTCGAAATCAGCTGCGGATGCAGTGAGAGCTGTTGGCGACTGAGGGAGGCACCGGGCTCGCGCGTACAGGCGAGTGATGCACTGTACACGGCGTAGAGCGAATGGCATCTCCCCAGCATCGACCAACAGGCTCTCAATGGGGGAAATGCGGAAGGCACCGGTCGCAAGGCGAAGGCTGGTGTGGTGGATCGAGTCCACCTTCCGCAATACCCGCTCGGCTACGCATGCATAAAATTCGCATCCGTAGTCGAGCTTCGAACGAACAAAGGCTCGATAAAAAAGTAAGGCAGTAGCCCTATCAGCACCCTAAGCGCTGAACGTCACGGAACGGAGAATATCCATGGCGCGGGTACAAGAGATCCTAAGGCTGCGAATATGAGCCTCCCAGGTGAGGTGTCGGTCAAATACAAGACCAAGGAAACGGTGCGACTCAACCACTTCCAGGCGTACCCCATTAAGAAACAAGTCTGGGTAAGGGTGGAGCCGTGGATGGCGACAGAAGTGCACCACCTTAGTCTTGGCCAAAGAAAACCGAAACTTGTGCGCTTCAGCATAGCGAGAGACGCGGTTCAATGCCTGTTGGAGTCGACGCTCCAGAGTTGGCATCTGGGCCGCGCCAAAAGAGATCGAAAGGTCATCCACGTAGAGCGTAGCGAGAACATCTTCCGGCAGCACCGAGGACACTTCCCTGTTCCATTGGGCCGGAGAGGGCTTTCCCCACCCGTACGCGGAATCGACTATCTCGCAAAAATTCAGATATAAACATTGGGAGGCGTCCCCTCGCCCCCGTCGTGTGGAGAGTCTCCATGATACCGTATCGCCAGGCGGTATCATAGGCCTTCTCCAGATCGAAAAAGACCGTGGCGTAGTGCTGTCTACGAAGGAAGGCCTCGCAGACGGCATTTTCCAGTCGGAGCAGAGCATCAGTCGTGGAATGGAACTTGCGGAAGCCGCACAGTGCAGAGGACAGATGGCCTCCGCTGTCCAGACAAAAGGCTAATCTAATATTTACCAATTTTTCCATCAACTTGCACACGCAAGAGGTTAGAGAGATTGGGCGGAAACCGGCCGGAGTAGTGATCTCTCCCCGGTCTGCGAAAGACGAGCACAGTAGCGATACGCCAGGAATCTTGGAGGAGACCTTCCACCCAGATCCTGTTGAACAAATCTAACATAAAGGCCATGCCTCGCTCACCCGTGCCCAAGCATGGCGTACGGGACATCGTCCAGACTATGGGCGGTGTCCGCGCACGAACCAAGAGCGGAACGCAACTCACTCAGAGTAAACCTGTCGTTGAAGGGTTCTCCGCCTCTCGAGTTAAAGTCCAGTCGGGGGCCTTCCGCGACATCACGACGTGCATTGAATGCTGGAGGAGCAGCATCCCGGCAAGAGAATGTGGAGAAAGCGGTCGCGAAGGATTCCGCCACGAACGGGAGGTCTTGCGAGAAGTTGCCGGAGAAGAACTCAACGGCCTCATCTACCGACCTAAACTCCTCGACTGAGATAGAGAATTCAGTCATTTCCTGAAATGCAGACCACTGCGCCCGCACCAAGCGCCACCAAGGTGGGCTCTCAGGCGGCAGCCACCCAGAAAATGATATTTGAATGGGAAAGTGATCACTACCATGGAGGTCATCGACCACTCCCTAATCAAAATCAGGCTGTGCATCCGGAGAGCACAAAGATAAATCGAGGTAGGAAAATGGAGCGCTTCTCGGGCAGTGATGCGTAAACTCATCTACATTTAGGACACTCATCTCAAGTTCGTCGATCAGGTCGGCAAGGACTTGACCCCGGGGATTGATAGAGTAGTCTTCCCAGAGGCCGTGTCTACCGTTTAGATATCTGAACAAGAGAAAGGGCCTCGGCAACCGTGCCACGACGCGGTGGGAGTCCCCCGCAACGAAGTCGGCTGACGGTGGAATGTACGCGGAAATTAAGGTATACCTCATATCAAGGTGCAGCTGCACAGCTACTATCTGAAATGAGGTATCTAAAGCGAAGAGAAGAACGGAGACATCATGCCGGGTGTAAATCGCATATCCTCCAGCCCGGTCCACATCCCGTGGTGGTGGGGTGGCAAAACCCTTATACCCCGGGAGGGTGAAAGGGGGCATGCGCCCAGCATTGTCTCCTGCAAAAAGATAGCTAACGGGGAACGGGACGAGACGAGACCCGCAGATCCTCTAGTTGGCCCGGAGTCCACGGCAATTCCATTGAAGGAATATGCCCTCCAGGCCTAGCTCGGAGGAGACGCGGAGGCCCTCCTCGAATTGAAGACCCTCACGGGAATGGCCGTACGCTTCCCGGGGGCAGAACCCCGGGCGCTGTTGGCCGGACAATGCACTGAAGGTGCTGTCACCTTCGAGGACTTATTGGGGAAGGTTGGGCTCGCCATGCTAGTCTTTTCCTCCCTCGCCTCGAAACCTTAGGCGGGCGGGGCGGCTTCGGAGGCCACTTTTCGAAGGTCCACCATCTCCGAGCCACCTAACCCACCACTGGGCGTGGGCGAAGCTCCTTTGATGCTGTCCTCCGTTCGGGGCACAGCTTTAGGAACCCCGAAAGATGGCCTGGCGACCAACTTCAGGGGTGTTGCCTCCTGTGAGTCTAAAGACTCTGTGGAGATGCGTGGCCGTTTCGCCTTACGGGAAACGGCCACGCCGGGGAGCCTTGGTTTTAGCCGGGGCTGGGTGTGGACCCTTTGTGTCGCCCGCTTTACCAGGGGAGCGCTCGGGGTGGGTAGAACCCGCAGAAGGGTTCCGAATGGGCGCGGAAACGACCGTACTCGTAGGCCTGGAGCAGAGGGTGTCTTTTCAACATTGAGGCATAGGACGTGCCAGGATTTCTTTCTCAAGAAGGTACGCACCACATTGCTTCGAAGAAGCGGGGTGCGGCTCTCCGCAATTGACCACACACAATTGGACTTATTGTGTGTGGCCTTGGAACAACTTACACAGATTTCGGGTAACCCTGACTATGCACGTCGACAGAGGCGATTAGTATGGCCGAAGCGGATGCAGTAATAGCACCTCCGTGGCAGTGGCACAAATGCCTTAACGCAATAGCGATACCAACTGACACGCACCGACTCAGGGAGCTTGTCACAGTCGAACGTGATGAGTGTAGGGTTGGGTCTCGAGGCCCCTCGCTGCTTTCTCATCACACGTTCGACCTTGACCGCCCCATGGTCGGCCACCTCTAAGGTAATGTCCTCTATAGAGTAGTCTACTAGTTCCTTCGCATAAACTACTCCTTTCACGAAGTTCATGGTAGAGTGCGGCGTCAAACTCACAGGCGTGCCATCAAGTGTCCGAAGGGCACTAATCATGGCCACCTCGGAGGGATTCGACGCATTCGCCAAAAGGCTCCTGTCAAGAAACTGGTCACCTTCCGCTCTCCACCAATCACACTAGCTAAAGCTCTCCTCTGATGGATCATGTTGCCCTTAGCCAGCCGCAGGGCCGGATGGACCAGCCTTAGCAAAGTCCTTCTCCGAGATGGACAAGGTCTGCGCAGTCAGAGGGGCACGGGTCAAAGGAAATCCCTCCCCTCCTTGTACTGCCTTGGAAACCCTAGCCCGGATTCCTCCCATGGAAGGCCATACAATCTGAGGCTGGGTTGCCTCAAGGACCAAGTCTATCTCGGGGACGGGGGGCTCCAGTTGGCCATCCCCCCCCCCCCAGGACATCACAGGTCCCATTAACAGTGGTGTCACAAGTCAAGTCTAGGAAGGCACAGGCCTTGACTCCCGCTAGGTTTAATATTCTAGCCAGCAGGTCTTTTGAGGGAAGCGACTGATGGGGGCTTGCTTCCCTCTCCCCCTTAAGGGGGTTTGCCCTACTGAGTTGCTTTAATGGGGAGTGGTCAGCTAAGGGCTGCCTGCTGACTTTCTTGGCAGTCCCCTCGGAAAGTAAAGGGGGTGAGGGGAAGTCCCCTACACCCGTAGGCGAAGGAGAGGAGTAAGCCTCCTCTCCAGTTAGAGAGATTTGGAGGGTCTCCTGTGAGAGCACAGGGGGGGGGGCGGCTCCGATGATAGACGAGGGGAAATTGAGGCGAGATTTTTTATTTTACCATCATTGTGCTTGGTGCCCCTATTTTTTGTATGGGAAGCAAACGCTAATCACCCCTCGCAGTGGCCAGCTCTGCAAGGGGTGCATATGGAGATGGCAGAGCCAGGTGCCACCATCTATCACCACCCCTTCCTGCCTGGTGACCTGGCAGCTCTTCGGAAAAGGGATGTGAGGAAGGTATGGGGGAGAAGGATGAAGCAGGTTGTTAAAAACCCACCATCACAAACCGGAGCTCAGGGGTTAGGGAACATTGTCCCCTCCCCCCTCAGTTGGCTCTGAAGGTCAGTATCTACCCTAAGAAAATAGAGGCCGAGGTTGTAGGGGAAGTGAGTAAGTAGGGGAGAAATACAAGCTGCCTGAAAGAAGGAGAAGAGGCTAAGCTGGGGCCGGATGGGGCACTGAGTCCTGTCAGCATGGCAGCCAAGAAGGCAAATCGCCGCGCCCCTTACGGAGAGCACCGAGGTGATGCCGTTGATGCTCAGGGCAAAGAGTGTGACACTGAGGACACTTCCCTGTGAGACACCATCTTCCTGCTTCATTAGGCTGGAAAGGGTTCTCTCAACTCATTTTTTTATTTTAATTTTAAGAGCTCATCTGGCGACTGCCTACTTGGGCATTAGTCACTGTATTCAACATTGCCTAATATTAGGCATCTTTAAAAGAGGATGCTAAAAAACTAATAAAAAAACCCCCCAATAAAAATAAAACAAAGAAAAAAGGTAATAAGCAGGAAGCAAGCTCTGGTGAGGGAGGTCCACCTCACCCTGGTGCAGGAATGTGAAATCTACTAAAATAACCAAAACCAAAAAATAAAAACCCACCTAGTTAAATAAAGGGGAGAAGGCTGACCTCCCCCGAAAAGTCTATAAGTCCACCAGTCAATGTGCACGAACTCATCCCGAGTACAAGGGACAGGTGGTTGTGACCCTGCCCATCCCGGTACTGGGAAAGGTAATGTGCGCGGAGATCGCCCAGACTGGAACATTCAACAAGAATGTGCTGAACTGTCTGGGGGACAATGCAGTCATCACAGTAGGGTGCTCCATCAAATGGTGGTGCGTCCCACGAGTGTGTCCAATTCAGAGATGACAGAAAGCAACCTGAAGCCTTCGTGGCATTGGGGGTAGGTCCATGGAGTAAAGAAGAGAGTAAGAGAGAGGGAGCGATGGGAAAGAGCACCAACAACTTTTCCCAGGCCCCATCAGAGAGACTAAATCAACCCAGTGACAGGGCCTTCCTAATTTGCACCGACAGCGACTCCAGGTAGCAATTGTAACAGGCTACACAGGGTACCCCTCCTGCACAAGTAGAAGGCAGAGAAGAGGCTAAGCTGGGGCTGGATGGGGTGTTGAGCCCCATGGTGGCCAGGTAAAACCATCGCCGTACCCCTTATGCTGAGTGGAGAGGGCATGTTAAGGGCATCGCAGTTTGTGAAGGAATTGTGTGCCTATCAATTTTAGGGAAAACTCAATGGCGAAGATGTTAGTTATGGGGCTGGTTTTCATTCAGCATATTTCATTTTTTTGAAATTTCTATTAATTTTAATTCAGGAATGATTAAAAGCAATCTACTCCGTTTACCATCTTAGAATATTGATGCATAGCAATCCTAGTTCAGGGACAATATAGTTAAATCGAAGATAATATTTTCCGGTTTTAATAGAAATTAAAGACTTACTATTAGACAAAATTCTAGTGACAAAGGTAGGGGGCTTTTGTTCCTCGTACCCATCTTCATTGCTCTGAGATGAAAGGAGTTTCTTCCAATTGGGTCCCAAGTGATGATTACATACAAAAGTCAACCACTCAACTGCTGATATCATATAAAAGTGCTGTAAATAAGAGAGGGACTTAATTGGGTCAAACCTAATGAATAGCTTCAAAAAAATAGAGGGTAGGAAGAATATCCATACCATCCCTCAGCATGCTGTAAAAGGCACATAAACCCAGAGGATGGCGGGGGGGGAGGGGCACTGGCCATGTAAGCTGCACCCTAGAGGGATTTATTCTAGGAGTGTGATATGTAATGACAGTAATAGGAGAGTGGTGCATCAATGTGTGAATCAAACTGGACTGTGAGGGTAAAAGGGTAATGGTAGTTTTTAAAAAGATTATGAGAGAAAAACATAAAAGGGCATGAAGAGTGTGGGATGGAGTAAATGAAGTGCAGTATGATGTAAAGGTAGGCCATATGTGAGCTTGAGAATTATGTGAGTGAAACTAAGCATGGTTGTATTGTATGAATGATGTAATAATAAAGGTGAAGCTGACTTGGGATGAATGGTGGATGGAATTGATAGTTGTAGGAGATATGAATGGATGAATAGCTGACAGAATGACAGTTGGGAGAATGAGAATGGAGAGTGTGGCAGGGTTCTGTGCTGAAACTTGTGTAGCAAACATTCTTTCAGCACAAGGATGGAGAATGATTGATCTATGCTTTTAAGAAAGAATATGCTGCAAGAGTTATTTCATGTGAAGTTTGTAATAGGTATGAGCATTGGATGGGACACACTGATCACATGATTGTGCTATATAAGGGTAAAATGGTTGGTGCAAGGATGAGAAGATGTAAAGGTGGAAAGGATGGAAGAATCAGAAGCGAAAGGTTATTGAAGGGAGATAGAGCAAATGTGGAACACATTTAAAGAAATGGTATTAGGCTGTGTGTGGGTGGTGCCAGAAATGAAAAGAAGAAAAAATTCTTAAAGGTAGAATAAAAAGTGTGTAGTGGAATGCAAAATGGAGACATATTTGCAAATATTTAATAGTTTAAATGAGGATGTCAGGGAGATGCAGTTGAATGCATATGAGGAAAGCAGCAAGTGAAGTGTTTGAACAAAAGATGAATGAGGATCCCAATGGGAACAGGAAAATGAATGAGGATCCTAATGGGAACAGGAAAATGAATGAGGATCCCAATGGGAACAGGAAAATGAATGAGGATCCCAATGGGAACAGGAAAATGAATGAGGATCCTAATGGCAACATGAAAATGAATGAGGATCCTAATGGCAACAGGAAGATATCCTGGAACTGAGAAGGGTGAGGAACCAGGAGAAAAAAAACTGTATGAAAATAGAGGACAGGAAAGGAATGATATTTGTGAGCAATGAGGTTAAAAGTAGATGGTGAGAAAACTTTGATAAATTAGATATACAAGATGCTACAAATGTAAATATGATTGTTCATGGGCGTAAATCAGGTTCTGTATCAAGTATCATGGCAATAAGCGACAAAGTGTTGTTAGTACTCTGTGAGTACAGGATTTGTTGGAAAAGCGTGTGTTGTGAAGAAATAAGAGGAAAGACTGCAATGTTGTGATTGCTGTGTGCCCAATGATCGAGGTAAGGTCTACCCACCCCTGTGGGGGGTAAGCACAGTGTTAATCAATCAATGGTCAGAACTCTATGTGCATTGATATTTGTGTCCATTCTCTCTTGGAATTGAATTTGACAAATTGATGATAGAAAACCAGTGCTGTATCCACTAACTAGGCTAGTGAGAGCTCTTGGCGATGACTTTTGAGTATTGTATGGAAAAGGATGGTAAAGTTCTGATTGGGAATTTAAAAAGGATAACAGAAGGATTGATAGACGATGAGGAAGTAGGGGCTGTAAAGGTCAGCTAGCTGAAAAAACAAGAGATGTAAAATGTATCCTGGGTTCATGGATCTGGAGAAGTTTATAATTTTGCAGGTAGAAAAGCATTATGGTAGGTGATAATAATGTAAAGGGTGAGTGGTAGGACAAAGTTGTGGGATGCGAACATGGCTGCTTAATATCTTTATGGATGAAATACTGAGAGAAATATAAATGGGAATGAGGGAAAGGGGTGTGAGATTGGCGAGGAATGGGTTCTGTTGGTATATAATGACCTAGTGTTTGTGATTGAGAGTGAAAGGGATTTTAAAATGTTGATTGTAGTCTTTGACAGGGTGTGAGGGGTTCAAAAGTGAATTCAGAAAAAAAGTAAGCATTTGAGGTCAAAAAATAGGTGGTATGTGGGTATATTTTTGTGGCATTGAAGCAAACCACCCTTAATTTGTTAGAAACTAGTACATTATTAGTGTAATCCTGTTACATACTTAATAGTTATCTTCTTTTGGTTGGATAGAAACAACCGCAATAGCATCACATACGTGTGTGAAATGGGTAGAGAAACATCAGGGAATTGATTTTGTTGCACATCATAAATGCCTTTCAACGACCTCTTATGATGCCCAGAGACGAGCTGCCCTGACCTGCTATAGGCAGCCTATTCTATCAACTACTACTGCAAATCTGATCTTCCATTCATTTTCTTTTCATCTCATAGGATAGTTACAGGTTAATACCCAGCTATTGGATAGTAGCCTATTCTATCAACTACTACTGCAAATCTGATCTTCCATTCATTTTCTTTTCATCTCATAGGATAGTTACAGGTCAATACCCAGCTATTGGATAGTATGGTTATACTAAAAAAATAATATTTATACTTAATGACAAATTCATTAAAAAGTTCCCAGATAAAGTAATCATTAAAAGAGAAAAATATGCCCCAGCGGAACTAAGCCATACTTGACACAATTTTATGTAAGGTCAAACAACCCCTTACACCCATGTCATAGTCTCAGAACCTACAAACCTCCCTCCACTCAGGAACACAAAAATTACAACCTTCTTAACCCCACAGGGAGATCTCATACATACCCATTTAATTTGTTGCATTACACTTTGCCAATCTTCAACCAACTCAGTAGTAGAGCCACCTTATCCAGACTCATACCTGGCCACCATCCATCCCTACAATACCACAAAAACTAAACCTAAAAAAAACATCAACTCCACCAACAAACACAATGTCAGTCAGACCTGTGGTCTGGCCCATGGTGATGGTAGATTTCCTGAGTGATGCAAGCTGGGCATGTGACCAGCGCTAGGGGCGAAAAAAAGTTTCTTTTTTAACTTATTCCATTGTCTTACATCACAAAGTAAAGTTAATCAGCAAACAAAGAGTATTTTCTTGTTGAACCAAAGGTGTAAAATGAATCATATGTAAAAGGTTTGCTTTATTTTACACTTACTGGATCCAAATAAGTCCAGAGCAGTCCTCTCCCAATATTATCAATGACAACATCAAACTGAAAAAAAGGAAAAAGGAAATTGCAAAAATAATGAGCTGAAAAAGAGATTCTCTTCAAGCCACTGTAAAAAATAACTAATTTCAAAATTTTGCTTTAAATTTAATTGTTTTTATGAAGATCAGCTACCAATTATATTTGAAATTCAATGTATAATAATGATATGCAAGGTACATGTAATATTGCAACATATCATCTATGCCCCACCAAAAGTTCTTACCCAAGCTCCAAACAAACTCATCTGCTTAAACTTCCTCGCTGCAGAGCCATCAATGGCATCAAGTGTGATGGAAGTGGAGTAGAGAAACAGGAATGCCACAGGTGAAGAAAAATGGTGAAATGCAGCAGAGACCAGGAGTAGACGGATATAGCCTATAAATATTACAACTTGTGAACTATTCAGGAGAGACTTACCCAATTCAAGGGTTAAAAAATTAATCCCACGGTAGTGGGAGACCCAGGGACAAATAGGGTTCACAACTTTCTTGAATATGTCCCATTAACTGAGAAGACAGGTCTTCTTGCAAGGGGAAATAGAACATTACTGGGATGTTAATCATCAGGGACACCACCACACTCAAGAATGAAATGGATAATTTGAATTGGTAAACCCTATCCATACTATGGCATTGGCATATGCCAATACCCAATCTTTGGGCAAGTGGTTATGAGAAAGAATAATTATCAAAGCTTTATCTAGCAATAATATACCTAAATATCAAATAATCAATTTTTAGAAAAGAGGTTTTATAAAAGAACAAATCAATTTTCTTAATAAATTGAACAAGACAAGAACAAATTTAAAAAGAATTATATAATCACACCCTAAACCTAAATTATGACCCAGAATCCAGGGCAATTCCATTAAAGGCATATGCCCTCTAGGCTTAGGCTTAGTTTGAAGGAGATGTGGAGGCCCTCTTTGAAGAGAAGACCTTCACAGGAATGTATCCTCAGTGGACAAAACAGAATTTGTTTTGCGCAACATCAAACAGTAGGTCTGGCACATGAAATTAGTCTATGTTCATCAAAGATTCCCTCAATAAGCCCCTTTCCATAAAAAACATTACCTATCTAGTTTATGATGACGTATCATTCATTTGGTATATTTTAAATTATGTTTTATGATATAGGGCTTTAAATGCACTCTAACATTTTTGTTTCCTATAAACTGTCTTGATTATTTCTAACAGGATTGATAAAATTAATAGAAAATGTAAGACAATTTTGTTTTAAATGTTCTAATTTTTTATTTGTAGGCTTGGGAGGTTAAGAGAAAAGTCTCCATAGGATCGGAAAATTCCGGAATGGGATCATTCACACATAGTCGGCCCACAGGTATGAGTTAAGATGGGCTTTCACAATAGAGCGTGCCATTCAGGCGAAATAGTCCTCAAGCTTTAAGTAAAAAGGATGGTGCTGATGTCGCCACCTTATGTGTACCGAAAGAAGGTGAGCAGAGTCAATGTCCCTACACACCCTGTGCCTAATACTTGTCTCAGTTGGTGAGCTTTTGGCCCTCGCAGCAGGTAGGAGGAACCTTACAGTGCACACTGCCACTCAACTAAGGACCCAGAACGGGAAAAAAGTATGACATGCTGCAATAAGCTCTGTGAATAGAAGAGCAGGTTTGGAAAGGTGTAGGCAGGGAAAGAAATAAAGAGAAGTATAGATAGGTGGTTCCACCAATGACTATAGTGGGTGATCACCTATTATTATCAACCATGGAACTACAACTTTCCCATGCCCCATCAGAGGTCACACCAACCCAGTGACAGGGCTTCCCTAACTTGCACTCAAGGTGGAAGGAGGTGCCACTCCTCTGGTTACCAAGTATAACAGGCAACACAGGGTCACCCCTGCTGGGGGCCATTCAGATGTTAAGGAAACTCCATGCAACATTTTGCTTTGAGTGGAACCAGAAAGAAACAAAACATAAATTACAATAAGGTAAGATACAGAATAAACCCTGGAAAGAGGTTAAATATGACAATAATAGATTGGTATTAACACATTGACTGCCATGGCAGGCATATATGCCTGCCAAATGTTTTGCCATTGCAGCCACAGCAGGCATATATGCCTGCCAGTTTTTTTATAGCTACCGCAGCAGGCAAGTGTAGTTGACAATATAGGCTTAAAACATATTAAGATGTGTGGCTGGTGAGGAAAGTTTTGGTTTTGTGTTTTATCCAGGTTCCAGCACGTGGAGCCAGTTAGATGATGGAACCTATTATTTTTTGTAATTATTTTTTTATGTTTATATATTTTTCTTTTATTATTTTTTCATTTTTTTTTATTATTTGTGCATTTTCTTGAAACAGGGCAAGCATAGGAATGGATTTTCCAGGCATGAATTGCAAAATGTGAAGACCATGGCTGCAGGGGCAAAAAAAAAAAAGAAAAAAAGTTTATAAATGTTAAATTTGGCACTTGTTGGCAGAATGACCTACACCAAGCTAATTAACTCATTATAACCTGCAAAAAAAAATATAAAAAAATTGGCTGCAACAAATATTTTCTGGATTTGGCCTTGGCAATGTGTTAAAGATAGGCACTTTGCTTTCAGGAAGGGCAGGTGCTGTATTTTACACATCTAAAATTATGCAAGTGGCTTAAATTATGATACAGCAACATTTAGATTTAGGTCTAGACTATATAATTTCTGGAATAAAAGAGGGTTAGTAACAAATCACTACACATTATCATACCTTGGCACTAGGTGATATCCTGGGATGTCATGCAGTGCACCCAGGCAACCTGTCCAGGTGAGAACAGTTTCTCCTGGTAGCACTGAGAGCAAAGCACACCAAGTCTCCCAGGCCTCATCAGAGAATTCACGTCAACCCAGTGAGAGGGTTTTCCTAATTTACACTTAGGCTGGAAGGATATGCAGCTCCAGGTACCCAGTTTAACAGTTTACATCTAGCACCCTTCTGCAGGGGCAAATATAGTAAGACCACAGACCAAATCAGCTATGTACCTATCATGGATCTTAACCTATCATCATCAAAATATCTTTTTAAAATACCACCTCTAATAAACCATTTAAAATACTTTCTATTTTCTTAAGCTCAAATGGATTATTAAGAAGAAATTACTTACCAACTATATTTGGAATGTATAAAAGTACTTTGTAATCTATTTTTGAATGGTTATTTGACAAAATATTTTTTAGTTCTAAAAAAGAATACCATTTTCCCCCTGCTTTTTCTTCCTTCACTTCTTCTGAAGTTTGACTTGAAGAAAGCATATTCTACAAAATTTAAATGAATCCTACACAAAATATCACATATAAAAAAAATATTTATATCAGACTGAAATAAAGTTGTAAATTCATATATTATTACTAAACTATTTTCTCATAATTAGACAAATAAAAATGGTACAGTAATGAATGGTCAAGATATCAAAAGAATTACTATTCCGATATCACCAAGACAAAATGAATAAAAAGCTTTTTGCCTCAATTTTAAATTGGCCAAAGGTTCCAAAACTGCACACATGAAATAGGCCTTTATTTATTGGGTTTTGCTTTATTTATTTGGTTCTGAAAATTGAAAGGTGGCGATGAAAGCTTTGGATCAAGAATGTTATACATAGAAGGAAACCATCCTTAGATGTTAACTTGTTTAAGAGAATGGTTGATGTGAACTCTTACACAAGAGAAAACCTAGGAGAAAGTGAGCCACCAGCATGCCAATGGAATGATAAACTCAATTCCACATAGCTAACAAAACAGCACTGTAAATTTTATGCATTTATTCTGTTTGACAATTGTAAATTATCTTCACAATGGAAATGAAGCCTCTAAATACAGTAAACCCTCAATATAATGAATTTCGGATATAACAAACCAAATTTCCTGGCTGAACTCCATCAGGTCTAACGAACCGAAGTTCGTTAAATCTGATGTAGTCCACTTAACTTTATTAGTAATATTAGTAATTACTTACGTATTACATATCTAGGCAATAGTCTTTATATACATATTTATATATACAGATTAACAAACAAACCATTGTTATTTCCATCAGGTTTAACAAACTCTCAGCTTTTAACAAATCACCCCCGGCTCCATATAGTTCATTATATCGAGGGTTTACTGTATTTGTCAATAAAAAGTCACACTTTGAGTGAATCTTGAAGATACCATTGTCTTAATATTCAATGCAAAAGCAGGAAAACATGATGTTATTTGTGCATACAACTAAACTTATTTTTATGTCAATGATAACCATAATAGACATAATCAGCATGACTCCAATCTAAAAAAAATAAATTCTAATGAACCCTTCTGTCAGACAATGGAAAAACAAAAACTTAAGACATTTCAACAAAATAAACTAAAAAAATATTAAAAAAATCGGGAGGCATGGCTTGATGGATGTTCACCTTACCTAGGAACCTGTGTGCAGTCAAGCAAGTGGTAATGACCCTGCTTATCACAATACCAGGACAGCTATTGCACTCTAAGCTCCCCCAGACTATGACATTCAACAAAAATATGCAGTAATGTGGGGGAACAAGCATTCTTTCAGAAATGTTTAGGAATGCGTTCCATTGGATGATGATGCATCTTGCGCATAAGGTTCCAAGACAACAGAAAATGAAAACATTGTTGAGGCATTGGGCGCTATATCCATCAGAAAAGTGAGGGAGTAATGGTACCCAACTTTAAATTCTTGTCTGCTGTCGCCCATCTTCCTTACCATGTAGCCTAAATGACTGACCTGATGTGTATAGTGGGGAAGAGCAAAAAGCCAATCTGGTTGCTCAGTATGTACACCTGGTCTGACCTCCTCCTCATCAACATACACTGCATTCATTTTCAGCATCCCTACATGTCCAGGAACCAGTAGAAGACAATCTCAATGCCCACCCACCCCCAATTCACAGCAGCAATGGGATCACAGATATTGCAAACCATGGGATGTAGAGATTGCAATGCCAAATGGGCACTTGTCACATTCATTGTAATTTGACCCATCAGTGAGCCAGACACACAAAACCCAGATAGAGGGGACAAATATTTTATTGAGTAAATTAAAAAAGAAGCTACAAATCAGAGAAATTTAATACTGTTTTATTATAAAGCATGAAAGACCTTGATAAAGAATACCTTCATCTAGAAATATCTTTAGCTTTCTTTATAGCCAACTTTGACCATTCAATGACAGCATTCCAGAATTGGAAAAAAACAGTGGTTCTTTTAAAACCAGCCCCCCCAAAAAATGTTTTTTAAAAAACAAAATATGGGTTTATTTATATTTTAGGGTTTTAATACTTTTTATAGATTTCTAAGTTAATTTCTATCTAATAAACAGGTACTTGTCATAAACTAAATGTAATGGTCTACATCATAGCAAGTTCAAATACATTCCAATAACTGTATTATGCTCAAAAAGTAGATTCTGATACTTTATAAATTTACTGAGTAATATTGGTTAGATCCATTACAAAAAAACACCAAACAACTTGAAAGAAATACAAACAAAAACTATTAACTTATATTAAGCCCAAATAATTTGTTATATTGATTTGTGTGAGTATGACTACAATGATTAGTATTGAGACTAGTAGCTGTTAAGTGCTTTATGAAGAAATATCAGCTTACTGGCCTTCTCAATTCTTAGTCTGTTTTGTGTTTTGGAGTGGACATATCCATAAGTAGAAAAAACTCTCTACACTTGAGCTTGAAGCGGTGGCAGTTAAAAATGCCTCAATATTTTTTTTTTAAGTACTCTTCTCTGCAAGGATATGCCTTCCACCATGAAACTGGAGACATGTTCTAAAACACTTCTCAAATAAATACAGCTTATGTAATAGTTACAATATATGATGTGCTAGACATTTTTGAACCCACTAAGTAACATTATAGCTATATTCACATTTTAATAATAGACTGTAGTCAATTAAAGCTACAAAAAACACAAAATTGAACTATTTTTTGAAAGAAAATAGCAGTTTTAAGAATAGATTTATGGAGGAGGATGCTACTAGGTATGACTGAAATGGGTGATAAGGTGATAAGAACAGGAGCTGCCTCATATAGGCTTTTAGCAGACGCCCTGTTTTTTCTTATCTACAACAAATCTGTCTTTACAATTTCAAGAAGTATGACAAAACTTTTGATAATTGAAGCACTGTAACGGGTGAGGAATGTAATTTTTTATTGGAAAATTAGAATAGCCACAAGATTTTCTGTGTTAGGAAATATCTTCCCTCCAAAATTAGAAGGAGAGAAGTGGGGGTAAAGTCTTTGCCCTTGTTCATCCTTTTACATTTTAAGACTCTTTGGAGGAAAAGATTGGGAATGCCAAAGAGAACAGGAGCATGGACAAGCCCTGAATAGTATCCAAATTTGTTGCTTTTTCGACTTTAACAGATACATATTTATTCAGTATGGACTTGGTCATGAGTAAGTTGTTAAAGTGCTCGGTTGAGAAAGTTTTAATTAGAATGTCTCCTGATTTGCGAAACTTGGCTGTACAAACTATTCCACATAAGAAAAGAAGGATTCTGCAAAAGCTAATCAATAGCCTATATGAGGCAGCTCCTGTTCCCATTACTCAGTTCAGTCCCACCTCCATATGTGGTAAAGAACCTTTTTAAGAGAGAACACATTAAGAACAAATGATAATTTAGTCCCATCCTGATTAGCAGTCATATTGACAGTAAAACCGTAAGAAGGAACACCCAATTTTGAAGCCACAGCTCCCGGGACAGATCGAATCATGAAGCCTGAGGCAGAATGGTGTACATTGAATGAAAAGGCTCCAAGAGTTTTAGCCCTATCATTCAGACCTGATTGACAGGAATCCAGGACAGAAAACTGATTGCAGCAAGGAACTCTAGGGTTAGGTGATGCATTGGGGATACTAACAGTGTCTTGAGGACAGTGGGATCCTTATCAGATCCCTCCTCCATATTTCTTGATAAGCAACTCAACTTAGCTATGCATTCCTAACCCTAAACCGGGGTTAAAGAAGAGTTTAATATTTAGAAGAGCAAAATCACTTTAAAAAAATTTATTAATCACTCCTATTATGTAGAGCACATTTTTTGTGAATCTATCTATATATAATTTATTGAGTGGTCAATGTTAATACAGGTAATAAGTTTGAATTTCAATATTTTTTTTCATTTCCTTAATTGTGATGTCAAAGTGCAAAAGTATTTTTGCCAAAAACTGGTACAATGACATCACATTGTCTACATAATTGCGACTGAGCTTGCTTCATCAGCTTTTTTCCCATTTACCTCTGTTTTGGATTGGACAGGTTTGCATTAGGACTTTGGTGGATATGAAATATATTTCAAAGACCTTTAAAAGGTTCAGTGACCCTAAATGTGTCTTGGGAATCTTTTGGAATACAGGGTGAATTGCAAATCTTTCATCTGTCGAGAGTGTGGGTCGCAGTACAAGGCATTTATGTCATATCTCCATTTTCATTGCACAAATAAAGTAGTGCGTAATAAAAAGCGCTGTCAGCTTTACAGGTTTATTCTATTTCATTTTACAGGCACATTTTAGGTTATTTATCCAAATCTGCTCCATATTTTGGTAGTTGTAAGGAAAAATGTATAAAAATCGGGCTTTTTGTGCTTTTGAGTTACCGGTAAATTTTCCAAGAATAGTAACCTAAGGCAATTTTCCGTTATATAATAACCTCAAATTAGCTTGAGACAAGCTCCCAAACCTGGGGCAAATGCTTCTTCAAGCTATTATGTTGTACATAAATCAGCCATAGTTTTTCTCATCCCAAGCCCTTCATGATCCAGTCTAACCCAGCAGTACCTGGTTCCATAACCAATCAGCATTCAGTACATAATTTCCAATGGTGCTGGTGTGCTCCTAATTGAAACAATCAGTTTAACCCCTTCCCTCCCAAACTAACCTACCTAAACCGATTCTTTTGGTGGGTTAAAACAAGATGGCTGCCAATCTATTTTTAGTCATAATATCATAATTGGAAATTTGTGCTCCTTAATTAGTGGAAGTGCTATATAACATTTGCATATATATTTTTTTTAAATAGATATTTATAACAAAGCACCCACAAAATAGAGGCTAGTCATTTACAAAAAATTTATCAAGTTTCTTATACTATGAATTGATAAAAAAAAATAGGGTGTGTGGGTGGGGGAGTAGAGCCACTTTATGTCGTCATAAGATGAAATGTGGCAAACTTAAAGTTTACTCTGATTTCAACAGATTGGAATCAAACCCTGTTTTCTTTTTTATTATTTTAGGAGCCTATCTGGCGACTACCCACTTGGGCACAAGTCGCCGCACTCACGACAGCCTACTTTAAAATATTAATATGAAAAATAACAATAAAAAGGCAAAATTGCAACAAGGAGGTAGCAAGCTGCAGCGTCAGGAGGAGGTCCCCCAGGCGCAGGAACGTGCAACCTACAAAAAAAAAAAGAAAGTTAAATAAAGGGGAGAAGGCCGACCTTCCCACAAAAGTCTATAAGTCCACCAATCAATGTGCACGCACTCGTCCTGAGTACAAGGGGCAGATGGTAGCGACTCCGCCCATCCCAGTACCGGGACAGCTAATGTGCGTGGAGATCACTCAGACAGGGACATTCAACAAGAATGTGCCAAACAGTCTGCGGAACAACGCAGTCTCACAGTAGGGCGTTGGTGAGCGTTCCATCAAATGGCGGTGTGTCCCACGAGTGTGTCCAATTCAGAGATAACAGAAAGCACCCTGAAGCCTTTGCAGCATTGAGGGGTAGGTCCATGGGAAGAGTTGCGGCACAATGGCATGCAACTGGTTCCCTTCATCCGTCTACCACCTTCTTTGCCAAGCAGTCAGTGTGAGGAAGAGCTAAACGCTGGTCCAGTCGCCGAGTCCTCACAGACTCTTTAGCGTGCTCATTACCCACAATTCCTACATGTCTAGGAACCCAGTAGAAGATAATCTCAACATCCGCCCGGCTTGCCAAAACGGTGGCATCATGGATATCGCGAACCAGGTGATGCAGAAATTCCAATGCCCCAAGAGCACTCAGGGTGCTTTGTGAGTCACTATAGATCACAATCCGATCCCCAAATCGGGCACGTTGTGTAATCTCCCGTACCGAGTGGTGTATTGCCACCAGCTCACCCGTGATGACAGATCCCTGCTGATTTCAAACAAAGGGGATACAGCGTGGAAGATGCCCCCCTCTTGGGATTTGGAGCCATCCGTATACACTGGCACAGTTCCAGTGTGACACAAGGTGTGCTCCAAAAAGGTTGAACGCAATATTCCTGGTTCTGTAGAAGCTTTGGCAGCAGAGGTGTGGCTGTTTTGCCACAATTCACCTTCCAACTGCTAAAAGACAATATATTTGCCTCCCCCCCCCCATTTAAAGAGAGAGAGACAGGAAAAAGTAATAAAATGGTTAAAAATAAAAGTCATTATGGTAAACTAAATAATAATACCCATGAATTGCAGTGGCATGCAGTGACTTTTGATGATGAAGCAATTCAAGTTTTACGAAAATAAATATGTTGTTCATTAAAATTAACTATAAAATTGTAAGCTACTCACTTTATTTAAATGTTAATTCTATTCTTCTATCTTGTTCATTAAATAAATCAATGACTTCTGTGTAGAAACCCTCTGTTTTTATTTCTTTAAGTAGTTTTTTCTCAATTGAGATTAGAGCAAAACTTGATAGCCTCTCTTCTCCTTGTGCATTTCTTGCATAGGTATGGATTCTTTTCAGGGTAGAAAATGAGCGTTCAACTGAAATACTTGTGGCTGGAAGTGTCAGTGTTAGCTCGCACAACTTTGTAAGTTCTGGCAAAGCTTCATCCAACTGGGCATTTTTCAGGCAACAAATTAATTCATGCGTGGGTTTCCCTTTTAAATCACTGTCATTATATAAAACTAAAAGTTCACCTTTCAACCGATGAATATCAAAAAATGTTCCGTAATTATCCTGTAGTGATTTGAGGGCCGATTCAGGGAATTTTCTTTTATTTTCATGTTGTTTTATGGGATCAAGAAGCTCAAGAAATTTAATATCCTTTAGATTTTGAAACCTTACTTCAATGGCACCACAAAGTGAATCTAATATTTCTAAAAATAATAATCTATATAAGCTTTTTATATCCATTGAAATGACTGAATATTTTCTCCTCTTCATAGGAAGTGGGTATACTCCATCGACCATGGACCAAAATTCCTCAAAATTTTCTCTTTTTTGCTGAAGAGTTGAAATCAAGTCATTTCTTTTATTTACACAGTATGTTATGTCAAATATTTTGCCCTGCAAAATATCAAACAGAGCCGTTGTGTATGAAAATATATTTGCAAATATATTTAGCAAGAAATTGAATTCAAAATCTTGAAGATGTAGCAATAATGCCTGGGCAAGGGTATATGTTTCTGTATCCCAGCTGCTGAAGTTGTCAACAATAATTTGAAATAGATCAATGAGTCCTTCCTTGTGTTCTGAAACAGTTTCCACAAGGCAACCGTTATAATTCCAGCTTGTAGGTGCCACTTTCGGAAATCTCTTCTTCAGTTCTGTGTCTAAAAGATACACACGCTTTGTTGATTTTGCAAAGAACAATGAGAAAGCCTTGAGTTTTGCAAAGAACTTATTGCATTCATCAATCTGTGTGAGTGATTGTGACAAGACTAAGTTAAGCCCATGTGCCATGCAATGAATAAACATTGCTGTAGGATATTTCTCTCTTACTTTCATTTGGAGTCCATTTAGTTCACTAGACATTATGCTCGCACCATCATAAGTTTGTGCAACAAATTTGGGACCAATATTAAGTTCGTTAACTACATTAAACACAATTTTTGATATCCGTAATGCAGTACGATCTGCACTAACATTTGTGAATCCTAGAAATCTTTCACAAATTGTGCCATTTTTATTTACAAAGCGCACCATTTTTGAAAGTACAGAGGTTGTCCTTACGTCAGTTGTTTCATCTAAAATAATTGCTATAAATGAAGATTCACTAATTTCAACTTTAATTTTGTTTAAAAGCACTTCCTCAACACATTGAATAAGATTGTTTGGAATTCTATTTGAAAGTCCAGAAAAAACATTAGATTGTTCTAAGTGTGATTCAAGCAGTGGATCATATTTCTTGATCAGATTTATTAATTCTACGTAGTTTCCTCTATTTGAAGAATCTATAGATTCATTGTGAGCTCTAAATGCTAATTCTTGCTCACCTAAATAACAAACTACGTCAATTAATCTTTTTAAAATGTCTCTATTTTTATTCACCTGTTGATTGTGCATTTGGACAATCAACTTATGCTGACTATTTAGCAAGAAATCAATTTGTGGTGATTTTCCAAACCTTGCCAAGTCTAAAGATGCAACTATATGGCTGGTAGCAGTTTCATGCCTTTTAATCGCTTTATGCATATTATTTAAATCATCAAATCCATACGAGTTCCAATTTCCTATATCATTACTGAATAGTAAACATGGCCAACAAAATAGTTTCTGTAAGGATGCACAACCAGCTAGCCAAGATGTTCTATCATATTGGCCTATATTGTATTTGCGAGTGCAACACTTTGTTTTGGATGACACATCTAGTGTTGGTGTAGGCCTACCTATCTTAATAATAGTTTCTCTTTCATTATAAGTCATCGCACTGAACTTGCTTTTTAATAACTTTTCAATAATGCAATCGCATTTTCTCCCAACTTCATTTGCATCCATTTTGTTTAAAATGGGGGGTTATCACTTAAAAAAAATGAGCAAACAATACACTACACTTATTTTGTAAACAATGCAATAACACTGCCTCTCAGCTACTGATCTCAAAAGTTACAGGTTGTTCAGTCACCCTTTGTATCGGGATATGGCACTTTATTTTTCTGTCAAGAAATAATTAATTAGCCTTATTCATTTCTCTTTTTCCACACACACACACTGCAAAAACTTCTTTGTTGCCCTTACTATTCCTATTCTCTTGTCATCTATATCTTTTTCCACACTCAGTCCATAATCCTCCTTTCTCTACACCCTTTCACACTTTTCTCTTCCAAGCTCTATTACCAAATCTTCTTCAAATTTCTCCCTCTCAAGACTGTGGCCCACACACTCCACAATCAAATGTTCTATAGATTCTCTCTGCCCCAATAGGCACCATTCACATGTCCTCTCCTTCATTCCATCTATATGTTCGCCCCTTCACCTCCAAGGATCCAGTCCGTGCCTTGAAGTAGCTGGCTTGCAAAACTCCCATCATACATATCCTCAATGCAGGGCTCCCTTTTGCCTCTGTATAGGTTCAGACTTCTCTTGTCATTTATTCCTCTTCTCCAAACCTCTTTCTTGCGTGTAATATTTTCTGCTTCAGTTTTCCTTTTGCTCTGTCCTCTATATAGATTGCTTCCAATTCATACTTTGTATCCACTCTCATTATCTCTTTGCACCACTCACTCCTATCATACACACAGCCTGCCCAGGTCTCTATTCCCATCCCTTGCAGTCTCAACTTATAATTTGCTTTCATCTTTGCCACTCTCTCTTCATACCTACTCCAGCCGATTTCTCCTCTCAGTGCCTCTACTGCTATATCAACACCTTTGTTTGAATAAGTGATGGAGTTCGGGGATGAAAGTGAGCATGAGTGTCGGAATGTATGCATTGGTTGTGGTGTATTAGGTGAGGGGTATACATGTGTTGTATTAGCTTGACTAATAGATACAGTGTCCTAAGAGAGGAAGTAACTGGAAGTGATATGACTGATGGGGGTAGGGGTGGAGGTAGAGTGACTGGTAGTTTGAATGAGAATAGGAGTGGGGATGGAGTTAGGTCTGTGGGGGTTAGGAATAGGAGTCTGACTGAAGTGCTTGTGATGGGTGATTCGCGAGTTAGATATTTAGATAGGAAGTTGAATGCAAGTAGATTGAATGGTTTGAGGGTGTGTTTGCCGGGTGCTGGAGTGAGAGATCTGTCTGATAGGTATGAGGAGCTGGTGTCTGGCTGTGCAAGGGATGCGGTTGTGATTACACATGTAGGAGTGAATGATGTGAAGAAAGTGGGTGCATGTGAGTTACGTGAGACGTACAAGAGATTGATTGAAAAGGTGAAAGAAAGTAGAATGAAAGGTGTTGGGACAGGTGTGCTTCCAAGGATGGATGTTGGGGTAAAATGGATGTCTCATGCGATTGGGCTGAATGATTATGTGAGGAGGATGTGTGAGATGGAAGGCGTCATGTTTGTGGATGTGTGGGATAGGTTTGTTGGAATGAAAGAAATGTATGCGATGGATGGACTGCATTTGAGTAGGAGGGGGGTAGATGTGTTGTGGGAGGAGTATGATCGTCTAATTAGGTCTTTGCGGGCGGGAAACTAGATACAAATAGTGGTCAGGGAATTATGAGAGGACAATATAGTACTGAAAGTAGAATGGACTTGGCAGATAACAGAAATAGGTTCCAAGGCGATAGAGGTGAGGTCATTCAGGTTTCAAGAGGTGCTTCAGGGATAGGGGGGTTAAATTGTTTCTATACAAATGCTTGTAGTCTTAGAAACAAGAAGGATGAGCTATTTAGTTATATTAGCAATGAGGATATAGATATATTATGTGTTACTGAATCATGGGTTAATGAAATAGAATTTAGTGACACTATAAGTGAATTTGATTTACAGGGCTATAATATGTACATTAGTCAAAGGACAGGTAGGATTGGTGGAGGAATAATTATCTATATAAAAAACAACATTGTTTCAAGTTTAAATACTTCAATAAAGCAGGATGGAGTTGAGTCACTTTGTATAGATATTAGGTTCAGTAAAAATAGAATGGTGCATTTGGGAGCTTTTTACAGGCCACCTGGGCAGACTGATGATATGGATGAACTAATGATAAGGGAAATAAGTAAGGGATGTGAAACAGATGCACTTATTATTGGGGACTTCAACTTAAACTCTGTGGACTGGAAAAAAATATGATAGGTAGGGATAGAACAAGTGGCAGGTTCATAGAATGCTTTGAGGATAATTTTTTTAATCAATTTGTTAATGAGCCAATGAGGGGAGACAATATATTAGATTTAGTACTTTCTAACAGTGATCATTTAGTTCAAGAATTGACTGTTGGGGAAGCATTGGGAAATAGTGACCATCAGATAGTTCGTTTTAACTTGGGAATTGAGAAGGGTAAAATAACCGAGAATGCTGTAAAAGTTCCAAATTTTCATAAGGGAGCTTATGTAAAACTCCGAAGCTTGCTAAGTTTTGTAAACTGGGATGTAGAATTCAGAGGTAAAAATGCTTATGGGATGTGGGATACTTTCAAGCATATAATAAATGTAGTCCAAGAACAATGTATCCCAATGAAGGCCATTAGGAACAAAAGTAGGAAACCATTATGGTGGAATCAGAAGATAGCTAGAAAAACTTCAGAGAAGAAAAGGGCATATAAAAAATTACAGGTACAAAATAATATTCAAAATTTAAGTGATTATAGAATGGCTAGGAATGAGTTAAATAAGATTATAAAGAAGAACAAAAGGGTGTCAGAAAATAAATTACCTCAGGATAGCAACAAAGATCCTAGAAAGTTCTTTAGTTACTATAAAATTAATAATAAGTCTGGCAGAGTTAAAATAGGACCTATCAAATATGAAGGGGTTGTGAGAGAAACTGATGAGGAAATAGTTGAGGTACTAAATGGTCATTTTGCATCAGTATTTACAAAGGAGAAACTAAATAGTCTTATGTATAGTACTCATGGGTCAGGGAGAGAGGTGTTTACTACCATTAGTGTGGATGGAGGACGATAAAAGAACTAATAGGTGAGTTAGATACTACCAAGGCCTCCGGCCCTGATAATATTCATTCTAGGATACTTAAAGAAGGGGTAGAAAGTATCTCAATAGCCTTGGAGAAGTTGTATACTAGGTCACTGGAATATGGAGAAATACCCGATGATTGGAAGAGAGCGAATGTAGTCCCCATTTTCAAGAAGGGTAGTAAAGAGGATCCAAATAACTTTAGACCGGTTAGTCTAACTCCTGTAGTCTGTAAAATTCTTGAGAAAATAGTTAAAAAAGGGATTTGCCAACATCTAGAGAGGGAGGGGTTAATCAGCGATGCTCAGCATGGGTTTAGATCAGGTAGATCATGTTTGACTAATTTACTAGACTTTCTGGAGTTTGTAACAGATCAAGTAGATAAGGGAGAGAATGTAGATATAATTTACTTAGATTTTAGTAAAGCATTTGATAAGGTACCACATAGGAGACTACTTCATAAATTAAAAATGATTGGGATATGTGGGGGTGTTTCAAATTGGATAGCTGAGTGGCTGAAAGACAGGAAGCAAAGGGTAGTGCTAAATGGTGTAAAGTCAGAGTGGAGGGATGTTATCAGTGGGGTTCCTCAGGGATCAGTTCTCGGTCCATTATTATTTGTCATCTATATAAACGATCTTAGGGAGGCAGTTAATAATAAAGTGTCAATTTTTGCGGATGATACCAAATTAGCAGCTGTAGTTAAAGATATTGATGATAATTTTAAAGTGCAGGGGGATTTAAATAAATTGTTATCCTGGGCACATAAGTGGCAAATGACTTTCAACCTTGATAAGTGCAAAGATATTAACATGGGAAAAGATAATAGAGAATTTAACTATGAAATGGATGGGCATTGGCTGAGCTCAGTAGAGGATGAGAAAGATCTAGGAGTAGTAATAGATAAGTCATTAAGGTTTTCTAAGCAGTGTATTGAAGCAAGAAATAGGGCAAATAGAGTGTTGGGTTTCATTAAGAGAAATGTCAGTTACAAAAGTAAGGAGGTTATTCTTAAACTCTATAACTCTTATGTTAGGCCACATCTAGAGTACTGTATACAGGCATGGTCCCAACATTTTAGACACAATATTAACCTTCTTGAGTCAGTACAACGGAGGGCAACAAAGATTATTCCTTCCCTGAGGCACCTTGAATATATAGATAAGACTCAGGGTATTAAATATGTTCTCGTTCGAAAGGAGGTGTGTGAGAGGGGATATGATTGAGCTCTTTAAAAAAATTTCTGGGATAGATAAATTGGATGTTAGCAAGTTTTTTGAGTTAGATGATGGAAATTGGACTAGAGGTACCACTTGAAAATTAAAAAGCATGGGTGTAGGTTGGATTTAAGAAAATATTTTTTCACCAATAGAATGGTAGACTTCTGGAACAAATTGCCGCGGAGGGTAGTAGGTAGTCCAAATTTAAATGTATTTAAGAGTAGGTTGGATGAGTTTATGGGGACGGAAGGTTGTGATGGCTCCTAAGTTTTGTATATATTAATATTGTTTGTATATATCTATAGCTGCATGATTTATTTCTTGACAAGCCTTGATTGGTGATACCCTTGTTTCTGGACGCAATCCTCTGGATGTAGTTTTCTTGGGAGTTTGGGTGCCTTAAAAAAAAGAGGCCGGTTGACTCGGATACCTATGCTGGGCCCTTGTGGCTTTTGTCATGTTATATTATATTGTGGGGGACTTTGATTTTGTCTTCCCCTGGCAATGGTGCTTTTTGTGGGTGGGTTTTGACGGATACGGATGACCTTTGATAGGCCCTTGTGGCTTTTGTCATCCGTGAAATTATGTTATGTTATGTTATTGCTCCTAGTGCTATTCAAGATTGCCACTTAGTTTTGAATTTTCCTCATTCTCTCCAATTCTACCTTTGTCACTTTACAAACTTCTTGGGACTGCTATCCCTTTCCACAGTTCCCTTATCATTTTAAACTTATTCGCTTGCTTGGTCACCATATTCCTCAGCATGCCAGTTATTTTTAGCATATTTACCTCATTTTTTCTCTTATGCTTCTCAAATATATCCTTCTCATAGCAGACTGGGTAAAGTTGAAGATAAGCTACTTGACTGCTAATTTATAGATTATTCTTATGTGTTTGGTTACTGGAAATTGGTTTCAAGCCGGGCTATGAGTTACTATATGGCCTCCCTCCACTCACCCTCAGGAACAAGTAGTTAGCAGCCGAGCAGCTTATCTTCAACTTTACCGCAGACTGTCATACCCAAGTATCTATACTCATTTACCACTTCCAGGATGTCATTTCCTAGGATCAATTCTTCATTTCTTTTCTGCAAATATCATTATTTTGCACTTCCCTCAACTAAATTTTATTCTCCATTCTTTCCCATGCTGTTACACCACATTCAAGTCTCTGAAAACCCTCTGCTGTTTCACTAACCAGAATTATGTCATCTGCAAATCCCAGGGTTGTCAAGAGGCATTCCCCAACCATGATTCCTTGACCTTCCCTCTTTACTCTCCCCAAAAGTTCTTCAATGAAGAAGCTAGGGGTCATGGTACACCCCTGTCTGATCCCTATGTCATTCACCATCCAACCTGTTTCTATACCTTTCAGACTGAGTTTGACTATTATTTTCATATAGTTTTTGTATTACCTTTAGAATATTTTCATCCATTCCCAAGTCTCTTAGTCTCACACACAATTCTGTTATATAAAGTCTATATCAAGAAAGCAGACATATAGCACACCCCCTTGCTTCCTTACCTTGTCTATTACATTCCATAGAATATAGATTGTCTATGGCTCTTCTTCCAGGCCTAAATCCATTTTGCTCATTGCCAAGTATCCCACTCATTGAGCTTCTTTGTCATGATGCTGCCCAACAACTTTCCTATCACACTCATTATGGCTACTGGCCTGTAGCTATCTACCAGTTTTCTGTCTTTATTACCACTTTTGTGCAACAAATTAATCCTACTTTTCTGCCAAGTCTCAGGCACCCCTCCATTCATTAGCATATCATTAAATAAGGTTGTCAGTAATTCCTTCATCCTTTCTCCCCCATATTTCAGAAATTCATGAACTATCCTTTCTTCATCCATTGCCTTAGGATTTTTTAACCTTATGTCCTCCCTGTTGATTCCTATACATTCATCCTCTAATTGCTGTTCTGCATACTGAAGTTCATCATTAGCTCCAATTTCTTCCCCTCCCTTCCTTGTCTGAAGGATTTCCCCCCCCAATATTCTTCACATTCTCCTTCTGGTGTCTTTATTATCCTCTTCTAAGAACGGCGACTTATGCCTAAGTGGGCAGTCGCCAGATAGCCCCTTAAAAAAAACAACCTCTTCTAAGGCCCTTCTTATAATCTCCACTGCTTTCATTCTTGGTTGTTTACACCCAGCTTGCTCCACTGTTTTATTTTGTCCTCCTCCTCTTCCTTGATCTTTGCATCCCAGATTACTTGTGTAACTTTCTGCTTTTGCTTCCTATATTCAAATTCCATCCTTTCCACTTGCTCTGCCTCAACCCTCTCCCCTTTGCCTTAGTTGTTTATTCATCCTTCTCCTAGTTAGGTACTCTTTCTCCACTTCCTTGTTCCACCACCCTTTGCTCAACCTTTTCCCTCCTGTTCTGATCCATTTTCCTCCAATCTTTTGCCTTGCCACCTCTGTAATTTTTCCTTCTAACTGCGTATAATTTACCCTCATATCCTCAGAGATTATTAGTCCTGCCAATGCTTCTTCCATTGTATTTTCATAGGCTCCCCAATCTGCCCCTTTTCTTTTCCATTTATTTCTCCACTTCCCCTTTTTCTTTTCCCCAAAAGGGTCCCATTTCACTTTCACTATTATAGCTTTATGGTCAGATTGGATCCCTATTTCCTGATCCACCACACTTTCTGTTCATTATAGCAAAATCTATTGGACTCCTCCTCTCTCCTTGTTGCCAGGTTGGGATTCATTGTACTTCTAGATTCTTCTAAATTACATCGCTTTCAATTATCCAATACACCCTTCTTCCATTGCCGTTCATTTCTTCCCCCAGTAGGCCCACATGAGCATTAAAATCTCCCATCACTAACCATTTCTTGTGTCAAGCTGCTAAGTTCTTCTATTAGCCATTCACTCTTCCTCCGGTTGTTACCTTCCAGATAATTGTACACTACTGTCACCACTATGTTGGCTTTGCCCCTTGTGACCCTATATGTCTGTAGCCTTCCTTCCAATCCTTACTGTACTGCTCTTTTATTCGGTTCCACTTCCTCTGACACCTCATAGCCCTCTTTATCTAGTATACCTACTCAATTGTATCCATCCTCCTCCTGAGTCCTACCTTTCCCCCTCAGATGATATCTACTGATTTCCATTTGTTCTTCAATAACCCTCATATCTGCCATTATCTCTATCTCTGCTCTTTCACATTCCCTTACAATGGCTTCTCTCTTGCCTAGGACCATTTCTTGGCAGTTCAAGAATCCTACCTTCACTCTCTTGTATCCACTTTCCTCTCTCCTCTTCCTTGTATTTACCCAGGGCCGCTTTGGTTCTCTATCCTATCTATCATTACACTTGACCTGCTCCACTTACCTCAGTGCCCAAGTCCACCTCTTTATTTCTCTCACTAGTTTACTGGTCCCCATACCTTGGAGGTTGACTCCATCTCTCCTTAACCAGTATTCTTATTTCTTTATATCTTCTCCCATTTCAATGGTGTTTCCTCCTTCCTCAATTGCCAGCATCCTTATTCTTCTGTTTACCTCTCTCCTCCTCTTTTCATAACTATATCTTTGTACCATCTTGGTGTTATTGGGACTACAGCTACCTTTACTCCAGGGTGCCTAGCGTTTACCTCTCTTATGAGTCCCTCGATAGCTTTCATGTAGCCTGTAGTGCTCCTTTTCATAAGCCCATTCCCACTTGCTTGTATCACCATCCAATCCCCTTCTGCCATTTCAGTTTCTTTCGTTATATCTACTATGTCTTTCCCTGGCATAGCAATAACATCTACCTCCTTAGAGAACCCCTCAAACCATGTGTAGGTTCTTCATTATACTGTCTCCAAATATTAACTTGTTACTGTTCAACCTATCTCCTGTTTGTTCTTGCTGACTTGTCCTCTCCTCTTCATGGCGGTTCTCTCTCCCTTCAGCCATAACATTCGGCCTTTCTCTGTCTCTTAACCCTTTAGTTGTTACCACCTCTTGTTCTGCTCTCTTACTTTCCATCTCTTCTCCCTTTCTTTTCACTTCTCACTCATTTCTCATCTATCCCTCTCTTTTCTTTATCCTTTCCCCCATTCACTTGTTCTTCTCATCCTTTCTCTCTTCCTCTTTTTCTGTCCCACTCCTTTTCCTATTCTTTTGCACCTTTGCCTGGCTCCCTTGTTTCACTGTCTATGCTTCTCTCTCCCCCTGTGCTTTCACCTATGCATGCTGCTCCTCTATCTGTGTTTTTTCTCATTCCACCAGCATCCTTTCACTCCCATTTAACTCTTGTACCAGTTGTATATTTGCTCTTCCTACCACTTCAACCCTGTTCTTCCATGTCTGGTTTTCCTCTGTAAGTTTTCCTTAGGTATATTAGTTCCTCTTCTAGTTTCTTGTATTCCTTGCACCTCTTGCATGTGAATATGCTTTCCTCAAGTTCCTTTATTCTAACTTGATCCTTGGTGTAGACCCATATTTCACAGTTCCAACAGATTATAGACCTCTCTCCTGGTTCATGCACTACCACTATAATGCTATCCTTCACCTGACTGTACATTTTCTCTACTGTGATCCTTTGTATCTTTCCTCCCCTATATAATTCCTGACTCTCCAATGCAGGGTCGTAATCAGCAGTCATCTCTCTTGCCACTTCTACATTCTTTAGTACTTGGCAATCTTATATTCTTAAGCAATAAGAGTGCTGAATGACTTCAGCACTCTTATTGCTTACACTCCTCCTAATGAATCCCAATATCCTATTAGCTTTATTCTTAGCATATAGGCATTGCTTTCTAGGACGAAGGTCTGAACTTACCAAAATACCAAAGTCCCTCTCACAATCGGTCCTCCCTAAAATTCTCCCATATAATTTATAACTATTCAATGGATTATTTCTATGGATGGGCATTGGCTGAGCTCAGTAGAGGATGAGAAAGATCTAGGAGTAGTAATAGATAAGTCATTAAGGTTTTCTAAGCAGTGTATTGAATCAAGAAATAGGGTAAATAGAGTGCTGGGTTTTATTAAGAGAAATGTCAGTTACAAAAGTAAGGAGGTTATTCTTAAACTCTATAACTCTTATGTTAGGCCACATCTAGAGTACTGTATACAGGCATGGTCCCCACATTTTAGACACGATATTAACCTTCTCGAGTCAGTGCAACGGAGGGCAACAAAGATTATTCCTTCCCTGAGGCACCTTGAATATATAGATAGACTGAAGGTATTAAATATGTTCTCGTTCAAAAGGAGGTGTGTGAGAGGGGATATGATTGAGTTGTTTAAAAATTTTTACGGGATAGATAAATTGGATGTTAGCAAGTTTTTTGAGTTAGATGATGGAAATCGGACTACAGGTCACCACTTGAAAATTAAAAAGCAAGGGTGTAGGTTAGATTTAAGAAAATATTTTTTCACCAATAGAGTGGTAGACTTCTGGAACAAATTGCCGCGGAGGGTAGTAGGTAGTCCAAATCTCAATGTATTTAAGAGTAGGTTGGATGAGTTTATGGGAAGGGAAGGTTGTGATGGTTCCTAAGTTTTGTATATATTAATATTGTTTGTATATATCTATAGCTGCATGATTTAGTTCTTGACAAGCCTTGATTGGTGATACCCTTGTTTCTGATGCAATCCTCTGGATGTAGTTTTCCTGGGAGTTTGGGTGCCTTAAAAAAGAGGCCGTTTGACTTGGATGACCTATGATGAGCCCTTGTGGCTCTTGTCATCCGTTATATTATATTGTGGGGGACTTTGATTTTGTCTTTCCCTGGTGATGGTGCTTTTTGTGGGTGGGTTTTGACGGAGGCGGATGACCTTTGATAGGCCCTTGTGGCTTTTGTCATCCGTGTAATTATGTTTTATGTTATATGTTAAATTATACTAGTGCTCTTGCTCTTACAGGTATCCTGGGTAGATTTCCCTAGGGTTGGCCTTTGTAACAGCAGCTCCTGTACCTAAAAAGGAGAAAGGAAAGGGGAGAAGAAAAAAGGTAAAAAAGAAAAATACCCTTCCCCCCCCCCAACCCATAGTATATCCTACCGAAAATTAGAAAATTAACCCAATCTACTTATATACCACATTTTTTCCAGGAATTCTTTAACAGTCCTTATCATCTCATCTGTCGTCTCATTTCCAAGACCTAGTAGTAGGGGCAATATGTAGATTGGTGGCTCGAACGATGAAACATAAACTATTTCGTCTGTGTTCCAATATGTTTCACATTTTTGTGGGGGTAAACACAATGGCAGGACCACCCTACGATGATCCTGAGTTTCAATCAATTGGGGGGGGGGTCTGGGAGGCACAGGCCCCCACTATATAATCCTAATTGTTTATAGAATAATGTTCTAACCTTTACAGAAGTGAATGATTTAACCAAATCATTTCCGGTCCTTGCGAATTATAATGGGGGGAGGGGGTCTCATGTCAGAAATAATTGAATTGAATTTTTATTTTGTTTTTCACTTAATATCGGTAAATATGTAGATTAGCGACTCGAATGATGGGACATACTATTTCGTCCGTGTTCCAAAATGATTCACATTTTTGATACATTTAAGGGGACGGCTCATGTGGGGGTAAACACAATGGGGGGACCACACTACGATGATCCTGAGTTTCATTAAATTTGGATAGGTCTGGGGAGCATAGCCCCCCACTATATAATCCTAATTGTTTATAGACTAATGTGCTAACGTTTACAGAGGTGAATGATTTAACCGAATCATGTCAGCACCTTTAATCGTTTTGCGAATTATAATGGGGGTGGGGTCTGATGTCAGACGACTCAAATGCACATGAATATTCTGGTAGGGGTGAACGAAAATATTTACCAAAAAAAAACACTTTTTCGGCTGAGTTGCTAATCTACATATTCACCTTAATATCATTTTATTATCCTCATTTGGAGTCATTTTTATTTGTCCCTATTTTACTATTTTTATAACCTTTTTTTATAAATTTCAATGGCGCTGGGTATATTTCAAATAGGACTCAAACGGCATGAATATTCAGGAACGGGTGAACGAAATATAAACACACAGAAATCCACTTTTTCGGCCGAGCCGCCAATCTACATGTTTACCGTAGTAGGGCCATCCATTCCTTTTGTCTTCTCAATCACTTAAGAACATAAGAAAAGAAGGAGACTGCAAAAGACCATTCATGGCCTACACTTGGCAGCTCCTGTTCCATTCAACACACAAAAGATTTCTTACCAGAGAAAAGTCATCAACATTGTCACCCTTTACAGGAGTTCGTCAGATCTAATCTACAATATACATAAAATGCATCCAGAGGATTATGTCCATTCATGCAACCGCAAAATATAATCTCCCCACTCCTTAGAAAAATATATACATATGTACATAAAAAAAAAAGTCAGTCCCATCTCGCAGCTTCATCCATATATTTATCTAATCTATTCTTAAAACTACCCAGAGAGGAGGCTTCTATCACATGTCTAGTGAGCCTATTCCATTCATCTACCACACGATTTGTAAACCAATTCCTCCCAATCTCCTTCCTAAACCTATACTTATCAAGCTTAAACCCATTGCTACGTGTTCTGTCACGTTCACTAAGTATAAGAACCTTACCCAGATCCCCTTTATTATATTCTTTTACCCATTTGAAGACTTCAATCAATTCCTCTCTGACTCTTCTCCTTTCCAATGTATGTAGATTTAGTTTTCTGAGCCTTTCACCATAAGGTAAGTTCCTTAGCCCACCAATCATCTTTGTCATCCTTCTCTGCACAGACTCAAGCAAATCAATATCCTTCCTATAATATGGTGACCAAAATTGTACTGCATAGTCTAGATGAGGCCTAACTAGCACCAGATACAGTTTTAGAATGACTTCAGCACTCTTATTGCTTACACTCCTCCTAATGAATCCCAATATCCTATTAGCTTTATTCTTAGCATTTAGACATTGCTTTCTAGGACGAAGGTCTGAACTTCCCAAAATACCCAAGTCCCTCTCACAATCAGTCCTCCCTAAAATTCTCCCATTTAATTTATAACTATTCAATGGATTATTTCTACCTATACTAAGTACACTACATTTGTCGATGTTAAACTTCATTTGCCATTTCTCGGCCCAATTGGACAGAATGGTCAATTCCTCCTGCATTATAACACCATCAGAATCAGCCCTAATGGCCCTACCTAGCTTAGTATCATCAGCAAATTTACTCAGGTCACTACTTATACCTATGTCAAGATCATTAATATAAATTAAGAATAGCAAGGGACCTAAAACAGATCCTTGCGGAACTCCGCTGCTAACACACCCCCAATCAGATTTAACTCTATCTATACTAACTCTTTGCTGTCTGTCACCAAGCCATGACTGAATCCACCTAACTATACTGCCATTGATTCCGTGTGCTTTAACTTTGCTCAGAAGTCGTAAGTGTGGCACTCGATCAAAAGCCTTACTAAAGTCCAGGTATAAAATATCATAGTTTTCATCATTATCTGCTGCTTCATACACCTTACTATAAAAAGACAGCAAATTAGTCAGACAGGATTTACCCTTACTAAAGCCATGCTGTGATTCTTTTATCAACTTATGCTTATCCAAGTGATCTCTAATATTCCTTGCTATAATAGATTCCATCATTTTCCCTACCACTGATGTCAAACTTACTGGTCTGTAATTAGACATATTTGTTTTATCCCCTTTCTTAAATATAGGTATCACATTGGCTTTCTTCCATGCCACTGGCACAATGCCACTCTCCAATGATTTTCTAAAGATGCATGCTAGGGGCTCACTTAACACATCCTTACATTCTTTCAAAATTCTAGGAAAGAGCTCATCAGGACCGGGTGCTTTACTACTTTTGATTTTATCAATTTCCTTTGTCACTATCTCCTTTGTGATCAAGATATCCTTTAATTTCTCTTCATCATTACCCCGAAAGATCATTGACACCTCAGGTATATTTAGAGTATCCTCCTCTGTAAATACTGAGAAAAAAGTCATTTAGCCTTCCCGCCATTGAGTCCCTATCACTCACTAATTCTCCATTGGAATCTATAAGTGGGCCTATTTTATCTCTAACCTTAGTTTTGTATAATTGATAAAAACTTTTAGGATCTTCCTTTGCCCTATTTGCCACTTTAATTTCATAATTTCTCCTTCAGTTCACATCCATATTCAGTCAGGATAACATGCATCATTTCCATCATTACAGGAGCTGCCAAGTGTAGGCCATGAATGGTCTTTTGCAGTCTCCTTTTCTTATGTTCTTATCCTATCTCTATCATACTTCTCACATTCCAGTACTACATGTTCCACAGTATCATCTTCACCTGATTCACACATCTGACAGACATTGCTCTGAGTTTCACACCATCTATAGTTTCTTGCATTGCTCTCGCTCGAAAGAATAGGTCACTACCCAAGCTTCCATCATACCACCTCACATACTCTGGGGATTTCTTCTCCATGTACCATTCCATGGTTTATTTTTGCTCCATTTCATTCTTCCACATTCTAAATGCCCTGTCTTTCACTTCTTAAAATAGTTTTGCTCTTGATTGATTGATTTAATCTGTTTTATAGGTGCTGAAACCCTATAAGGATTATTGACACGGTGAAATTACAGTCAAGATAGTCACCATCACCTATTCAGTCTAGGGACTCCACTCCTAGACACTCAAGAATAAAGAGAAAGGTGGAGTCTGTTAGTATTGGAAGATAAGCTAAACTAGACGGTGCCAACAGTTACACAATTGTGTATACAAATACTCATATCTATATATGTACATAAATGGATATACAACCTGAAAAAAAAAAAAATAATAATAATAATAACAAAAAAAAAAAAAAAAAAAAAAAATCAAATAAATTAAATGTGTCTATATAATGATGTATCTCTTAGAAACTTTAGTACTAGTTCAAATGGGACTGAGGAATTTAGGACAGTAGCATATGAAAATCTTAAGTTGTTTTCCAAGCAGAAATTTAATAAGGGTTTACGACTTAAAGCATATTCAGGGCATTGAGTTATAGCATGTTCTGGGGTAAGTTGTGTATTGCATTTTCCACAAAAGTGGAAAAGTGATGGATCAAAGAAGTAGCCATGGGATAGTCTACTGCAACCTAATCTTAGTCTAGTTAGTACGATACTGTCACGACGTGACATTCTATAAGGTCTGTTATTGTTTAAATTAGGAATTATTTGCGGGAGAATGCCAATATTTTGGGACCATTCATTTTGCCAGAGGTTGAAGACAGAGGGCTGCAGCATGCCTATCATTTCTGATACTGAGAACCCCAGGTGTGTCGTATTAGCATTGTGTATTGCTGCTTTAGCTGCTGTGTCAACCACTTCATTATCTTTTATACCTGCATGACTAGGAACCCATAAAAAAACAGATTCCAGGTTGATTTTATGTATATAGTTAATTATACGGTGGGTTAAGTAGTGACTTTTTTGTTCTTTCACAGCTAGCAAACCTGATAGGGAGTCTGACACTATGAGTAGTTTACAGTTGTCTAGTTTTTGATTTATGTACTTGAGTGAACTCAATATTGCATATAACTCAGCAGTAAATATAGAGCAGTGATGGGGCAGTTTGAAGGTCTTTATGGTTTCCCTCCAGATAAAAGCACATGCTACTCCTTCATTACTTTTGGAACCATCTGTGAAAGTTACATTAAAACCTGAGGATTTATATAACTCAATTAATTCTAAGGACAATGTTTGGTAAATACATGAAGGAGTGTTGTTCTTAGGGTATGCAGTTAATGAGAGGTTAAAGTGAACTTTAGTTAGTGTTATATAGCAGTTAGATATTTTTATGGTGTTTAAATCAATGGGGTCATATCCTAAGTTCATTATATATTTTTTAATCCAACCACAAAAAGGTTTTGGATGAGGCCGAAGGTCATAGAAATTATACCAAAAGAATTGTAAAATACATATACGTGTGGGGTGATTTGCAATACTGAGTACTTTAATACCATATCTTAGCCCTAGCAATATCCTACGAAATTTAAGAGGCATTATATTAGCTTCTGCCTCTAAAAAATCAACTCTGGTACAATTTAATGCACCTATAGCTAGTCTAATACACTTAAATTGTATTCTATCAAGTTTTAATAGGTTGCTTTCTGATGATGTATGGTATAGGAAAGAGCCATAGTCTATTTTACTTCTAACAAGGGATTTATATATATGTAATAGATGCATTCTATTTGATCCCCAGTTTGTATTTGCAAGATATTTTAGGAGCAAAATGCTAGATATACATTTCTCTATTAATGACATAATATGAGCTGTCCAAGTTAGTCCCTGATCTAATACCATGCCCAAGTATTTATGAGTTTGCATGTAATTAATAGGGTAATTTAATATTATCAGTTCTGGCAAGTTATGTTTCCTAGGGCGTTTTGTAAAAATTATACACTTAGTTTTAGTAGGAGAAAAGGTGGTGCCCCATTTTTGTGACCAGTCAGATATAGAATCCATGATTTTTTGCATCTGGTTATGCATTTGATCCAAGTTTTCACCAGATAGCCACACTGCAATATCATCAGCATACAAGGCATGGTTTATGTCTAAATTTTTGAATAAATCATTTAACATGATTGAAAATAGGAGTGGACTTATAACGCTGCCCTGTGGTAAGCCGATTTGTACAGCAAATTTTTCTGAAGGGAGATTAGCTATAGAAACTCTTATAATTCTAGAGGAAATGAAATTTTTAATAAAGTTGGGGAGGTGGCCACGTAAACCCATCTTGTATAGTTTTTTATAAAGACCATGGTGCCAAATGGTATCATATGCTTTTTCAATGTCCAGAAAGATTGCCATTACATATTTATTGCAGAGGAACGCTTCCCTTATGTCACATTCTAAGCGTACCAAACTATCCATAGTTGAGAAGTGCTTTCTGAATCCACTTTGGTAGTATGATAAGTACTTTTTTTCATTAAGGTATTTCTGTAATCTAATGGTCAATATTCTCTCTAATGTCTTGCATAAGCAGCTTGTCAAGGCTATAGGGCGGTAAGAAGATGGTTCCTGACTTGGTTTCCCTGGCTTTAAAATAGGGATGAGTAAACTCTCTTTCCATGTATCTGGATAGGTATTATTTAGAAATAGGTGATTGTAGAAATTTAAGAGATTATGTTTATTTAGGTTACTAAGATTTGCTAGGAAATGATATATTATGTTATCCATGCCAGGAGAGCTTGGTTTGTTTTGGGGAATAGCTTTTTCTAATTCATATAATGTAATTGGGCAGTTATATTCCTCATTGTTAGATACCCCAAATGAAATTTCATTAAATTCAGCCTCCACCATAGTGTATACAAAGGGTTCTATGTAGGAGTGAATACTGCTAATAGTAGCAAAGTGGCCGGCTAATATTTGGGCAGTCACAAATGGGTCAGAAGTAAAGTTACTGCCAGATTTTAATGTGATGAGTGGATGGGGTTTATGTCCTTTTGTAAGTCTCCCTATCTTATCCCAAACTTCTGCTGTATGAGTGTTATGATTAATAGTTTGTACGAACCTTCTCCAAGAGAGACGTTTCGATAATCTAATTACCCTTCTGGCTAAGGCTTTAGCTTTATGATATAACAGTAAAGACTCTGGATTCATGTACTTCTTAAATAGTTTATAGGCTTTTTTTTTAACTTTTATTGCATAGGCACAACTATCATTCCACCAGGGATTGTTATATTTAGGGAATATTCTTCTGTATGACTTTGGTATGGTTTTGGCTGCACATTTGGTGATAGCAGAGGTTACTAGAAGGCAAGCATCATTTGCATTAAGTGAAATATTGACTTTTGGAATTTGTAGCTCTTGATGAAATTTTTTTAAATTACCTTTATATAGCCATTTGGGCCTGGTATTATACTTCATTTCATACATCGTTTCCATAATTATGGGGAAGTGGTCACTATCATAAAGATCTGGTAGTACTTTCCACTCTAAGTTTAGTTTTAAAGAATGGGAGCATAGAGATATATCTATATGAGAAAAGTGTCCTCTAAATTCATTGCAATAGGTTGGGGCCTTTGAGTTTAGGATGTATAAATTTGCTTCTTCAATAAAATCTGTTATTTTATTTCCTCTAGGACAGCATTCTGATGAGCCCCACAGGTAGTGATGTCCATTCAAATCTCCAGATATTAATACTGGTGGAGGAAGTTGGTTATAAAGATTCATTAAGTCTTGTGTAGTTAAAGGAAATCTTGGAGGTATATAGATTGAACAAATTGTGAATTTTAAAGATGGTAAATTAATTCTAGCTGCTATAGCTTCCAGATCAGAGGTGATATTTAAAGTTACAAATGGTACCCAGGAGGCTATGGCAAGTAGAACTCCTCCTCCATTACGGCTTCTATCTTTTCTTAAGATGGAATATCCTTTTAAAGAAATGTTTTGCTCTATTCCTAACCTTGTTTCTTGTAGCATTACAATTGATGGGGAATATTCATTTAAGATCATCTGCAAGAATGGTAACCTAGTTGTATAACTGCGTATATTCCACTGACATATTCTAAAGTTCATTATCTATATATAATTTAAATTATTAATCACCAAATAATATTCTGTAACCATCCCTTGAATCAATTTTTTTTGTAAAGCCCATTTTATTAAACACTATAGCCATTTTGTTAACTGCCTGTTTAGGGGCAATGTTTGCTTCCATGATTTTCTTATATTCTTTAAGGATAGACCATAGGTATTCATTTGAGACATCTACATTATCAACATTTTGAGAGTTTTGTTTATCTTCATTATTAATACTTTTTGCAGGTAGAGATTGTGGTCTAGTAATGGGTAGGTCGCATTGTGTTTCTTTTGTAGCTTTTTCAGTTATAGTTTTTTTCTTGTTATTTGTATATATGTCACTTGCATTTATAGGATGATTTTTGAAATATACCCGTCGAGCTTCCAAGAAGGATAATTTTTTATCAATTTTTAAATGAATAATTTCTTTCTCCCTGATCCACACAGGACATTCCTTAGAATTTCCTAAATGGTTGGGAGAAGAACAGTGAATACATTTAGGAGCCTCCCTTGGAGCGATACAATCCTGAGAATTATGTTGCTCATTACAATAAAGACATCTAGATTTATTTGTACAGGTCCTACTTCCATGTCCAAAATGCCAGCAATTAAAGCACATCAAGGGATTAGGGTAGTGGTTATCAATACTGAACGTAAGGTATCCATAATATAATTTAGAAGGCAAGACATTTCCAGCAAAAGTTAATACTAACAAGGGGGTAGGGATTCGGGAAGGGCCTTTATTGAGGCGTCTAATTTTCATAACGGACTCATTTTGAATTTTTAATTCATTAAGTAATAATTCTTCCTCAAAGTATAGTAGATCAGGTGCATATATGATACCTTGAATAGTGTTTAAATTTTGTGCAACTGAGCATTCTACATCATATTGTCCATTGATAATGGTTTTTGTATTTAAAAGGGCTGTTGTCTGATCTGAGGATTTTGTATGTATTAAGAGGGATCCTGTTCTGCAATATTTAACCTCGATGACAGGGCCATGACAAATGGATTCAACAACTGTTTTAATTGTTAATGGACTTAATTTTGTCAAATTAACTGTTGGAGAACTTAAATATACCCAAGAAACAAATTTGGGATCAATATTCAATTTGGGGTCATTTTTGTTTATGGAAGTCACATTTATACTACCTGTATTATTGATCTTACTTTGTGATGTTACAGGAGCTTTATTACTGTGCGTTGAACTATGATATATAGCAGGGTAATTCGGGTACTTGTTCGATTTCTCTGAACCAGAAGTTGATGGCTGTGAAGAGAAACGAGAGACAGCTTGGTCAGTCTCTTTGATCACTTTGTGTAGTTGTTTTAGAGTAGGATCAACGTTAGGGGATTCGAGATCAGTATTAGAATTAGGTCGTTTTAGTTTAACTCGAGATTTGTCCTTTTGAGACATCTCGAGAGAAGAACGCCCCCGTGCCCTAGGGCACGGGCGACTTTCCTTAAAGAAAAGGTCTTAGGTTATTAAGGCAGTAGATATAAGGAGATAACCTAGGTTAAGCAAAATTCTCACTAAGGTACCTAACGATTAATCACTTATATCAAGCAAGATTTGGAAAGTGTGGAGCAATACAACCTTTCGGGAGAAAGTCTACAGAGGGAATGATGAGTTTTGCTCTTATACTTATCAAGCAATCTTTGCTCTTTACCTCATTGTTGTTTTTTCTCGGCAGATTTTGATTCTTGAATCAAAATCACTTTCCCCTACCAAGTGAGCGCATTTTCCCCTACGTTTACTTTATTCTTAATTTAAGCAACTGTAAAAAATTACTTCTTTTTTGTCCTGAAAAATAGATTTCTTTGGTATTTTAGCTAATAAATTCCCTTTTCCATAAAAGAAACAAATAATTTTTTTCGGCGTGAATGAACATATTCCCTTGATAGCTTTCTACATCAGTTTTGCTAATATTTAGAGCTGTATTACTTTTTAACACTAAGGTTTAAATATTACTATATTCGGGGTTTCCAATCTATTTGCTTGCTTGAGTAGGCCTGGGTGAGCATTACCTATTTAGGATTGGATACATTTACTTCAACATGCGATGAAAATGTTTCTACGGTTTTTATGATAGCCTCCAAGGTACCCACAGCGAGGGAATTCCTTAGCTTTGTCTTGTTTAAATTTAGTTTGGAGATGGTCCTCTCTACCTTTGCTGAGTTTTGTGGAAAGGAGGTCATTGGCAGGATAAAGATGGCGAGATCCTGTACTAAGGAAGGAGGCTCAGAATCTGCCAAAACTCTAAGATAGGCTTGCTCTCCCACCCTCCTTTCTTTACAGTGTCATCAAGCAGAATGGAACGCCATTGTCAATCAATAGAGTGCAGACGAACTGGTCCTCTGAAAGCCCTTGGCAAAAACTGTGCCAGATCTTATATTAGCACTACCATCCAGTATTTTCCCATGGTTCATATCCTTAAGTGCATTCAGAGCCAGGTCGGAAACATCGATCCTCTGAAGAATTTGGTGGAGAGCTTCCCTGCACCAATCTCTGAAAGCTCTTCCTCTCATATGTAGGCATAAGCTTTATGGATTCTTAAGCCATTATCTCTGGCTAAACTTTGGCAAGTGGTAGCCACTGTTATTCGTCGTCAACATTGATGTTAGTCAGATTCTGGATTGGTTTCCTGAAGTTTTGACAGAGCACCTTTACAACACGCTACAATATAACATTCAGACCTATCAAGTCCCTTAGGAAAAATCACAAAACTCCAATGTAGCCTTGACATTCGTAAGTTTCAGTTCATGTAGTATCCTTTGAGCCTTCAGGGAGCTGCTTCTCTTGAAACTTGCCTCTGCAGTGAAGAACAGAACGAGATCCTCCATTGTTTCAAAATTCGGCTAACATTCACTATGTCGCAGATAGCCAACGTGTCTGACATGGTTTTAGGATTCGATGAGCATCCACAATTATAAACCTCTGTAAAGAAAACAAAACTTTTCCTTCTGTTGGGAAACATCTTGAAGTAATTGTAGATATCGTGTATTAGCTGATCAGCTGTCTTTGACAGAACCTTACTGGCGTGCTCTGCAACAAGATGGAAAGTGTGACAGTAGCACTTAAGAACAAATAGATTGGGTGCAGCTATTGGTATGGCTTTAAATTAAAGTGAGAAAAGGGGAGCTCTTTTTGTTATCAGGTTGTGTTAAGTAACCAAACAAATTTCCTTAGGATAAAGGAAAATATTTAGCTGGATTTTAATTCCGTCGTAAATTGCGGGGACAGGTCTCAAAAAGGCAAACGGTAAGGATAACTTCTTGCTTCTTGAATAATGACTGCTAATACCATCTCTAAACCACAAAATACAGCTATATAAATAGTCATTCCGTCTAGTAATAATTATACAAAATTCGACCAATGAGGATTAAGCAGATTTTTAATGACAATCATATGTTTAATTTATTCATTCAACTTTAACAAAATTATGTTTTACACATAAGCGCCGCAAAAAATTAACCAAGCAGCATCAAATAGATTTTTAGGAACAATTTACGTTCAAACACAAACAAACATAAGAGGCGCTGAAATTGGATAAAGATCTTTTTGGTTTTGGATTCTTGGACGAAATAAATTTGTTATTGCCATGTAGCGGTCTATACCCCTACAAATGTAAATATTTATTTATAACCAATTAACTATATATATATATATATATATATATATATATATATATATATATATATATATATATATATATATATATATATATATAATATTTCAAGAAGGGTTTGTAACCCTGACATAAATCGGAAGATTGCTACACCCGCTCTCCCAAGCGTCTTAAAATGAAGCCATGAGGTTCATTCGCTTTGCGGTCCTCGTATCGGTGAAACAGGTCTGGAAATATTTGAATTGTAATTGTTTAGCTAAATATTTTCCCAAAGAATCCATTTACAGACCCATTCAACTCCATCTTAATCTATTTAATATTTGCAAAAATATTTACCAATTATTATTTATCAAACAATTTACTAACACGTTCAAGGCCATGCCCATGACTCAGCTTCCCCTTGAAATACCAGAGACACTTTCCAAAGAAGCGCTCAGTATCGTTCCTGCTTCCACGCAAGATTTTCTTTTTTATAAAAGGTATTTCAGTTTTCAAACTGTTTCCTTCCATCCATATTTTTAGTTTCTGAAAGTACGACTATATAAACATACAATTAAATTTGAAATAATATTTTTTTGAATTGTGAAATGTACCACCTGTGGTACATGTGGCATTTATCAACTATAAATCAATTACTTTTTGTCATCCAATTTACCAATTATTATAATTCCTATTTAACAATTAATTTAGAAAACCCTTTACACCTTACCCAATCTAATTATCAATTATCAATTGTTATACTCAATTTACCAATTGCTATTTATAATTTATCAATCTATTTACCAAACTATTTACAAATTACTATTTAACAATTATCCAATCTATTTAACAATTACTACTTACAAATTACTTATAATACAATCTATTTAACCATTATCCAATTACCAATTATATTCTAATTATCAATCACCAATTGTTATACTCAATTATCCAATTACCAATTATAATCCAATTGTCAATCATCATATGTTATACTCTAATTACCAAACCCTATTTATCAATTGTAAATCCATTCCCGTTAACTTATGCAAATTTAATTCACACGCGTAATTCTCAATACAATCATAAACTGTTACTGTATAAATTCACCTTTAAATCTAACTGTTTATTCAATAATATATATTTTTCTTAACTCTTTGTTTTTAATATACGTATCCCCTAACGTCGCCCAGATTTAGGCCTAAGGAAGTTCGTCTGCAAAAATTTAGACTTCGCTTTAGCATTCCTTTGATTAATGAAATATAGGTTTTTATGTTTATTGTGATGAGAGCTATCTAGAATATTGCCGCAATATTCATCTAAAACCTATATGTGGTGCCGAGAATGGTTTAATTATCTCCCATTCATCCATTCATTCGTAATATTAAATTAATTGTCACCGTCAAGTGTGTTGTATTTTTCGGACGACGCATTCCGCCTCACTCGGTTCCATTTTTTTTCTCGCGTGGACTTATATTTTTCACGAGTGACTTTTCGACACGTGCTCGTTTTCAATCCTAAGTTGACCTTAACATCCTTAAGTGACCCCTTAGCAATTTCATAAAATTAATTATAATATACAATAATAAATACAAAGAGTGTCCAATTTTCAATAATTTTTGTTCTGATTTTTACGTTCAAGCGCGTGAATTGAATTTGTGCATACACACACACACACTTATTTATTTTTATGTAAATGGATTATAACGGAGCCCCAAGCTACGCCCCAACTTCGGGCACAGTAACAACGACACAAGCATCTTCCCCCGCAACAACAGCGACATATTCATCCTCCCTCATTCACCTATCACTCAACGACGCCACTTCCCCACTCCTTCTTCGGTTCAGCTTCCGCCATTCGACCCACAAAATCCCATTGGCTGGTGGGGAATGGTGGAGCTCAGCCTACTACACCAGGCAGTCCCTGAGGACCATAGAACAATCGTCGTAGCCCAGAGATTACCCCTAAGTATTTTTTAAACTTTTAAGAGTATTCTGCTTGATGGGGGTATTTCTGGGTCTTGGAGAGGTTCAAGAGGGTGTTCATGAAGGAATTTGGGAGGTCGCAAATTGAGGACCTGAGTATCCTTCTTAATACGCAGGAGATGGGGGACAGGCGCCCCAAGCACTTTATGGACCATCTCAAGGCCCTGACACATGTGAAGGGCCTTGACCAACTCGAGCCACTCATAACTGAGATATTCATGCGTGGGATGCCGGACTAAATTACGCCCCTTATACTAATGTCTTCCCCAGCGAACGTCGAGATGATGGCAGAGGCGCCTGACGCCCTGTATAATAATCCATTCGTCAGCTGGGGAAATGCAGGCACCAGGACTTTAACCATGTGAAAATAGGGGGCGCAGCACATCATACAACTCTAATGTTAAACACCACTCACATATATCTATTTCACAGGTTAGGTCACCGGCCGAGACTCTTTACAACTGTCCAGGACTCCCTCAGGATGAATCCTCCCAGGCTTTGGGTTTTTATCCGTTCTGGAGAGGATTGAGATGGATATTCGTGCCCTAAAGGTGCGAACGGGTCTTCACCGAGAGCAAAATCGTGAGTAGGACGGAGGAGTCAGACGTCGTTCCTCCTCCTGAAAAAGGCAACACCAACGAGGGAACAGCGGCACAAGAGGTGAGGCACAGCAGTTTCATTTCAAACCTAGGCCTAATTCCCCCAATCCTGACAACTCTCAGGGTAGCTGCTGGTACCATTCTAATTATGGGAGAAACGCTGTCAGCTGTGTTCAGCCTTGCAATTTTACCGTGCATCAATTCATGCCTACAACTTTAACCCTCATTCTGGTCATGCTGCTCATACTGCTATCCTTCAGCCTTCAGGCTTTTGCTGGTACCACCTCAAATTTGGTGAAAGAGCAGAAAAATGCTCAAAGCCATGCTCGTACCATTAAAATGCTCAATCTCAACCTACCCTTACCTCACCACCTCCGATTTTACAAAACTCTACGGGTTCCCTCACCCAACTTTCACCTAGATTGTCAGACGCCATTAGGTGCCCTAATGTTCATTGTTTTTAAGCCGTATTTCTTGATTTTGGACATATAGGCCCCGACCCCAAATGTTATTTAAATTAATCATAGTTTCTTTAATATTGCTTAATATAAAATGCACATATCATATTTTTAAATAAACTAGTAATATTCCTAATTGGAAAGCCTAACATTAGATTTGAATTTAAAAGGGAATTATAATTGTCGTTAGTTCTCTAGTTTTTCTACCGAGTTCCTTGACATCAGATATATAAGCCTCCATTTTCTTTAAAATTGATTAATATGAAATCTCCATATCATATTTTAATTCAGAAAAAAAACTCCCTTCAAAATAATATATAATATAATAGGATGCGATTCCAATTACCGATGTGGCTACCAGCTCCCAAGATGACGACCTATTTATTTTTTTGTCGGAACTTAGAAAAAGTAACAATGTATCGATAAACATAATTTCATCATAATTTCCCCAATAAGAAAGCACCCACAAAAATGGAGGTCTGTCACTTTCCAAAATTTAAGTATACTACTAGTTGGTTACAATTAGTAGGGGGGTATGGGGCGGGTGAAGGGTTCCACTTTTCTTTCGAAAATAATTAACTTAGAATACGTATTGCAGTCTTTACCGATATATCATCGTAGTTGTCTCCGAAAATCGCTTATTATTTCTGATTTTTTTTCCGCTAACTCAGGAGTAATTCCTGTGAGGCGGGAATGAACATCATATTCGCGTTCCTGAAGCTTAAATACACCAGAAAAATATATTTTAAGTCCAAAATTCCTTGATAGTTTTAAAAATTTGCTCAAGTAAATATTCAAATAATATAAACTGTCTACTCAATATCAATATTCCAACGAAGTATTCCGGACACAACTTTATAAGCTGGTAGGTAAACGAAGAATGTGTCGATTTATTTCTAACTTCTCACCTTTATAAATAAATAATCTTATCTTGAAAGCACACCTGTCATCAAAGGGAACAACAAATAGTATTATCACTAATAATCAGCTCTCACGCCAGCACTTATCCCATTAATTTTAGAAATGGGTCGCCATGGTTATCATAGATAAAAACAGACAGACATGGTGATTAAGAGCCTGACCTAATGAATCTGTCACTTTTTCACTTGAACAACCGAACCAAATTCTGTCAGATAATGGACCAGAATTTCGTAGTCAGATCTTTGCTGAAACTCTAACTCACGTTGGTATCAGACATAGTGGAATAGCAGGGGTTCGGCCTTCCTATGCGGTAGCCAGGACCGCTACAAATACACGTATATGAAAGATTTACATTACATTTATTGATTGATGAACAAGGCAAAAATAATAAAAAATTAAACCTCTGGAAACATGCAATAAGAAAACCCCCCAACAAATTTGGGATTCAATTTAAAACATAGAAGACAATAATAAAGTCTAAAATGGGCGAAAAGTTGAAAGTAATAAAAATATGAAAACACTGAGCAACTTAAATATTTCTTCTCCTTCCCACCCCCCAAATATGAAAGAACCTTGGACTAAGGTATAATTTATTCATAACGAAGATATGAAAAAACAATGAACAATTCGGTGTTTATCCTTCTAACTTTTCGAATTGCCCAGTCCTGAATGATCTTTTCAAGATCAAGTGATTCTTTATTAATTTCAACTTAGAAAAACTCAGCTCGCACAGATTTTTTTTTAAATACTCTCAGCAATATCGTCAAGTTTGGCACCGAATTTTGAAGACCATATTTGAGTACTCAAGAAAATTCTTCCATCACGTCCTCTCGATTTTAACCTCTGCCATATTAGCGTCTTCCTTCTTTTCAAATTTAAAATCTACATCAATTAGATTTGTTGGGATGATGAAATCATAACATTGGCTGACAAGATGCTATTATTGCTCAGATGTCTTTTATTTCTTGAGTGTGCCACTCGAATGAGGCATATAAATCTCTTTTCATTTCCCCTTCAAAGGTCAGTCCAAATTCATTTGATTTTCTCCTTGCCATTCTCTTCTTATTTCTAACTCGATGTTGTGTGTTTTGTCTCATTGTTGAGGTTGTCACAAGCTGTTTTTGCATACCTGATTGAATTTTAAATCAGTTCTTCTCTGTTATAAGCTAAAAATGCCTTAAGGGCGGCCACCTGCATTTCATTGTGGTGAATATTCAAGTTTGTAGTTTGGATATACCTTTGCGTGTCATTGATTTCCTTGAGAATCGCCCCCAGAAACTCGGAAAAAATAGAAGAGTAAACGACTGTATTGAACTCAAAATTAGGCCAGCCTCTGACCTTGTCGCTATGTTATCCTTTAGGTAACACTTCAGATTCGTGGCGCACGGTAGATGGCGCTGTTAGTCGGCTACAATTTTGGGCTACAGCATATCTCTTATGACGTCAGATGTGAACAATATCGGCGTAATATTTTTTGGTATATGAGTATATACTGGGGGGCTGCGCCCCCCAGACCCCCCCCAATTGATTGAAACTCAGGGTCATCGTAGGGTGGTCTCCCTGCAGTGCTTACTCCCCCACGAGCAGCTTTTTACTGGCAGAAAAAAACGTAACCTAAAGACAAACAATACTAACTTTAAGCGGGCGGGTATAATTCTGCTATGGCTAGCAGAAATTCGTGGAATCGCTCTTTGATACTGGAAAATTTCTTCACGAAAAGAGCGGTTGCGAGATAGCCAGCAAAATGTTTACCGTTTTCGTTTAAATAGAACTTATCACAACGAAACAGTAAATTTTCCGAAAAATGTAAATTCGCACTGTATTTTGGGCATTTTATAGTTTTCTTAATTAATTCATGAGCCTCTAGATAATCTAAAAGTTTTTCGCGGTTATGCAAAATAAAGCCAAATTCGAATAATGACGAAGCACAAGTAGAGCACGCAGACGACATAACTACAAAAAAGATTTTGCAAAACGGGTCATAGTTATAAGCTACGACGTTGCCAGTAAGAAGCTGTTATCGTTCGTAACAATACAAAATATACGAAAACAAAAAAAACAACAATAAAAGACATCAAAAAACCTTACCTAACTTAGAAAAAACTATAAACAAGCAGAGGCACAGATATTTAGTAAATAATACAAAATAAAAGTTACAAATCCCCAAAACAACAAAACAATATAACGCCGTGTTTGGTCATATCTGAGGCTACCGTCTGACGTCATAAGAGATATGCTGTAGCCCAAAATTGTAGCCGACTAACAGCGCCATCTACCATGCGCCACGAATCTGAAGTATTACCATCCTTTATTCCCATAAGCTGCCCGAGTACATTTCTGATTTCATAAAAGTATTTTTTCACAACACATACTACTTGTTGTCTTACACTCCATCCGGTTTTAATCTCTTTCTTAACACTGTGACCGGTGACTTTATTGGCGTACCGTATTGATGAGTGGAGGAGGCACGAATGTAAATAATCGTCCCATGGCTAAAAAAACGGCAACTGAATTTGTAGTAACACCAGCCGAAGGTACACCGGCTAAATTAAGAGAATGGTTCGTACACGGAATGAATTTTTCTTCCAGATTAACATAATTTATGCGCTTCTGAACCACATTTTGCTTGCCAGACAAAACAGCCACATTTTCGAAAGCCTCACCTCTACAATTAGCAATATTAATCTCCTTTTCACTAACTTTCTTTAAAATTATATTTGAAATTGACCTCGCTGTCTTTCCTTTCGTTTCCATGAAATTAACAAACGATTCCACTACATTCACACTGGACCTTTCAATGAAAAGAAAGCGAGGCACCTGACTGGTTTTGTCCGTGTAAGATAAATCTGGTGTGCTATTAAAGATTATTGCAAAGTATTTTGCCCGTTTAACTTGGTCAGATTTTTCCTCACATTTTCTCCAAGAACGGTAATGAATTCATTTTAAATCTGATGCGATAGATAGGACACAGTTATCTTGTTACTCATCTTGATTCGAAGTAGGCGTTCTTTCAAGAGTGGGTCATATTTGAAAAGAAATTCCATTAGCTCCAAAAAGTTCACTCTGTTTTTCAAATCATTACATTCAGTGTCGTCTTTGTTCTCCATTCCTTCATAATATCCTCTTCATGCCAAATTTGATTTTCCCCGTAATCTGATAATATCCACTAATCTCATAAGAACGTCCCTCTACTTTCTTATATTCTCTCTGACAATTGTCTGTTCTTTCTTGTTAACCCTTTTACTTAGACGAATTCTTACTGCCAGTTCTTTCCATTGTGTGAACGCTATGAAAAGAGCTAGACTCCTTTCATGCTCTTCGACTTTGGGATTTAATCTCCAATAACTGTCCCACCTCAGTATAAGAAGCAAAACTTGATTTGCTACCATGTCAAAAATAAACGACAACAAAAGCAGTACAATGAATTCTTAGGAGAATAAATCCTTCACGTCCTAAGCATTTTTTTTCTTCATTCCGTAAAGTTTGGAAAAAAACCCAGTCACCAGGCATCTTTTTATTTCTCCTTAACACTTTTTAAACATAATACCATCATTCCGCGTCACAATAACCTACGAAAAATCACTATTCAGATGCTGACCAATGGAGCTACCTTGTTGTGCTAAGATCATTCGTGTATCATTGTAAATGATTTCTGGCCACAGACCTGCATCTCTCAAGTCCATCTGTTGATGTTCGGTTTTGTCACATCTGATTGTGTTGTTATTTGAATGCTCATATTGATCTTTGTCGTCTGAAATAGGAGATGGAAGATTTGAATTGACTTCCTCTTCATTCCATTAATACTCATGGGAAATTTGACTTTTACCATTTTGATGGACCTTGCTTTCACTTTGAGCAACCTGAAGTATGTCATCATCTCAATTAACATCTTTCACATTCAGCAGTCTGATTTGGAGCATCGGCACTTCGTGGTGGAATTTCATTTTGTTGTTCGCCTTGAGTTACATATCTCAACAAAAATACTTCATTCCCCTTCAATAATTCATGCTTTTCTTTCTTTCTCTTCCGATATGCAGCTCCACTTTCTCTAGCTTGTATCCGCTTCTGCTGTGTGAAGAAATAATTTTCTTGTTGTTACGGAAAGCATAATACCCTTCATTACAGTTCAAGATCAAGTATCATATAAGCAATCAAAAGAAGGAAAGAATATGCTGTCGGAAGAAGGAGTTTCTACTTAAATAAACGCACAAATTTTCTGAAAATGCATGGCCCGAAAACAACCAGATGATAGTCGATTTGATAGTCGTTCAGTTAATATACATTTACACTGATTTCACAATAATAAAGCAAAACTGAGCACTAACTTATATTACACTGGGCTGAATCCCAAATAAATTCCTTGCAATAAAGACTTCATTACCATTTCGCATTAGAATTTTGCATGCTGAATCGAGAAATCATACCCATTTTTTTCAGGGTGGTTCTCATTTTTTTGTAACAACCGACACTAAATTATTCAGGTTTATCGTGCAGAAATGCGTCTGAGACAGGTCTATAAAATTCCTGTAAATTTATATAGGTAAGTAAAGGCAAACAGAGGTTGACAGGCCATTTTATTTTATTGAGAAGAAACAAAATCATGATAAATGTACATTACACACATACAAGCATGTACATATCTGCCCACGAAAATCACCATTGTATTTGAATGTTAAGGCCAGCTATTCTCCATCAAAGGCACGCGTTCGAGACTTTCTCTTGTGTTCCGGTGTATCAGCAGATGTTGCCCGGCTTCTTTGAAGCAACCAGCAGAAATCAGCCATTATCGTCACGCTCCAATTGCCTTGATAGCGGTGCTCCATTTAGGATATATCTTGATAGAACCTCTCCCCCTGTTCCTCACTGAAGTCACTCAAGTTGTCAGGAAAGTAGTCAAGATGGCTATGGAGGAAATGCATTTTTATGCTCATCCGTACGCCAGCCGTCTCATATGCTTGAAGCATGTTCCCAACTCTTTCCTTGTAGTCATCGGCTTTTGTGTTCCCGAGAAGCCTGTTACAACTGACTTAAAACTATTCCAAGCACTTCTTTCATGAGGTGTTAATGCTTCAGTAAAGCCGTATCTGAAAGAAGCTCACGAATCTGTGGTCCAACAAATATGCCGGCTTTCATTTTAGCATCACTTACAGAAGGGAATTTGTGGCACAGGTACTTAAACCCTTCTCCATCTTTCGGAAGTGCTTTTACAAAGTTCTTCATCAATCTCAGCTTTATGTGAAGTGGAGGTAGGAGCACTCTCTTCGCTGGTACAAGTGGTAGAGCTTTTACGTTATGGTGGCCAGGTACAAATTCCGTCCGTTGTGGCCAGTGCACTTGTCGGTAGTGTACGGAATCTGCACGGCTGTCCCACAAACATAAAAAGCATGGATGTTTTGTGTAGCCTCCCTGCAGCCATAACAAAATACTTACGACCTTCAGGTCACCCCAAAGTAGCCAGTTGTGATCCTGATATTGTATGTTGTTAAGAAGAAATGACGGAATGCGCAATGGGCAATTAAAAAGTAGCACGGTTTTCAGACTCCTTGGAGAGGAGTCGATAAAGAGCCTCCATTCTTCAGGATGGTATTCCTTGACCATGTGTCCGACAAGACCTGAAACATCATGGCAATACACCATGTCATCTGTCTTAGTAAAGTACCGCACAAATTCCTTTTCTCGATGCATATACCATGCAAAGTGTGTGATGCTTCCCAAAAGATTTTTCTCTGTTAACTTTGAGCCTAGCAATTGTGCAGATTCTTTTGGCAGCCCAAGATCTCGAACAAGGTCACCTAGCTTACTTTGTTCAAACAATTGAGGGTTTTTCCCACGGATCCTGGTAGGGTTAAACTCTTCATCCACATCTGCATCTTCACGGTCACTACCTGAAGAGTTACTAGAACTGCTACGGTGCACATTCTCAGGACATATTGGTACTAGGACGTCATCACTGTGTGTTACAGATCGCATAGCTGATGGAATGTTTGGATATTTAATGTGTTTCATGCTTTTAGCATTCCTCCCCAGCGTTTTCACCATACAAAAATAGCAGTTATCATGGTGATTTGTCCGTTCCCGCCAAACCATTGATATACCAAATGGCATTGACTTACGTTTCCCTTTAATCCAATGGCTGAACCCAGAAATACAGTTCACACAGGCAAAGTGAGGAGCCCATTACTTGTCCTGATCTCCTAGTTCAATGGCAAAGTAAGCACGATATAGACGTTTTACTGAAGATGTGATAATGCGTTTCTGTTTTGAGGGTGTGTACTTTCCGCATATGTAGCAGAACGAGTCAGGATGGTTCTTGCAAGTCTGCGGCATCCTTCAGTTAATCTACAACAAAATAAATAAACATAAGACACAGTCAATGATCACACGCGGGCATTATACAGTAATAATTCATACACAGCTGCCTATGCACCTAGCTCTATAACACATGCTGTGCAAAACAAAAACTAGAACCTCAGGAGCAAAACGAATACTACCACAATGTTCAGCACGCAAAATTGGTCTGGAAAATGATATTGTCATTTATGTTGCATTTTTGATGCAGTCCAGTCTTATTTTTACATATTACTATATTAGATAATTGAAAATAACATGACCCGTGATTTATAGATGTATTTAAAGGCCAAGGAAAATGGAAATTGGCGGTGAGCGTCGTGGTCATATATGCGATGAGCGCTTAATGACACAGGTTCAAATCCAACTTTATTTATTTTCACATAACGGTTAAAATAGTTCGCTCTATCTTTCCGTTCTCTACATCTCCCATTTTCCTTCTTAAGCTTTTATTGGTTCATGTAATATTCTCCTTAGTGTTTTTCTGGGTTGTGTTACCAATTTCCATTTTCCTTGGGCCTTTAAATACTATATTAGATATCTTATTTATCTCATTGCATGTAGATACTATGGTAGTAATTATTGGCTACAGTAATACTTGTGCTGTCAAAGTGAAAATAAGATCTGTTAACCACTGTCGAATGTGCTAAACCTAGTCACATGTGTTTGTTTACACAAAAGTTTGCAATCAAATCAAAATGGCTGCGGAACCATGATTATCGTCTGTGGCACGATTTGTGAAAAAGTAAAATATGATTTAATGGCCGTGCATTCATAAGCATCCTAGCATAAATGTTCTTCGAACACTTACCTGGGTTCATTGGGGTGCTTGGAGTTGTTTGAAAATGCTGCCAAATGCAGAGAAGTAAAATTTAGTACTAAACCCAAAGAAGTTCCGCCACGTTCCACGCGGGAGATTGTCTACAAAGTTTCGAACTAATACTTCGCACAGCTTACAAATTCAGTCAGTCAGGAAAACAATCATTATTAAAAGAATACTTAAAAATCTCAAGAAAGTAATAAAATTATAGCATGTCCCCCTTCCGCAAATTGGCCACCCTGTGAGGTTAGCACACCCCACGCTACGCCACTGGTCAGACACATTTTGACTTCTCCACTATGCACGACTCTTTGACCTTGATTCTGACCTATTTGTTCCATCTGAAACTCATTGAAAGCATTAAACTCGTTACTCGTTCGATTTCTGAAGTTTTTGGTTCCTTGCTGGATTCTACAATCACTAATTTTCTCCTCCAACCTTTTTACTCACTGATTCTAATTCAGTTGAGTATTTTAGGGCTATGAACCTAGTTTAGACGATATTTTGTCCAGTTCTAATTTTGACATTAACAACGTCTCAAGGCGCTTATTCTCGTCGTTTTAGGATTAGTCTGGTCCTTCTGAATTCGACTTTGAGAAAATCCCAAATCTTTATTGAAATGTCTATGGAGCTAGTTGTCAAATCTTGCGATATCTGATACTCTCTTGATTAATCAGGACTCAAGTACAAAACTCGTTGGAAACGAAAATTATAATGAGTCCCCAGTTTCTGAAGGCTACACCCATTCATATTAGTACTCCTTCCGTCAGCTGCCCTCGCATAATGCTCACAACTCTGCTCAGGCGTTACGATGGATACTAGACTTGCCCTTTGAACGACGTAGACAAAGTAATCCGAATAACACGTTGTAAAATATTGGAATAATTGTAATGAAAACAGATTAACAAAGATTCAGTTCCAGTGAAAATTTCGGTAATATTAATAATTGATGGTATAGAAACGTTTAAAGTATATATATAGGAATCATAGAAATAAAGAAGTTATTGCAAGAGAAAATGACCAGTCCCAAATTGTGATAAACCTATTGATTTGTGGAAAATGTAAAGGAAATCTTTGGTTATGAAATACAATGTAATTAGAAATTTGCTGTAAGATATATATATATATATATATATATATATATATATATATATATATATATATATATATATATATATATATATACAGGGTGTACCGAAAATCTGGTCCATAAGAAATGTATTAAAGGAACTAACTTGCACCTTTTTATTTATTAATTATCGTTATCAGTTAGGTCGTGGTAGGACTAGGTGTACGCGGTTATACGCACACTGGCCTACTGGCCGACCGAAATTAAGGCTCCACCTGGGGATGGCTTTAAGAGTGCTTTAAATACACGCAGTTGATAGGCCAAGGAATATTCAAACACGGCTACAAAAATATACTTTAATAGGACTAAAGATTACATACACATATAGGACAAGTTAAATAGCAATGCAATTAAATATTGGAGGTTCACGGCTAAGATGATTGACACTATCAATTAAGTTTGAACTAAGGGATAATTAATTAAGAAATGAGTTTACAATTATGCAAGTTCTAGAGCAAAGGAGATCCTTGAGGTTCAACGTGGTAAAGGTGGGAGGAGCGTGATGAAGCAGGGGTTAAATCCCTTTTACCTTGATGTGCGGCGAGTAGGACCAGGAATGTAAGTTCGACCTTGAACTTGTGGGCGTCTCACGGGACGCTCAATCCAACTTCGAGGAATCGAAGATGGGGGCCTCTTATCCTTAAGAGGCAAACGGAGGATGCTTCGGGGAATTCCTTTCCGATCCTGAAACCCGAAGACGTGGTGAGAAGGGTTGAAAGGCGCCTAAAACTATCTCCACGAACAACACTGAGTGACGACTAGCTCTTGCTTGGCTCTTCGACAATCACTCAATTCTTCTCTTGACGAGAATGTAGTCGATTACCTCTCGACTAACGAAGACGTTACGGCTAACGTACTGGACGGTGGCTTCAGATACAATCTGCTTGCGAACTCCGAAGTCTAATATATATACTCCAAAATTATCTAGACGGGGAGAGAGATTCGTCGCCAACAGACTTCCTTAATTGCCTTGGGTCGCGATAAGGGTCCATAGCAAGAAGTCGCGATTCCCCCTTAATGGTCTTTCTATTGTTCTAATTTTCGCATTATATAGGGCAGACGAATTTAGAGCGGTCAACGGCGAACTGGGGAAGTCAGGGGTGGTGGATTCCTTTTCTCTCTCTTTGTTCTTTCACAAATTATATTACATGTTCAAAATGAACTCCATTTCTTTACATTTTCTAACGCAAACCTTTGAACATTACTTAGCAAGGAAGTATTTGATTTTATGGCTTCAAATTCTCTTAATATGTTTGCCTTTAGTTCCGCTATTGTTCTGGGACGGTTATTATATGCAACTGATTTAAGGTGGCTCGATAGAAAGTAATCTAAAAGTGTAAGATCTGGAGATTTGGGTGGCCATTCAATTGGTCCATGTCGTTCAATCCATTTATGTCCAAATGTTTCTTGTAGAAATTCGCGCACAATTTTTGCAAAATGTGGCGCAGCCCCATCCTGCTGAAACCACATAATTCTCAGATCGTATAAGCATATGTCATCTAATTTAGGTATAAGAAAGTTTGTCAGCATATGAAGATATGACTCAGCAGTCACAATATCGGAGAAAAAATATGGACCAATTACCGTATCGCTAAACACAGCTGGCGAGCGTCCTTACCCTACCCAATATGGATTATCAGTAGCCCAATATCGTGCATTATGTCTATTGACATCACCGTTTAAGTAGAAAAATGCTTCTTCCCTAAACATGATACATTTTTCCAGCTGCCTATACTGCATAACAATTCACAATATTCCATACGACGATCTCGATCATCACCATGTAATTTATGGACTAACTGGACTTTATACGGGTGGAAATGATTGGTGGCTAGAATGCGTTAAACCGAACTCTTAGATACACCTATTTCTTGTGATAAGTTTTTTATTGACTTACGGGAGTTTGCTCCACACAATCCCTTACCAGTGTAGATGTTTGGGGATCAGTAGAATTTCCTTTTCGACCACTTCTTTGTTGATCACAGACGCTTCCCGTTTCCTCGAAACGGGCGAAGATCTTACTGAGAGTTCTGTAGTTGATTGGAAACCTTTCGGGGTACTTGGTATTAAAAGCATCTGCAACCAAACTTGAAGTGGCACCATCCTTTGTGTATTAAAGAACCAGATTATTCTTCATGCTCTGGTTAGCTTAGCGACAATAATGTAACGATCTGAAAAATATAAAATAAATTAATTTCAAATCTAAAATTTAATTTACTGTATATTTTCTAACGTCACTATAAAATAAAATAACAGTTTATCCATGCAAATATATTTAATAAAATAAATTAAAGAGTTGAAGGATTGTATTATTTTATTCAATGAAATTGCCGTCGGCCTCAACCACCGCTCCCCAGCGGCGTTCGAATGCTGCAGGCCTTCTCGACGGTCTCCCTGTTTAACTGGGTGAAAATGATGGTGATCCTGGATCTAAACCTCATCTTGGCGGTGCAATCCATACATAGTCCAGGGGGTTGCAGTCTGGGGAGTTGAGAAGGCAGATGTTCGGAGTGATGTGGTAAAAAACAAGGTCTGCTGACCAAAAGTCGCGTGCTCTCATTTATTCCCTTCAAAACTTTCAATAATTCCCCGGGTAACTTTGAGAGGACCTCGGCAATTATATCATTCGAAAGAAAATGTAAAACAACATAAGGGTTTCAAATCTCGTTAGACTCGGCCAAATAGTTATGATGTTATTGCCAAATAATTTCCCGGCTAACCTTGGGAGAACCTTGGAATTATATTATATGGTCTAAAGGTTAATAGGGGCACCAGTTTATAGGGGTGACCAGTCTATTGTGAAGGTGAATTATCTATCTGACTCCAATGGTGAATTCTTCCCAATGTTCTTATTTTGGCTGATCCTACCAAAGGTTTAGGGTAATCGAAGTAAAGAAGGACGTTGCAAAAATATATATTCTATTCTAATATTGGCCTATAACGGGGCAAGTGGCACGTCACGAAGTTACTCTGCAGGTGACTAGCAGTCTATATATACTCAACGCGAAGTGTTAAATTCTCGAGCGACAAGACTTTGTGAATTTTAAAGGGGGTTCCATAAACGCTAAGACGGTATGACAATACTTAATGACAATTATAATGTTTAATTCTTCACTTTCTATTCCTTTCATTGCTTGCCTATATATAAAGGGTCTTTCAACAAGAACGCTCGAGCTTTGTCACGCGATAGTGGCCATGTTGTTAAAGCCACATCTAACAACTTACTGTGAACTGTTCAATAGTACTTGGCAAGTCACAATGGAAGTTTATAGCGTTGAACAGCGTGTGAAAATCATCAAATGTGTATTATCAAAATCAGTGCTCCGTTCGACAAACGTTCCGCGCATTACGTGATTTCTATCCTCGCCACAATCGTCCTGCCGAGTCCACTGTTCGAAACTTGGTGGCCAAATCGAGGGAAAAGGGTCGATCAACAATCAGCCAACAATCGTACGTTGCCGAAAGGCAAGGTCTGCCGAAAACATCGCTGCCGTAAGTGAGAGTGTACTGGAAAATCCGAGGCAGCCAATTTCTCGTCGTTCACAAGAACTTGGCCTTTCTGCGACGTCAGTTTGGCGAATTATGCGTGGGCACTTGGGTGTGCACCCGTACAAAATCCAACTTACCCAGGAACTTAAGGTAAACGAACATAGACAACGCCGTGTGTTTGCTGATTGGGCTCTAGAGGAGTTGGAAGTTTCCCCAAATTTCCTCCTAAAAATCATCTTCAGCGACGAGGCCCATTTTGGGATTTATGGATTTGTGAACAAGCAAAATTGTCGGATTTGGGACGAAAACAATCCACATGAGATACACCAGCACCAATTGAATCCCAACAAAGTCACTGTTTGGTGCGAATTTTCGTCTAACGGAATCATCGGTCCGTATTCTTTTGAGAACGAAGATGGGATTGCCATAACCGTCAACGGCGAGACCTATAGATTGATGATAAGCAACTTCTTGTGGCCTCAACTGGATTATATGAATACTGACGACATGTTTTTCCAACAGGACGGCGCTACGTGCCACACTGCGTACGCCACGATAGACATTTTGCGCCAGAGATTTAAGGCGGGGTCATCTCGCGCGGCGACGACGTCAACTGGCCACCGAGATCATGCGATTTAACGCCAATAGATTACTTTCTTTGGGGTACCTTAAATCGCATGATTACACTAATCATTTATTGGCCGAACGTTTCGGACCTTCACTAGGACCATCTTCAGCGACTGTTTCTACTAATGAGAAGGGGAAGGAATATATGTATAAAATTAGGTAAGAGGCTATTTTGTATACAATATCATTTGGAAGAATCTTCAATTCTACGCTCTACGAGAAGTCACAGCCATCAAAGGAGGAAAAGTCGAGGGAGAGTCACCTAAAAAACGTTCCGATTTTCTGAAAGGCATACCGTGGATGGTAATCTACAGATAGCCATCCATCTACGGGAGTTACCAAGCCCCCCTGCTCCCCCACCCCCCGAATAAAAATTCCTTTATTTTCCTGGGACGTCATAGTGGTATGACGTGCTAACCCCCCCCCCCCGTCATCCCTGCCCCGCCGTGACTTAGCTCTGTGAATTTGACTCTACACCTAGAGCTCCGTTGCAACTATGCCGTTCTACTTAGAAAGGGCATAATTGCAAACTTTGGGGAAAGGAGGTCTGAGGCTTAGCCCGCTGCGGAACCCAAAGGAAGGCGCAAACCTAGATTGGGACTCAGTTACCAACGCGGGGAGGTTTAACACCCTACCCTGCGGCACCGTCCAAGACCACAGAGGAAGACTCTACCGTCTCTGTGAGATGTCGGACGTAACTTGGAAATACCCAAAACCAAATAGAGGGGGCGGTACCCCAACTGGAGTCAGTTGATTCTGGCTTAAGTCATCATTAAGTCCGCCATGTTTTCCCACCCTCCGAGGAGCCCAACCAGGTCCATACTCACTCATCATTTATCACCACATCCAAGACATTTTAATAGGGTCGTTATCGGCGGGGCGGGGGGTCCTCCATACAAGGAGAAAAAAGAAAATAATAAGGTAAAGAAAAATGGTACTCAGTACTGCACACCTCACACTTTTACACACAAAGGACAAAAGCCCCACCACGGACAATCAACACACACTTCTAAATTTAGCCACTACACATGACACCCCTATCACAAACATAATAAAAAACATACAAGCCACAAGCTCGTCTTCCGCTCACAGGAGGACGCAGTAACATTCCACCAAAACGCATCTGACACACTCACCGCACTAGACCTTCAAACTAAACTAGCCGACGTTGTACTAAAAAGACACCAGATACGTATTACAAAAACCAACCCCTTATGGTTGGCCTTCTCCACTGAGGACCTCCGCACACACCTCAGACAAGTATGGGGAGGAGGCCATCACAGACCTGTACTTTAACTGTACTAAACATTGAGCAGTGATCACACTGTCCGATGAAAACAACAAAACACTGCTGCTAGACCAAGGTATCAAGGTCTGTGGCACACTAACATAACCACACAGAATCAAGTCACAACATAACATAAGACCAACACAATGCCACCGGTGTTACAAAACCGGACACATAACACAAACATGCCAAGCAGACCTAGTCTGCTCAAAGTGCAGTGTAGCGGGCCACAACTACACCACCTACACAGCCACCACACCCCTCTTCTCTAACTGTGGCGGTGACCATGTCACCGTCAACCCGAAATGCCCTTACTTAAGTAAGGCCCGCTATGATGCCGTAGCGGCTATATGGCGCCCTCAACCCATCCACACAACCACACACTCCGTCCCTGCCCCCCTCCTCTCACAAGAACATTCGCCGCCGCTACCGGCGCAACGGTGTTCGCACCCCCCCCCCTGTCCCACCCTAGACAAACCCAACCCCAGCAGCAACTCAAACTCACCCACATATCCCGTCACCCGCCCCCACCCTAGCACCTAACACCCAGAGATCCCCACTACTACCAACACACATACCCACCCCACACCACACACCTACCCCTACTCCACACCACACACCTAACGAGACCACACATCAAAGCTGCATATTCAATACACTATTCGCCTCGCACGGTCTAGAGCAGATCACCTTCCCCTGGCCGCCTTGCTCTTAACGTGGCAAAGGACATGGCGAGGGGTGACCCCCGACTATACACAAACATATTCAATACACTATTCGCCTCGCACGGTCTAGAGCAGATCACCTTCCCCAAGAAGGTGTTCGCTCTAATCAACGAGCATACACACAGGAGACCCGCACTCCTTCCCACCCCGGTGGGCACGAACACCTTTCCCCCTGGGCCCATCGCCCCCACCCTCACCACGCTCCCGCCTTCTCCCGCCCTTCTGTTCTTGCACCTCTCGCCACTGTACCCTCGTTACCTGCCCCTCTGACCACTGCTCCCACCTCTCTTCCAACCCCCTCTTCTGCTCCCTCCACAGCTCCCACTCCTTCCACCTCTTTACCTAAATTCCCTCCTACCTTCACAACTTCCCCCTCGGCAACCTCCACTCCTCCACATCTTGCCACCAAACCACTTCCAACCTCTCCCCCCCCCTCTCACAGCCTCCAACCCTACTCCCACTGAAACTACAACCTCCACCTCCCCCAAGCCCACCACACCTTCTACAACACCTCGTACCAAACAAAAAATCCTACCACGACCCCTTCCCCTCACACACCCAACCACGCGCAAAGCTGACCCCCCCTCCTGCTGTTCCTTCTCCTCCCCCTTCCACACCTCCTTCTTCGTCTCAACCTTCTCTCTTTCCCGACACCCCACCTCTCCTAATCTGTACCTCCCCTACTATCTCTAGCCCCTCATCTCCTAGCTCTACTCCCTCCACCTCTGCTCCTAACTCCCCCCTCCTAGACTACCCTCTCCAACCCTGTTTCCACGACCGCTATCTCTAAACCTCCTTCCACATAACACACTCTCCCTTACACCACGGCTTGCCCACCCAACAACACCGCTGCCATCTCTACAAACCACAGCCGACACGCGTAAAGGTACTAGCTCCTCACGCCTCCTGGGCAATTACCAAGGAGGGGGGAACGGTCCCGGCTAAACCAGCCTCACAAGCACTCCGCCCACGACAATAGGTCGCCTTAACGTGACACAGTTAAACGTACGCAGCTGGCACGGTATTCGCCATACCGTTGCCAACTGGGTCCTAAACACACAAGGACCTGACATAATACTTTTGAACTCGACCAGCCTACATCCTCCCAACAACAGACTCCGCATCGCAGGTTATCACACGTACCTATCTCCACAGGCCTTGCACCTAGGATCAGCGATCCTAGTAAAGAGCTCCATACACCACTCCCTCATCCAAACACAGGACGACTCTTTTCTAGTCTGCAAGGTACAGACAAACTCCGGCCCCGTTCTAGTGGCCACACACTACAGACCACCACGCCTACAATTAAACATAGAAGTCCCACTCCGGGCTCTAGCAAACCACAACCTCCCTATCTTCTTTGCGGGGGACCTCAACGCCTTTCAACCAACACTCCTTTAAAACACTACGAATGAAGCAGGAAGTTACCTGGCCAGTACCTTGCCGCGCTATCGCTGCGAGCACATCGGCCCGGCCTTTCCCACATTCCTCGGTCCTCACGGAGGTAGCACGTCTCCAGGCGTGGTCTTCCGCAACGACCACGCTACACGCTTCTACACGCACATTTCGCCGGGTCCCCACGTACTATCTGACCACATACCTATATGCCTTATCATATCCACATCTCCCATACTCATACCTACACCACCTCTCTTTGACTACAAAAACACAAACAGAAAAGAGTTCACGAGACACATAACAGATAACACGCCACAAAACCTTGACCTGGAGCACACCAATCTAGACCTTTTAGACGACCACTGGTGCTCAATCATAAACACTATAACCATAGCACGCAACCTACACTCACCACAAAAAAACCTATACTTGCATAAAACATTTCACATTTTCCATACACACTCAGAGACTGATCACACAGTACAATACTCTTTACACTAGAGGCCCACGACTACACAACATAAATCACTTACGTGCCCGCATCCTACAGTGCGTGCAACTAGATAGGAACAGTCAGTGGCAAGAAGTCGTCCGCATCGCGGACTATACCCTTTGCACTAACCCCTCCTTTTTCTGGCGGCAAGTAAAAAGGATAAAAGGGCACTGATCCACGCAAACCCATCACCCTCCAAGTAAACAAACAAACAGTCACAGACACTAACGTCATCCTCGACGTATTTAGGTCCCACTGGGACATATTACATACACACAACCCACCAAAACCACACGCGGGGAAGCACTTCCAGGAAGTCCAGGAGTGGTGCCGGGCCCACGGTCACGAGCTAAGGCCCGCTCCCCTGATACTAATGGAGCTGCTCGACTACACATCCACACTGCCCATTCCCATCACCGTCGAGGAAACAAAACACTACATTAAAATGACACCAAAACGTTTCCCCAGCCCCTCCTGGCTACCAGCTATACTAATACACAACCTCCCCGCAAACATATACCCCACACTTACACACCTATTCAAAGCCTCACTAGCCTCAAAGTCTCTCACAACATACTTTTACACAAAACGAACAAAGACCCCAAACTCCCAAACAACTACAGGCCTATCGCTTTATTAGAGCACCTAGGCAAAATACTCGAACACATGATCAACTGCCGCCTACGGGAATACCTGGAAAAGAGGGACTGGTTCTCCCCCACCAATATGGGTTCAGGAGGGGCCGGTCCACTCAGGCGGCCGTGACCATCGTTCATGACAGAATACATAACAAACGCCAGGTACATCAAAAGACACTCTCCATCAGCAAGGACGTGGAGAAGGCCTTCGATAAAGTGTGGCACGAGGGACTCCGTTGGAAACTCGCCAACAATACGGAGTTACCTCTCTGCACCAGAAGGCTCTTTTCGCACTACATCACTGAACGGAGATGCCACATAAAATACATTAATATCCTCTCACAACCCTTCACACCACGCTCAGGCGTTCCCCAAGGGAGCGTACTGACACCCACACTATACATCATGTACACAAACGACACCCTACGCCCACCCGAAAACTGCTGTTACATATACACAGTGTCCTATGCCGATGACGAGACCATTCTCGTCAGTGGCCGTGGACCAGAAGAAATCGCGCTCCACGCACAAAGAATACTAGACGCTAAGACAGATTACGAGGATAAATGGCTGATCGCCACGAATCCTCAGAAACCACAGATGACACTCTACGGCGCAAGAGGTCACTTCATGCACAACCTACAAATCTTCTCGCACACACCAGACATGATCCATCTAAACTCAACAAGGCTCGAATACTCCTAAAACACAAAAATCCTTGGGGTATCTTTTGACAAGACCCTCAGGTTCAATATACACCAGAACATAACACAAGCAAGAGCCTCACATACAAACACATCGCTGAGCAGTTTCTACCATGCGGGCACAAAACTAGAATTACACCTTTACAAAACACTCGTGTGACCTATTCTCATGTACGCCCCACTGTCACTCGTAGCCGCGAGTGACACGTGGAAGCAGAAGGCTCAGCGCATTCAGAACTCTGCTTTGAAGCGCGCTTGCCGCTCTCCCTTGTACTCGAGAATAGCCACACTACACGAAAACAACAAATTAGCACCCACCAACACATATGCTCACACCAGACTCACAAAACAACTCGCAAAACTCGCCAGAGACCCATTATACACCCCACTACATGTAAGAAGGTATGCGATGGCACCGCGATACTCCGCGGCCCATGACCACCCGCAACCCATACCGTTCTTCGCATAAACTAAAGGCATCATGAATAACGCGTTTCCGACTAAGCAGACAGCCTCTCCTTCCTGACCAAACTCCAACCGTCGCCCAGTCCCGAATACCTCGAGACCAACCAAACCACACCACGCATCGGTGTCTAGCCACCGACCTATCAACTCTTCCTATCTCTTCTCGAGTTAATTCCGCAACCTTTTCCCTATGAGTGTGTCACACAGTGATCCCTCTCTGTCCTTTCTATACACACACACAAAAAAAATGTTGTATACATGCACTGTTGAAGTCAATAGCAGTGGCAGCGTTATTGATTTTAACTTGCATTCTCTTTATTTTTCTTATAAGTCTTTTGTCTGGGTCTCGTCTTAATTGGTTGGAGTGTTTCTGTTTTTTTTTCATGGTCGGTTGGGCTTCTTGGAAGCCTGTCATTTCTTTGATCTTGTTTTATTTGTTTCTCTCTAGTATAATGGTGCTTCCACTATTCACTTTTGAATTTTTTCACTGGGGGATATGGAGTTGAAAGAAGCGTTTGTGGTGTTAATCTTTTCTGCAAAGATTGAAAGAAGTACACATAAGAGATCTTCCTTCAAAGGTTTTCCGCTCTTTGTCTTATAACAATGTTGAGTGGTTCGATTTTGGCTACTTTATGTTAGAGCTCTTTGGATTTCTCTCTTTCTCTCTCTCCTTCTTCTCATGGGCTTTGCAGTTCACGTTTAATTTTTGTAGATAAATTGTTTAGGGGTGGGGTAGATTATTCTCTCTTCCTAGGGCGAGATAGCTCTTTCTTTTGTTCTTGGTAGTTAAGACTCAAGGAATATAGGATGGTTAGCACCGGTGTGGCTTTCGACTGTCTTTCAGCTTCGTGTTGTATGTAGACTGTGGAAATTATGTTTTATCTCAGTACTTTACCCTGAGGATGGTATCCGTAAAGTTGTTCTTCAACTTAGATATCCGCTACTTTTTGATTCACTATCGGGACTATGATGAACTTTTGTCCGTTCGTTCTTATTTTCCAGTCCCTCTCAAATTGGTTGAGGAGAGAAGTGCAGAAGTACAGGGGTTGATAGGTAGATAGCATGAGAGGTGTGTTTTTTTAGGGGGGGGAGGAGAAATGTGAGTGCGTAATGAGTATCTATTTGCCAGGAGACTGGCTGATCTTCTTTCTTTGATATCTTCTATTTTGCTTTTTATTTGTAAGATTTGCGTTGGTGTATCTTTTGGGGTACGTATGTAGGTTCTAATTCTTGTTACTATAATTTATAATTACGTCAATTTATGTGAGTTTTGCTTGTGTGTACCTTTTTCTGGTACGTTAGTTCTAATTCATTTATCTATATAATTATATATATATATATATATATATATATATATATATATATATATATATATATATATATATATATATATATATATCCATATATCCTTTACTTCTAATTACTTTCTTATTTTTTTCATGTCTAATATCTTCTTGTGTTTATTTAAGGCATTCATGCCTTTGTCTTTGTTTCTTGCTTGGTTTTTCTTGTTTTAGTCTTTCCTTGTATTTATGTTTATACATGTATTAGTTGTTACGCTTGTCGTAAGTGGATCCTAGTGCTCAGGAAGCTCTTTTAATTATAGTTCTTATCCTGTATTCTTAGATCTCGTCTCATCTCTGGGTGTTTTTCTTCGATCTTTTCCCATATTTTCCTTGTCCTGTTTTTCAGGGTTAGGTTTATAGGGATGATCTCCGCTATTTTAATTAGGTCGCTGATGCGTTTTCTTTCTGCTATTTTTGTATTTGTTATTAGGTGTGTTGATTTATTTTGTATCTTCTCTAGTTTCTTTTTATTTGTTTTTGTCATAGAGTGCAAAGGGATAGGGGGGTATACTAACACTAATTCTACAAAGTTCTTGTATAAAGTTCTTTGCCCTTCGTATGCTCATATTTCTTAAGGAGTATATCAATCTCAGGCCACTTCTGGCCTTGGTTATCCTTGCCTTTGTATGAGCGTGGTAGCCCCTTGATCCAATGTGTAGCCCCAGCACACTTTCATCCGTTGCATATTTGTAATTTGTGCCATTGACAGTGATTTGGTCATTTTTGAGTCTCGATATTGGAATGACCTTGAACTTGTGAATGTTCGTTTTTATCTTCAATATATTTTCATAATCATTTATATTTTTAATTTCTCTTTCCATCGTTTAGGCTGCCATCTTGGGTTCGTATATCTTGTTGGATGTTTAAGCAGACTAGTGTTATTGGGCGCGATAGATCAGCTGTGAAGATGGCGTAGAGGGTGGGGCTCAGGCACCCCCCTTGTGGGACCCCCGTCTGTAAATTGAAGGATAGTCCTACATGGTCCTCGATGGAGACGAAGGCTTGTGGAGATTAAACCAAGTAAAACATTCGAATGAAAGATTTAAACGGTTCACACAAAATCTTCGGGGAACGTTTATCAATTTTTCCTTGACCTTACCTCCTTTTGCAAATACGAGAGAAATAATCATAACACGAAATTTTAGCAGTCATTCGAAAAATCTGATGTGCTCAAGAGTGGAAGATATGAATAGTAGCTACAAGGAGCTACAAGGAAAGTAAATACCCTAGAAGACCTTACGGTCCATTCAAAGAGGGTACTTTTGGACTAACTGTCGAGCAGGCACATCCCCGCTCAATTGCCTTACATCCTCCCTAAACGACCACTTTTCAAGACTTTGTCTAGTCTTGAATTGAACTGGTCAACAGAATTGCTGTTGACAACCTCCACCGGAAGTGCGTTCCAGCTACCGCAGATACTGTACGTGAAAAATTTCCTACACAGATCGCGGTTGTAACGCTTCAGCTCAAGTTTAAAGCCGTGATTTCTTGTTCTGCTCTCATTAAGCCTGAAAATATTCCTGTAGTCAACATTGTCGAACCCTCGAAGTATTTTGAAAACTTCGATGAGCTGACCACGCAGTCTACGGGTTTCCAACGAGAACAGATCTAATTCCCTTAATCTTTTTTCATAACTTTTATATCTGATAGAGGGAATCAGTTTGGCTGCCCTGGCTTGTACGCGTTCCAATCTCGCGATGTCCTTTCGAAACGAAGGACTCCAAAATTGTATGGCATACTCCAAGTGCGGTCGGACAAGTGAATTGTACAGACAGAGTACTATTTCCTTGTTCCGATATCCAAACTGTTGCTTTATATAACCTAGCATCCTTTGGGCTTTCTTCTCCGCCTCAATACACTGCCTCGGGAACTTGAGATCACTAGTTATAGTTACACCTAAGTCCTTCTCAGTGTCGGTGGATTCAAGAGCAGTGCCATTAAGGATATAATGAGATTGGGGGTTTCGGTGGCCGATATGCATCGCTTTGCATTTGTTCACGTTAAAAGGCATTTGCCACGTGTCCGACCACTCCCCAATCTTCCGAAGATCTTCCTGTAGCTGGGAAGTATTTCCTTCCTTTGCGACGTTCATACCAAGCTTGGTATCATCGGCAAATTTAGAAATCTTGGTAACCATATCACCGTCCATGTCGTTGACGTAGATGATGAATAGTAGTGGTCCCAGGACAGAACCTTGAGGAACACCGCTAGTAACGGGCACCCACTCAGAAGCCTGTCCATTCAACACTACCCGTTGCCGTCTGCCGTTTAGCCAGTTCTCTATCCAACTTGCTACATTTCCGTTTATGGTCAGCGCACGCACTTTTCGAAGGAGGTGGCGGTGTGGTACCTTATCGAAGGCTCTTTTAAAGTCTAAGTAGATAACATCCACCGCCTTATCCCGGTCATGTTCAGTAAAAACGAATGTTTTACTTGGTTTAATCTCCACAAGCCTTCGTCTCCATCGAGGACCATGTAGGACTATCCTTCAATTTACAGACGGGGGTCCCACAAGGGGGGTGCCTGAGCCCCACCCTCTACGCCATCTTCACAGCTGATCTATCGCGCCCAATAACACTAGTCTGCTTAAACATCCAACAAGATATACGAACCCAAGATGGCAGCCTAAACGATGGAAAGAGAAATTAAAAATATAAATGATTATGAAAATATATTGAAGATAAAAACGAACATTCACAAGTCCAGTTGGACTCTAACTAAGACGTCATTTTATCCACCAAGATGCTTTCCATGATTTTACCGACTATTGAGGTTAAGCTAATAGGTCGGTAGTTCGACGGCTGGCTAGGGTCTCCTTTCTGGAAGATAGAAGTCATCTCTGCTTCACGCCAGTCTCTTGGAACGCATCCGGTCCGGATTGACATGTTGAAAATTGTGCTCAGATGTCGTGATACTTCATCGCGCACTTCTTTTAACACTTTAGGTAGTAACCCGTCCGGACCAGGGGACTTATTCGTCTTTAGATCAGTGACCTTTTTTTCTATTTCTTAATTGGTAGGGTTTGCCCTGGTTTGAGGGGCATCGCGGGCATTTGTTTACTTTAACTACCGATTTTTCCTTTTTTGTTTTATTATTGTTGACTTGTCTATTTGTTTCTGTGTGTGTTCTTCTTTATGTTCTTCTGTGTATTTGTCTCCTTGTTTTGTTTTTTTAGTTTTCGTGTATTTTTGAGCTTTCGAGCCTTTATTAGTGATCTAATTTAGTATATTACCTCGTGTTTTGTTCTGGTTGTATTTGTTTGTTTTTCATTATTTGTGATTTTAATTTATGTCTTATATTTGTTGTGTCGTACTTGTTTATGTGTGAAGTGGTGTAATGATTTCCTCGGCGCAGAGTCTAGTGCATGGAAAAAGTCGATTTCGGGCAAATTTCCCACGCAATCTGGCAGGGATGTTTAGGTGGTCACTTCTTCTTCTTAGCTCTGGGATGATATTGGCCATTGTTGACCAGACCTTTTTGGCCAGTTTCTGTGTTACGACATTGATGGGCTCTAGACGTTGTCTGCGGTGGAGGTTCCCTTTGCCAAAGATACTCTCTTCGTCTGGTTTTGTGTATGCAAAGGGATGCAGAATTCTACACTCGTTGGAGCCTCCTCACAGCGGTTTTACTGGCCGTTTAAGTCACTACTGCAGGGTAGATGAGCTTAGCCCGGATAAACATCAGATATATTTTCCTGATATTTGCCGAGCTAAGATTTCTAAACCTATATAGTTTAGAGATTTCTCTCTTCGCCATATTCTGCCTCTCTTTCTAGTGACTCGAGTATCCGTAGTCGGAGATTTTGAGGCCTAAGATGGTGCCTTCGGCGGAGTAGCCATATCTCTTCTCATCTATTACAATGGCCCACGTCGATTTGTGGCACGGCGGGAGAATCTTAAATTTGTCCCTATTTGTCCGGATTTTCCATCTTCTCTCGTATTGGTTGATGTTAGAGATCTCTGCTATGGTGTTGATCGTCTGATCCCTTGCTTTCCTCACCCTACTGGGGACGATCTGCGTGACGTCATCTGCGTACTGCAGATACATCGTATCTCTGTGTATTGGAGTAGGGAGGTCAATGGTGAAGACCAGGTAAAGCAGAGGGCTCATGCAGCTCCCTCCCTTGGGAGGGAACACCCGCTGAGTTCGAATTCAGGTCCCTTGTATTCTTCGATCATGATACGCGCCCTTCTGTCTATGACGAAGTCACAAAGGATTCTTTCCAGGACTGAGTCTAGCTGGAGGCCTAGGATCTTGTATTGAAGTCTGTAGGGGTGCCAAATGTATGAGAGAAATTCCTTCCAACTCGATAAAATAAATAGCAGAGAAACTTACCCAGTCAAGAGAACGGACTAAGCCAGTCGTGTGGCTAGCGTATCGCAAACGGAATCAAGAGGTACCTCGTTCGAATCTCAAGAGTCCAAATAAATTTTATGAAATAATCCCAAGAAAAAAAACGAAGATGAAGGACCAACTCAACAAGAATGCGGAAGCCAAGGAAAAACGGAAGAAAACGCTTAAAGGACCAACTGAAGAAGAAGAAAAATTAGAAGAAGCAACCTGCAGAAAAATAGAGTGGAAAGCAACCCAAGAAGAAGATTCGATAACAAGCAAGAAAAGAAAAAGCAAGATGAGTCAAAGAATAAATAAAAAAAAATATAATAAAGCATGGCCCCCCCCCCATAACTGGTGACCCTCAACGGCCGAACAATCTTCTGATCAACTGTAAAAAAGTGCTGTGGTGAACTTCGGAGAGCCGGGAAAGGAGGAGCCATAATTATAAACAAGACTTCGCTCTCTCTTCTCAATCCCTCAAAAATTTGCTCCACTAATGCCGCAGACTTTGGAGGCGTAAGAGGGAGAGCTAACTACTCCTCGATTAAGATATCTAAGACTAGACTCTCTCCAATCCTCAAATTCCTTCCGCTGTCTGATCTTCGTTGCAACTGCACCTGCCCTACAAGAGAATTAAAAAGTGCTGCGGTGAACTTCGGAGAGCAGGGGAAGGAGAAGCCATTATTGATTACAAACAAGACTTCGTTCGCTCTCCTTAATCCCTCAAATTCGCCCCACTAATGCCGCAGACTGGAGGCCGGGGAGGGAGAGCTACTCCTCCTCGATTAAGAAATCCAAGACTAGTCCCTCCCCAATCCTCAAATTCGCTCCGCTTTCTAGAAAGGGACCTGTGTAGGGGTGGGAAATGTATGAGAGAAAATCCTTCCAATTCGATAATATAAATGGCCGGAAAACCTACCATACAAGAAAAAGGACTCAGCCAGTCGTGTGGCATGAACATCGGAAACCGTCACAAGAGGTACCTCATTCGAAACTCCAGAATCCAAATAAATTTTATGAAATAATCTCAAGAAAGAAAACGAAGATGAAGGACCAACTCGACAAGAATGCTGAAGCCAACAAGAAAACGGAAGAAAACGCTTGAAGGACTAACTCAACAATAATCAAGAAGAAAAAGAAATCGGAAGAAAACGTTTAAAGGAGCAAGGCAAGAAGAAATCAGAAGACAAGTAAACCAAGAAGAAAAAAACGCTTGAAGGGGCAACTCTAAGAAAAAGGAAAACAGTCAAGAAAAAGGAAGATTCGATAAAACCAGCATGCAGAAAAAGAAAAAGCAAGATGAGTCAAGAATAAATAAATGAATAAAATTATAATAAAAAGGCCCCCTTCATAACTGGTGACCCTCAACAGCCGAACAATCTTCTGATCAACAGCACAAAAGTGCTGCGGTGAACTTCGGAGAGCCGGAGAAAGGAGAAGCCATTATTGATTACAAACAAGAATTCGTTCGCTCTCCTCAATCCCTCAAAAATTCGCTCCACTAATGCCACAGACTTTGGAGGCTGTCTGATCTTCGTCACAACTGCACCTGCCCTACAAGAGAATAAAAAAAGTGCTGCGGTCAACTTTGGAGAGCCGGGGAAGGAGACCAGATTAAAAAAGACTTCGTTCGCTATCCTCAATCACTAAAATTCGCTCCACTAATGCCGCAGACTTGGAGGCCGAGGAGGGAGATCTAATTACTCCTTAATTAAGATATATCCAAGACTAGTCTCTCTCCAATCCTCAAATTCGCTCCGCTTTCTAGAAAGGGACCTGTGTAGGGGTGCAAAATGTATGAGAGAAATTCCTTCCAACTCAATAATATAAATAGCAGAAAAACTTACCCAGTCAAGAGAACGGACTAAGCCAGTGTGTGTCTAGCGTATCGCAAATGGAATCAAGAGGTACCTCGTTCGATCTCAAGAGTCCAAATAAATTTTATGAAATAATCCCAAGAAAGAAAACGAAGATGAAGGACCAACTCACAAGAATACGGAAGCCAAGGAAAAACGGAAGAAAACGCTTAAAGGACCAACTAAAGAAGAAGAAAAATTAGAGGAAGCAACCTTCAGAAAAATCGAGTGGAAAGCAACCCAAGAAGAAGATTCGATAACAAGCAAGAAAAGAAAAATCAAGTAAAAAGCAAGAAGAGTCAAAGAATAAATAAAAAAAAGAAGATATAATAAATGGCCCCCCCATAGTCCTCTCAGCCAAACCTTGCCGAAGGCCTTCTGCACGTCCCTCATCACGATGTCTACACAGTGACCCTTAGATTGGCAATGTGCGATCTTTTCTGTTAGGAGAGCCAGGGACGTTTCAGTGCCCCCTTTTGGTCGGAACCCACATTGTTGCAGGTTATGCGCTCCTAACTCGTTGAGTTGAGATTGTAGCCTGTCAGCTATAATCTTTATGAAGATCTTGCCGGGTATTTCGAGGAGAGAGATTGGGCGATAGTAAGCCACTTGGTCTGAGGGCTTATTCCCTTTCGGGATAAAGATGATTTTAGCCATCTTATACCCGTCTGGGAAGTAGCCTGTATTCAGGGATGCGTTCATGGTGTTCACCATGCCCTGAATAATTTGCTGTGGGGCATTCACTAGGTTGTTCTTTGTGAGCGCAGGTTCAACCGGGTGCCCTTTGTTTCAAGGACCTTATGGTGTTCATGGTCTCTTCAATTGTGATAGGGGGCCCGTGATTAACCATTTCTCTTTCTCTAGATACTTGCGGGTGTGGGTGGGTCCTATGTACCAGAGGCGGTCAATAAGTTTTGCAATTCGTATATTAAGAAACGAGATATGATGAAAAGTGTTTTATTATTTTTCAATCTAACTACCCTCGACTTCAATGCACTTGCGCCACTTGTCCCTGAGGCTTCGAATTCCCGACAACCAGAAATCTGCCGACTGCTGTTCAATCCCCTCCTGGACGGCGAGCTGGACATCTTCATCGTTCCAAAACCGGCGTCCACGCAGTGCAGCCTTGACCTGGCGGAATAAAAAGTAGTCGCTAGGGACCAGATCTGGACTGTAGGGGAGATGGTTGAGCTCCTCAAATCCGCACTCGCGCAGGGCAGCTTGTGCAACTCTGGCCTTGTGGACTTTAACGACGTTGAAGTCGATGATAGGGCGTGAGGTTTCTAGGGACCCAACGGGCAGAGACCTTGGTCATGGCCAAATTGTCGTGGATCATGTTGATAACACTTCCATGTGATATTCCAAGTTCTCGCTCGATTTTTCGACCTTAACCCGTCGATTTTCGTGGATGATCCTCTCCACACGGGCCACATTGTCCTTGTTGGTCACGTCTGACGGGCGTCCTGGACCGGGGTCATCTTCAAGGGACTCACGACCATGGCGGAACTCCCTATTCCAGCGAGCAATGGTTGCATAGGAAGGGGCGGTGTCGGTGTACACTGCAACCATGCGTTCATTGATCTCTTTTGCATTCTTGCCTTCCTTGGTAAAAAATTTGATCACTGCGCGGTGCTCAACCTTCTCCATTGTTGAAAAATTTGTGACTGACGATCTGTGATCAGATACTGCTTCTTAAATAGACGAGGCAGGAGCGTGTGGCTGCAGGCCCCGAGTTGTCATAACTTGTCCTAACACCCCCACAAACAGCCATCCCCCTTCCTCTGTTTTGCCCTACCGATTCGCAAAACTTATTGACTGCCCCTCGTATCATCGCTCCAAGGTCTTCGAGCAGCTAGTCTTCGAAGTCCTGGTCGAAATCATCGTTCTCCTCAGGTGATATTGCAAAGGTCTCTTTCCAATGCCTTCTGAATTTCCTTTCGAGAGATTCCCGATTCTTTATGATGTTGTCGCCTTCTTTTATTTTTGTCCTAGGCCTGGGAGGCAATGCCTATGATATCGTCCCAGATTTCTTTTTGTTTCTCGAGGCTTATGTTCTTTAGCTCCTCGCTTAGCTGTCTCATTCAGGCTGCCCTTTTCCGGTTTGGACCTGTCCTACCGACTTCTTCGTAGATCTCCCTGTGTTCCCTGGCAATTTCTCTTATTTTGTCTGTCCAACTAGGTTGTGGGAGAATTTTATACGAGATTCTGGGGACGCATCTTTCATCAGCTTGAATGAGGAGATTAGTGATCTTATTAATCTCCTTATCAATTTCTTTGAGATTTGCGTCACCCAGGTCAGCTGGCTGATATTTGCTGAGCATTTCTCTGTACTGCTCTCTGTCAGCTTTTGCGCAGCTTTACCTAAGTATGACGAGCTTGAGCATTGGCGCAAGCGAAATGGTGGTGATGATTGGGAAATGATCACTCGGGACCACTGGGCTTGGTGCGTTGACGATGTTGAAGGGGAATTCTGGACTTGCTAACACAATGTCCAGTTTTGTTGCCGAACAGTGTGTTAAATAAGTTGGGAAGTCTGGTCCAACTCACCGGAGCCTATTTCTTTTGAATAGCGGCTCCAGGTTTCTTTCCCTTTGGTCGACGCGCCCGTAGCCAGATGCACGGTATCTGGCGTTTAGGTCTCCGCCTAGCAACGCTAGCCTTCTGTGCCCGAATAGGGTGAAGAAGTTGTTGACCGGTAGGTATTGTCGCCTGGGCAGCTGGTAGGCTGCCGCCACAGTTAGGTCTCCAACCAAGGTAGGGATCTCGACAGTCACGAATGATTCGTCTAAGTCCGGTAGCGTTTTCAACTTTATGTTTTTCCTGATCGCGATGACTGTCCCATCAAATCTTTCTTGTGTTTGGTTCTTCTGTATAACAGTGTAATTATGTATTTTTATAGTGTCCGTGTTTGTGTTGACGCCATGCTCCGACATGAGGATGATGTCCGGGTCCCTTTACGGAAGATGCCGTAAAGAATGGACTTTCCTTTCCATCCATCCTACATTCAGTGTGAGTATTTTCAAAGTGTTGTTGATGTTTTCCATGTTTTCTTGTTCTTGAGTGTTTTTTTTTTTTTTTTTGGTGAATCTTAAGTGTTGTAGACTTTGCCGTTTCTGATCCTTTTGTATTCTGCATCACTTAGGGTGATGCAGGAATCTTTTTTGCAGTTTCAAATTTCCTTCGTGTATCGTCTGTTCAATGTCTGATTCTAGTTCTGGTGCTGAGTAGGTCCATTTGATTTTTTTTCCAGAATTCCCTGATATATCCCCTTAGGGGAGAGCTTCTTGGGGTATGGGGTCTGCTCATTTGTGATTATCTTGAGGTCGATCTCTCTCCATCGTACTTGTAAGTACGTTTCCAGGTCTTCGACCTACTTCTTGAGCTTACGGAGCTCTTAGTTGCCCTTTTTTTGACCTCCGCAGCATTAGATTCTGATGACGATGGGCTCGCGAGGTTGCCCTCTGCTTGCCTGATTATTCTAGCCGCTTTATTCTCCTTCTTCTCACGGCACCTTGGGCGTAGGAAGTATTAGCCCTCCTCATTTACTCAGGTTTCTTTCGTTTGATTATCTCCTTTTTGGAGAAACAGAACATGGTCATCGATCGCCCCGCGGTTCAGCCCGCAGCTTGGGCACCTTTCTGTTCGTGCCGAGCATTCTCTTCATCTGTGGCCCTTTCCGCTGCATCTAGAACAAGTAATGCTTTATTCTTTGCATTCCTTTGTGGGGTGGTGCTCCATTTTTAAACACCGGAAGCATACCTGGATGAAGGTGAACTCCTCCCTCTCTATTTGTTCTCCGCTGATGTTGGCGTTGAAGAGTAACAGCCCTCTTTCTTTCGCCTTTTGGGCCATTTTAGTTTCACTGAAGATAACTTTAAACACGTGTTGGTAATCTGTGTTGTCCCGTTTGTTACGGAACTTTACTACCTCCAAAATGTTGGCCCACGACTGGTTTCTTGTTGCCTCTTCCTTTATTTCCTCCTTGTTATGTTGCCCGATCCAGGGGCCGAGCTGCCTGTATATCACGCTGCGATGTTCATGGATCTGAAGGGGAGTGCTGGGCTGGAGGTTTATCTCCTTTAGCACCCGTTGTCCCGTTTCTTTCGTCAGCGTTTCAACATCTGCCTCTTTCTCGCAGATTGCGACGTAACTGGCTGGGGTGTCGATTACTCTGGGGATAGCCACGCTCAGCTTTCCTAAGACGTTTCGAACACTGCCTCGATCCGGCTTTGGTTGTCCACCTATTGTCCTCAGAGAGACTCTTGTGGCGGGGTGGACTCTATTTTATTGTGTTTGCAGCCCCGCTGGCAGGGGATGCAAATCTTCCTTTCCAAGATTTGTTATTCCTTGGGTGGTTACACGGCCTCAATTTTTATGTGTGTGTGTGTATGTTTTTCGTTTTCATAATTTTATTTTCCTTGGGGATAAAAAGAGACCCCCCGCGCTCACCAGCCACCTGGATAGAAATGGGAATTGCCTTTTAGATGAATGATAACGGTGGATGAGATGAATCCGGGTGGGATCCTCTCGGGAGTGTGATTGTATGGCGGACTTATTGACAAAGCCGCCTCCCTGAGGTTGTTTTATCGCGACCGCATCCCAACATACCATAGAGACGGTTGCATGTCCCTCTATGGTCCTGGAAGGGGCCCCCGTTGGGATGAGAAGCGGAAGTAGCAGTCCGTCCCTTATCCAGGAAGAGTTTCTGACATTGTTATCAGCTGTGGGCTATTCCTCAAACCAGCTTCCTCCAATGCCCCCAATTATGGCCATGCAACTGCCTGGCATAGTTGGGACGAAACATGAATGGCAATCCCCTTTTACATCTGACGGCAGTTTACGTAGGAGGGGGGGCAGGGACTTAAGCAGTCATATGCCTAAGTAGGGCCACTGAAAAAGGCAAGATGATGATTAGTGAATGATGATGATGATGAGTACGACACCAGTATAGTATTCTCTTTCTTAAGATCTGGTTCAAAAATTAGAAACTAGATTTTTAGAGGCGTAGGCAAAAAAATGCCTTAACCGTTGCCTCCTTTTCCATTGTAAGAGTAGGTGTGGGTAGGGGATAGATATAGGGTGTGGTGACAGATAGCGGAAAATAGACAAGTGGTGAAAAGAGAAAGATGTGTTGTAGGGTGCAAAGAGATGCTAGTACCTGGTGTTCAGGCCTATCGCTTTTAAAGTATTTTTTGTTTTGTGGTTCCTTGGTTGTCTTTGAGTAAGTTTAACTATATATATGTACAATATGGCGTTCAAGCCATTTGTCTTCAAAAAACAATTAATGTTCTTGGGTATGATATGCGCACTTGCTTAGTGTTGTGCTTAGTGTCTTTGTTTTTTCTGTGCTTATTGTCTTTAGGTTTTTGTATATCTTGTAGTAATTGTAAATCGTGTTTCTTGTTTTTCCGTGGATGTATTCTTCGGTAAATTTGGGTCTTCATCGGTGAATTCTTGTAGAAATCGGTGAGGTTTCACAATTAGGTAATCTTTTTCTTGATCGGGTTTTTTATTTGGTTTAGGGTAAAACACATTTTTATTCTTATGTGTAGAACGTCACTTCTGCTCCACCAGCTAAAAGCACAGCGGAGCTCGGAAATCTGGCGCGACTTATTCCTCTTCTGTTCTGGTCTATCATTTGGACGACATCATCGTCTAATTCACGATTAACCAGTTCCTGCATATTCCTTGTCCGTTCTTCCTTGTCAATGTTAATGGGACTTAACCCTGCCTCCCAGTGCAGCTCTTCCTGGCGTCTTCTATCTTGTCTGTATGTACCTGTAATTAGGTACATACATTTATTCTGCACCACTTGTATTTTCCTCTTTTGTGTCTTTGAGACACACGAGAGAGCGGAAGCGGGGCATAGCAGCGTCGATCTTACAAGTGCATTGTAGATCTTTTTCTTATTGCTTTCACTAAGACTTATGAACCTGTATAGAGTTTTAATTTTAGCAGTGGCCTTGGTGATTCGCTCTTGGACTTGCTTCATGTGTCCGTTGAAGTTATCTTCATTTCGATTACATTGCACTCCGTGGTGTAGGGATAACGTCTATCGCCCACCCTGACGTCGTAAAGTAGTCTCCTGCTTATGGGGACTACTTTGAACTTTTCCTGGTTGGTGCGGATCTTCCACTGGTCCTCGTAAGTGTTAAGATTTTCATTTTCTGCTGCTGTCATACGAGCTAGCCAAGGCGCATTCCTCCATGGAGAAGTGATTATCTGGGTGAAATCATCGGCAAATTGAATGTTGAGGCAAGTCTGGCTTACAGGGGCTGGGACATCAGCGGTGGAAATCCAGTAGAGAGTAGGGAAAAGGCACCCCCCCCCTGCGGTAGGCCCGCAGTGAGAGGAAACTTTGGTCCGTCCGTGCACCCTAAACTGATGTACGCCGCTCTCTCCATGACATAGTCATATAGAGTTCTTTCTAAGTTTTCAATTAGACCCAGTCGTAAGATCTTGTACTGCATTCCCAGTTGCCACACCTTATTAAACGCCTTTGATACTTACCGACAAACAATGTCCACATAACCTCTTTCCCGTTCTGCTTGGGCTAGCTTTTCCGTGATGATATAATCGCCATCTCCGTACTTCGCTTCCTCCTAAACCCGAATTGATGTTGGTTGAAGAGGGGGTTCTCCTCCAGGTGAGACACCAGTCTTCTGTTGAGGATCTTCTCGAAGAGCTTCCTGCCAAATTCTAGAAGTGTAATTGGCCGGTAGCTCTCCTTCAAAGTTGGGTCCTTTCCCTGCTTAGGCAAGAAAATCATCTTAGCCGTTTTATAACCATCTGGAAAGTATCTCGTGTTGAGACAGGCATTATATATTCTTTTCATCCCTTCGATGACATTGGCTGGTGCCTTTTCAAAGTTTAGCTTTGTAAGCCCCGATTGTCCTGGGGCTTTTTGTAGGAATGAGCCTATGCGCGCCGAGTAGTTCTTCGGTAATCTAGGCGTATCCGCCGCGCTCTCTATCCACTTGATGGTGATGGTGCGTCTTGTGTATTTGTTCGTTAAGCTCGTCGATGATGTTGCTTTCAAACTCTAGATCATAGTCTTCGTTTTCCTCCTCAGTTATACTGAAGATTTTTCCCCAATAACTTCGGAATAGCTCTTCAATTCTTCCTTCTTCCGTTTCGATGTTTCCATCTTTTTTTTGTAGCTCGATCTTCTGCTTCTTCCCAGTCGATCCTTTGAGATTTCTGATCTTTTTTACAAAAATCTTTGGGAGTTGCTTTGTGATCGAGGCAATCGATCGCATCATCCCATCGTCTCCATTTTGGTTCGAGGATCAACTGGTTCAGTTCTTCTTTGACTTCTTTACTTCGCTGTATTGATTGAACTGACGCATTCCTGATGTTGATTTCATAAAATAACTTCAGCTTATGGTATAGATCCTTCACATATTCGGTCCATCTGTAGGTAGAGATGATCCTATACTCGGATTTAGGGATACGAGCCCTATCTGCGTTGATGAGATGGTTATTGAGGTCGTCGAGTGCCTCGTCAATCTCCGCGAGAATTGCCTCGTCCAAGTTGGGCGGATCGTAGTCCTCGAGAAGGCGCGCGTACCGTGTCCAGTCTGTTCTTTTGTAGTTCTTTCTGACTACAGCTGGAACTTGTATAGGGTTCCTGTTGATAGTGAGTAGGATCCCTATATGGTCACTACATGGTACCTGGACTGGTTCCATGTAGTAATTAAACGACAAATGACGATTCGCCAGACAGATGTCTGGTTTTTGGCACTTCCTGCTCTGACAAAGGTGTAGAAGTCGGGGCCTTTTCGCTGGGCAATATTTCTGTCCATCAATAGGTCCAGGCTTCTTCCTATACCATTGAAGGTCCTGTAACTGGATTCTCGGCATCTGGCGTTCAGATCCCCCATTAATATAGTGGGGGTTCTTCTGCTAAATCGGCCAGTGAGAGTGTGAATTGGTAACACATCTCTCCTTAGCTGTTGATATCCGGTGGTAATGAGTAACTTTCTTATGTCGAGTTCAACCTCACTCACGAGGTAGGATTCCTCTAGATTTCTTATTTGTTTGTATTTAATCCCTTTCTTTATTGCAATAGCGGCTTCGTCGAACCGCTCCTGCGAATAATTCGTAATCAACACATCGTACTCGTAGTTCCAGATTTTCATTTCTGTAATTAATATGATGTCCGCATCAATTTTCCTGAATACATTTCCATAAAGAAGTCTTTTCGTCGTTCAGCCTTTGGTATCAATTTCCAATATCTTCAGTGCGTTCCGCAACATGGTGAATTGTTTTTACCTATGCTTCTTTTTCTTCTCGGGGGCTGTCTAGGCAGATTAACTGTGCCCAGGGTTTTCCTTCTTCGGAGGGGGACTTGGGATTTTGGACCTGCTCTTCGTAGCTCGTGTACGGGTGCAGGGGCCATCGTGATCGTCAGAAGAGGAGGATCTCTCCTCACTTTCAGCCTTTTCTTCTTGTTCTTCATTGTCCTCTTCGGATTCCTCTGATGAGGGAGCTTCGACGATCTCCTCCAGTCCAGACTTGACAGTGTTGTTTCTTATGACCTGTTCCTTGAATACCTTGGAGCATTCAGGTTCTGCAGGCATAATTACTGAAGGGAGATTGTTTGCTTTCAAGAGAGCATTGAGTACCTGGTTATAGCAGCTAGGCTTCACTGCATTAGCCACATTTGCGTGGGTAATTCAGATCAGTATCTTTGCATTTAGATCTCTTGTCATATTTATCTGTGCAGGTTCAGGCTTTATTTCCGCATTCTTCGTGGCCGCGTTCGCGTAGGTCATTTCCTTAGCTTTCCTCTCTTTCTTCCTTTCGATGATCTCACGGCGCTTAGGGCAGTTCAGGGCCATGGTCCTATGTTTCCCTTTATAGTTAAGTCCTTTCTTCTTAGTGCTATCGCACTTATCGAATCGATGCCCTTCTGTGGCGCATTCACTGCACCAGAGTTTGTTTTTATCTGGGCAGGTCGTAGTTGTGTGCTCTTCTAATTTGTAGCATGAAAAGCACATCTGAATGCTACTGAATTTCTCTTGTTGAATGTTATCGCTTGGTATTCTCATGTTAAATGCCAGTATTCCATTCTGCGTTGATTTCTGGGCCATTTCGGTGGTAGCGAAAGTTATCTTAAACACGTGGGTGTGTTCGCGAAATTTTATTATTTCACGAACTTCAGCCCAGGGATTGCTCTTGGTAATCTCCTCTTTGAGCTCATCGGGTGTATGCTCACCCACCCAGCTCTCCACTTTGCGACATATCACGCTTCGGTTGGATGTCACTTGTTAAAGGGTTTTTGCTTTGAGTCCAGTGCTCCTGAGGACCCTCGCTCCCTCTTCCGATAGGAACTGGTCCACGTCCTTAGTCTCGGCACATAAGGCGATGAACCCAGATAAAACGTCAATAAAATTTCTCCAGTGGTACCTTTAATTCGAGGTAGAGGGTTTCACAGAGATTCCTTTTTTCGGGGTTCTTCTTTCCTGGGATGGTCCTTATGGGGACACTCTTAGTGAAGGTCTCCATAGTCTTCCACGTCCTTACAAGTCCTCTTGTGATGTTTTCTTTTCTGAAACCAAAGTGTAATTATGGTGTTTGGAGTGAAAAAGGAAGTTATGAAGTAGTAAAGGAGCTAGCGGTTAATGCAGGTATGTTGGGATACGAGTCCAAAAAATGGTGAAAAAACGCCCCCGTCCATTTTTCTGTTGGTCCCTCGCTCGTTTGATGCAAGAATGATGAGTGATGGATGAATGGGATGGATCTTGAGTGGGAACCTCAAGAGAGGTGAATTATGATGGACTTGATGCAGTAGCGGCCGAATCAACGACTGAATCAAGTACCCTCTCGGGTACTTACGCCATGACTGCATCCAACTACATAAAGACGGGTGTACTTCCCTCTGTGATTCTGGCCAAGTTCCCCGGGCGATAAGGATCTCACCTCCGTCCGGGACTCGCAGTTATTGCCCATTTTCGAGAGAATTTCTGACTTGTGCTTCTGCTGTGGGATAGGCCTCAAACCAGTTTTCACATAAGCCCTTAATTATGTCAGTCCAAGTGGCCGGCATAGTTAAGACGAAATCAATGAATGGCAGACATCGGATCAGGTTCCCACGCAGGGCGATGAACGGGAGCAGTGAGGTGTTTAAGCCCTCATTGAGTTATGAGTCGTCGATGAAAAAGTATTCTCTCTTTTTGAAGTGTGAAGCGTAATTCACCAAAAGACTTCCAGAATAGGCTTAGTAAGGTCTGTTACTAAGCAAGCAAAAAATGCTTGGAGAACTTGTCGAAGACAGAGTGTGTATCGTCATGGTGGATTTCAACACACAAGTTGACTGGGAAACCAGAGAACCCTGTGACGAGAACGCACTACTCCTGGAGTTCGCGAACAACGAGTTCCTGATTGAATGGGTGAGAGAGCCAACGAGAGGAGACAATATCCTTGACTAGGTTTTCACCTCTGAGGATGACATCGTTGAGGACCTCTCTGTTGGCGAAGAGCTCGGTGGCAGTGACCACCGACTAATTAGATTTGTAGTCAAACTCCCGAAGGCAGGGACTGCAACTAGTAAATCGAGGAAACTTGATTTGAGAAGAGCAGACTTTGTAGGTCTTGGTGCTGGACTGACTGACGCGAGGCTAGAAGTGTGCGATGCTGTTGAAGACTCGTGGAATAGTTTCAAAACCACATTCATGAGTCTTCAATCGCGTTTAATCCCTCTGAAATGCCCCCGTCGGTCTTCTGTTCAACCAAAGTGGTTTAATCGAGAAATCGGCCAACTGCTTAGGGAGAAGAGAACTGTGTACCGACAATCAAAGATCTCGGGTGACTTTGACGAATACCGGAGGCTAGCCAGGAGAGTGAAGTCCAGCATAAGGGCGGCTAAGCGGTCTGAGGAACTCCGAGTGCCGAGACTCTGTAAAGAGAATCCCAAGGAGTTATTTGGATATGTAAACAGCCGTAAACCAATCCGTCGAACGATTGGCCCTTTGAGGAATAAGAAGGGGACATTAAAGCATTTAGATGCAGAAAATGCTAACCTCCTCAACGACTACTTCTCTTCAGTGTTTACTGAAGAGTGTGGTCCCATCCCCTAGCCGACGGATTCCTACGCGGGGGAAAAGCTGGAGGATATGGACTTCACCGAAGGAGAAATCAAAAAGAAGATCACTGACCTAATGACGAATAAGTCACCTAGCCCGGATGTGTTTCTACCGAAAGTGTTGAAAGAAGTGCGCGATCAAGTGTCACGACACCTGAGCGCAATCTTCAACATGTCAATCTGGACTGAATGCGTTCTTAGAGACTGGCGTGGGTTGGAGGTGGCTCCTATCTTCAAGAAAGGAGACCGTAGCCAACTGTCGAACTACCGACCTATCAGTCTGACTTCGATAGTCGGTAAACTCATGGAAAGCTTGATGGTAGACAAAATGGCTTCTAATTTAGAGTCAAACCTGCTACTGGTGAGTTCCCAGCACGGCTTCCGAAGGCAACTGTCATGCTTGACGAACTTGTGGAGTTCTTCCACTTCGTCTTCAGTGAGCACGATCGGGACAAGGCGGTGGATGTGGTCTACTTAGACTTTAAGAAAGCCTTTGATAAGGTACTACACCGCCGCCTTCTCCGGAAAGTGCGAGCGCTGAGCATAGACGGAAAAGTAGCCGGCTGGATCGAGAATTGGCTTAGTTCTAGACGGCAACGGATAGTGGTGAATGGACAGGCTTCTGAGTGGGTGCCCGTTACTAGCGGGGTGCCTCAAGGTTCTGTCCTGGGACCACTACTATTCATCATCTACTTCAACGACATGGACGGTGACATGGTTGCCAAGATTTCCAAATTTGCCGACGATTCCAAGCTTGGTATGAACGTTGCAAAGGATAGAAATACTGCAAGCGTGCAGGAAGATCTTCGGAAGATTGGGGAGTGGTCTGATACGTGGCAAATGCCGTTCAACGTAAACAAATGCAAAGTGATGCATATCAGCCACCGAAATCCTAAATCACCCTATATCCTTAAGGGCACTGCTCTTGAATCGAGTGACACTGAGAAGGACTTGGGTGTAACTATCACGAGTGACCTCAAGTGCTCGAAACAGTGTATTGAGGTGGAGAAGAAAGCCCAAAGGATGTTAGGTTATATAAAGCGACAGTTTGGATATCGGAACAAGGAGATAGTACTGTGTCTGTACAACTCCCTCGGCCGACCGCACCTGGAGTATGCCGTACAATTTTGGAGTCCTTCATTCTGAAAAGACATCGCGAGATTGGAACGCGTGCAAGCCAGGGCAACCAAACTGATTCCCTCTATCAGACATAAAAGTTATGAAGATAGATTAAGGGAATTAGATATGTTCTAGCTGGAGACCCGGAGACTACGTGGTCAGCTTATCGAAGTATATAAAATACTTTGAGGCTTCGACAGACTGGACTGCGGGGATATTTTCTAGCTGAGCGATGGGAGAACAAGAAATCACGGCTTTAAACTTGAACTGAAGTGATACCACCGTGATCTGTGTGGGAAATTCTTCACTTACAGTATCTGCGGTAGTTGTAACGCACTTCCGACCGAAGTTGTCAACAGTGAATCTGTTGACCAGTTCAAGTTAAGACTAGATAAATCTTGCGAAATCGCCATTAAGTTCCTCGCGAGTGATCTTCGAGGTTGCCAACGGACACCTTCGAAGATTGCGCCAAAAGTACCCTCCTTGTATGGACCGTAAGGTCTTCTAGGGTACTTATTTTCCTTGTAGCTCCTTGTAGCTCTTCCGGTAATGTAGATTGGAAAGTCTAGGCCTGCTCTTTTTAGAATTCTCTGTCCAACAGGCGTTCTAAATTTTTTCCAGCGTTGTTTTTGGTTCTGTACCCAGACTCCGGCAATCTTGCGTTAGGTCGCCTAGCAGTATGGTTGAGTTATTCTTGCCAAATATTTCCATCACCGAGTGGATAGATATGTATGAGCAGTGAGGAGGTTGGTAAACTTCTATTATTGTGAGGGAGAGAATTCCATCTGCACCGTCACAGCAACGTACGCTTCATCAACCTCTCGTTCTTGGGCATATAGTATACTCTTTTTAATGGTGATTGCAGTACCATCATACCTTTTCCCGGTGGGATTCTTGTTGATGATTGCATAGTTATATATTTTCATAAGTTCAGACATGGTCATTATGTCTGGGTCTATTGTGCGAAAGATGTTTCCGTATTGTATGGATTTTCTTTTCCATCCGTCTGTGTTTAGATGGAGAATTTTTAATTTACTATTGGTGCGCTCCATGTTGTTAAATTTATTCCTTTTTGTTTGTAGTCCTTGTTTTTGTCTTGCATTTTTCCATTTTCAGTTTGTTTCCTTCTCGAAGGTCTCTTCTTTAATTAGTCTTATGTCGTTAGAGTAAAATCTAATTCATTTCTCTTCAATTAGTTTTTTAATGGAGGACTCTTTGTGTTCCGTGACGTAGGTCCATTTGCATGTTCTTCTATCGATGCCTTTTTTGATATCCGTTGGTTCGGTTCCTTTTTTGTAGGGGATATGCCTCCTGAAAAAAAATTTGAGTTTGAAATCTCTCGCCTTGTACTGGCAGCCTTCGGTATCATTTTCCATTTCTGAAGCAGTTGTGTTCTTGGATTCTGTGGTTTCTCTTTTGTTTTGTTTCTTTGTTTTCTTATGGGATTTTTTTCTCTTGGTGGTTTTGGTTTCCTTTTTATGGTCGTCGGTGGCCTTTCCTTCCTCTTCATTTGATTCTGCTGAATCCTATGGTTCTACTACTTCCGCCAATGTGGCCCCTACTTCCAACATATCCTTGACCTGCAGTGTCTTTCCGGCAGTAACGCCGTAAATAAGTGCAGAAGGAGGGTTGGGGTGGGAAGGGGGGACCACATTTTTATTATTCTGTTCTTATCTAGTAATAAGTTTAGCGTTTCAGCGAGTGTCCCTGATTGTGTTATATTTTGCACATGAGCGAACATAATGCACGCCAAAATATCTAGACCAGCTCCCTCATTCACATATATATTTATTTTTGTTCTTGCGACTTGTTGATCTCATTTACTGTAGCTTTTGCTATGTTGGCGTATGTTTGATTTGTCCTTTTTTGAATTTCTTCTTTTTCTTCTTGTTCATTCCTTTCCTTGGCGATTTTCCTATTTGAGCAGTTAATGGCCATGGTCCTACGCGGGCCCTGTCAGTTAATGCACTGTTTTGTTTGTTCTGAACATTCCAGGAATGTGTGGCCAGTTTTGCTGCATTCTGAACAGATCAAGCTTGGTGTGGTTCTTTAGCGCTTATATAGATCGGGTTTAGGGGTAGTATTGACTTGTAGTGAAAGAGATGGATGTCTCGCTCAGAGTCGTTGCGCTGGGTATTTAGATTTGGCGTCGTCTCTTTGATCAGTAGAGCCTCAATGATTTTAAGTTAGAAAAAATATGAGTTTCTTCTAGGATGATAATGTTTCTTCGTGACTTGTTGATTGTGTTGTTCACTGTAGTGTAACTTGTTTGCGCCTTCTTCTGGGTGCATTGTTAAACGTCGGCTGAGAGTAGTAGTAGTTGTTGTGATGAGGCTTGCAGTCTTTAGGGGGAATTATAATTTGTACATCACATTGATAACCTTTAACTTTGATCGTTAAGGTGCAAGGTTATTTTTCATCAGAGATGATGACTTTTAAGTTTTTGTAGTAGGTTCGTAATGATAATTAGTTGTCAGCTTCTCGGGTAATGTTGTTTTTTTTTAAGATATCTTATAGTATTGGATCGTCTCTTCTCTAGGCGTCAGTCATAGGTTACGTGCAGTAAATTGGTACTAATTTTCGATTAATATTTTCCTGCTTAACCTCGATCTGGAAATTTAGTATTTTCATCTGCCTTCTGTCAAAGTCTTGGTTGGAGTAGTCACTTCTAGTTATGATTTTGTAAATTATTCATCTAATGCGGCCGACACCGAACAGTTTTTGATGGTTCTCCGAGTGTAGGAGTTGATTACCGATTTTTTCTAGTTTTAGGTACATTCATTTTTGGCCTTACGGCATCTGCCGAGGGTTGTTCCCTTTTGATAGACACTGATGGTATATTTTCCGCCACTGAAGAGTGGGGAAAATATACCACTGGTGGAAGCATTCCCTTCCTCGATAGACACTGGTTGAAGCATTCCCTTCCACCAGTATCTATCGAGAAAAGGAATGCTTTAACCATTGTCTATCAAGGGAGGGACTGCTTCCACCAGTATCTATCGAGGAAAGGAATGCTTCCACCAGTGTCTATCAAGGAAGGGAATGCTTCCACCAGTGTCTATCGAGGAAGGGAATGCTTCCACCTTTTCAAGAAAAGGTCTTTAAGAATAAAGACGAAAGCGCTCGGAATCGTTTTTCACTTTTCCTTTGTGGGTGTATCATCACGAATATATATATATATATATATATATATATATATATATATATATATATATATATATATATATATATATATATATTCCTTAAGCTTTCATTGGTACATATAGTATATTATCCTTAGCGTTTTTCCGGGTTGTGTTACCCATTGTCTATTTTCCTTTTGCCTTTAAATATATATATATATATATATATATATATATATAAAGAAAATATAAACAAGCAGTGGTCAAAAATACATTAAAATTGCTTTGAAAATGACTAATTATAATATGTATATAAATGAAAAACTATAAGAAGAAAAATCAGATGTTTTTTAATGTTTTTTTTTAGTTAGTAAATTGTGGATCTTTTATATATAGTCCTCCCAGTGAAGGATCATGACACCCTTTCCCTGCTAGTGTCTTAGTATCTTCCGGTCCTCGGGCTTGATTAGGAAATTTGAAATTAATCTCCTCTCACCTTTATCTAAATATCAGTTCTCCATACAAAACTCTTATGGGTTTAAGGAATTATTACTCACAAGGTTAATGATGGCTATAAATTGAGTTATGATGTTGAATCTTTATTTACCAAGGTTAATGATGGCTATAAATTGAGTTATGATGTTGAATCTTTATTTACCAAGGTTAATGATGGCTATAAATTGAGTTATGATGTTGAATCTCTATTTACCAAGGTTAATGATGGCTAAAAATTGAGTTATGATGTTGAATCTTTATTTACCAAGGTTAATGATGGCTATAAATTGATTTATGATGTTGAATCTTTATTTACCAAGGTTAATGATTGCTATAAATTGAGTTATGATGTTGAATCTCTATTTACCAAGGTTAATGATGACTATAAATTGAGTTATGATGTTGAATCTTTATTTACCAAGGTTAATGATGTCTATAAATTGAGTTATGATGTTGAATCTCTATTTACCAAGGTTAATGATGGCTATAAATTGAGTTATGATGTTGAATCTTTATTTACCAAGGTTAATGATGGCTATAAATTGAGTTATGATGTTGAATCTTTATTTACCAAGGTTAATGATGGCTATAAATTGAGTTATGATGTTGAATCTCTATTTACCAAGGTTAATGATGGCTAAAAATTGAGTTATGATGTTGAATCTTTATTTACCAAGGTTAATGATGGCTATAAATTGATTTATGATGTTGAATCTTTATTTACCAAAGTTAATGATTGCTATAAATTGAGTTATGATGTTGAATCTTTATTTACCAAGGTTAATGATGGCTATAAATTGAGTTATGATGTTGAATCTCTATTTACCAAGGTTATTGATGGCCATAAATTGAGTTATGATGTTGAATATTTATTTACTAAGGTTAATGATGGCCTTAAATTGAGTCATGATGTTGAATCTTTATTTACCAACATTCTTATCAATTATACAATTAATTTAAATTATAATAATGTGTTCCTTTCACGACATACTTTTCATGGATTTTCACGAATCCAATTAAAAATGGCTCTAGAATTAAATGAAATATGGAAAAAGGGTAAAGGTAGGAAACCGAAACAAAGGGGGAAAGAAAAAAAGGTAAAAGAGGAAAATGAAAAAGGGTAAAAGGGGGGAAAATGAAAAAGTGGGAAATGGCAAGATGCGAAAGAGGGGGAAAATGAAAATGGGAAGATGGGATAGGAAAAGAAGTGAAAGGGGAAAAAAGTGCAAGAAAAAGGAAGAAATGGAAAATGTTAAAGGTAAGAGGGGAAATGAAAAATGGGAAGTGGCAAAAATGGGAAATGGGAAGAGGGAAAGGGCCAAGAGTGGCAATGAAGAAGGAAAAGTGGTGAAATGATGGAGCGGTAAGAGGGCAAATGGGAAGGAGGAGAGGGTAAAGGAGAAAGAGAAAAGGAGAAAGAGAGAAACGTTGAGAAAGAAAAGGAAAGAAAGAGAAAAAGAGAGAAAGAAAAGTAGATAAAGAGAAAAGGGGAGAAAAAGAGAAAAATGAAAGAGAAAAGAAAAGGGAAAAACAGAGAGAGAAAAAAACCCCCGAGAAAGAGAGAAAAAACCGTATATTAGACTGTCTGTGTACAATTTTTAAAAAATATTCCTGTAAATTATTTTTTGATCATCGCAATGATCGAATGTCGACGTCTATTCGTGGAAGGTTAAACTTCGAAAGGAACAACTTTCCACGTCTCTGATTCAGCTGCTGCCTTTTCATCATAGACCGGAGCGACGCCACTAAAGAGACGTTCGCTGGCAACTCTTGATAAAGCGGACAAGCAATGTCAGACTTTGCTGATGTGAGAAAGTGCAAGATACATCTTCGCATTCATTCTCCACCATGTAAGATGTTCGTCAGTGAAATGCGTTTCTCCTTGAGGTACTAGACAATGATTTTTGATGCCTGCTGAGAGAGCTGCTCATCTTCATCATCACTGCTTGAAGACAGAATTGCATTTATGACCTCGGTGACAGTGGCGCTTGTAGATGGTTTTGAAGCATGGCGTGGTGTACATTGGTGTGCTTGAACTGTTTCACATCTGCTTTTATGAATTTCTTCACATTTTCGGGCGACGCCAACTTTAACTCTGTCCGTGACAAATGAGAACTGAAAAATTTTGTTTTGTATCTAGGGTTCAAAAATGTAGCTATTGCATACAAGTCGTTGTTCTCTTCGAAGCCAAATCTTTTGGTGATTTCTGTCAATATGGTCTCTCTCATCACCTTAATTACTTGACTTTCGTTGGTTGAGAATGCTAATACTCTCTTCAGAGTGGTTACGAGAGGAATGACCTCTGCTATTGATGACGAGTTCTTGCTAATTTTCTTGGTGATATCTTCAAAGGGTTGGAGTACAGCGATACAGTTGGTTAGAATAGCATTGTCTCGGGGTATTAAGGACTTGATTTATCTCTAGTGACATTGAAAAGTTTACATTTTGCAGTGTCACTAGAGATAATCTCGAAGTAATCCCAACCCGCACTGGACGTGGACGCCACTACGCATCAGCTGCAACCCGGTTCTCTTTCAAGGAAAGTTGATCGCGATTGTGGGCGACAGAGAAGGCCATGTAAAAGCTCACTCGGCTAAGGCTCATGAAACACTGAGGCTACTGACGCCCTGCCGCTGCTGGATTTTAACACCCAGATCTTGGTTTAACGGGTTATATCTTGGTGGCTGGGTTATTATTTTGCTAATAGAATATAATCTGCGGTTTTCGTACTTTCAATAAGTAATACCATCAGAATTATTCACTATTTGTTTAATAATATCTTAATATCGCCTATAATAACATCAATTTACGAATAAAAATCTACTGCAATAGTCTATGGTTCATATAAACACATTTGAGTCAAGTTTTGAACTTGTTCATTACCTGTACAGAAGACTTTCCAACGCCGCTGTGTCGCTGCAGGTTTGCAAGCTACAGCGTGGGTGAGTACTGACTGGTGAGAGACTGAGTGTATTTCAGTGCCGGCGTGAATAGTGCGGTGTGAGGTTTTAGTCACAAGGTTAGTTAGTACAAACGAAATAAAAATATAAAATTGATGGAGCAAAAAAAAATGATGATGTATTAGTCAAGCAAGGAACTAAATACATGTTGCTATTTCTTCAGTACATGCAAAAAATGTTAACAATCTAAATTTGGAATTTCAATCGGAGCATTTCCGCTTATACATGCTTTATCTACATGTATCAGCTGAGTACAAATCTATCCTTAGTTGTTTTATCAAATAGGAAATCCTCGCGGTAAAAAAATAATCCGAAATTGATCCCAACAATAATAACTATGACAAAGAAATTGATGACATATATCTTTGAGGAAGAACAATGGCACATCTGATGAAGGATCCATTTGTGAATAACATTAGTACATAGAAATTAAAAATATTGTTTAAAATTTCTAGTGTAACTGTGTCTTCAAATGAAAAAAAAATGTTCCATTCAGCGAAGATGGAGTTATTAGCAAGTTGAAAATCTTGGATCCAGTTATTGCCCTTGATGTCAAACAATCACCTGGATCGATAGCACATTGAGCTGCCCATTTCCTTTCACTCGTGAGAGAAGTAGAACTGGATGCGCTCAATGATCAGTGGCGATGTTTTCGATTGCCTGGAGACAGTCTACCATTAAGTTATAGATCGATTCCTGAAAACTGAAAAAAATTGATTACCGTAAAGGATGGTTTAATAATTCTAACTTTCTGTTGTTCTCTACGTTTTTTAACTGTTTGACTTTGCTGCCTCATTCTTCAGCAGGTGTAGAACGAATATTTTTCTTAATATGAACTGTGTCAAAACCAAGGCCACGAATTCCTTAAAAGCAGAGACTACGAAAGAAAGGATACTTGCAAGACAGCGTATAGTGAAGTGTGTGGGAACGTGTACAAAATGGGATCCGAACAAGGAATTAATCTAAAACGTAGTAGACGGAACATTAAACAGGCGATACACAAAGAGAATAACTCAGCTAAAGGAAGACGAAAAAATAACACCACGAATGATTTGATGTCGAAGAGTCCTTTATGTAACTAAGAACGCGTAATGTGTTTTTTAACATGTTACTTTTTTCTTTTTTTTTAATGTGCACTCTGTTTTCTTTTTAAGGTTCAATCTAGTTTGTTTGGTAAAATCTCAATGGCAGCCCTGCTACTGAGCACTGTAGCCTTCTATTAACCGTTGTAGGGTGGGGGAGGAAATGATCAACGTCTTCCCAACTTATGCGTTTGCTTTTTTAATATTTGTTCATTGTTTAGAATTTAGCTTTTATTTGTTCATTTATTGATTTTCCAAAATATTCGCATGTCTGAGGGAGAATGCAAATATTCGGTCAATCACTAATATATATATATATATATATATATATATATATATATATATATATATATATATATATATATATATATAGAAAAAATATTGCAATAATGCAATCATAATTATGCGGTTAAGAGGCTATTATTTAGCCAACACAGTTTTCCTCAAAACCCTCTGAAAGAGTTTTCACATACACGAGAAGGTAACATAAAATAAGCTTTTTCCCAGACAGCCAAAAACCTATCTTTCGATCGGTCTTTTTAATAATAGCCTTTTAACCGCATAATTATGATTGCGTTATTGCAATAATTTTTCTCAATTTATAAGGCGTGGCTAAAATGGAGAAAACAAATTTTCCATTCTCTTCGATAAGCAGGGGTGACATTTTAAAGGCTGATCGAAAGATAGTTGTTTGGCTGTTTGAGAAAAAGCTTATTTTATGTGTTACCTTCTCGTGTATGTGAGAACTCCTTCAGAGGGTTTTGAGGAAGACTGTGTTTGCCAAATAATATATATATATATATATATATATATATATATATATATATATATGCGGTCAAAAGGCTATTAGCTTATATATATATATATATATATATATATATATATATATATATATATTATTATTATTATTAGATAAATATCCTAGACTGCTTTTACTGTAAAAAAAATAATTATGTAATTATAAATTATTATCCTTTTTATGATATGTAATTCACATCTGACACTTGGCAAGTTGACACTAACCTTCTGTCACTCATAATAAGACACCACTCCACCTCCATTCCTCCTCAGTCTTCATTCCTCACTCAGACTTGAGCCCCCAAACGATTGAGGCAAATTCATCTTAAGCAGGTCCATGTTATCCTGCATGAAATCCAACTACTCGAAGTTCTCCTAGGTCAGGAAGATCCTTTTTGTTTTTATAATTTGAAAAACTGTGAATGGTCAATTACAATTAAGTTAAAGTGTGGGTGCGTGTAGGAAAGGATGATAGGGCTGTGTGGATAAATAGAGAAAATAGACAAGCGGTGAAAAGAGAAAGAAGTGTGGTAGGGTGCAAAGAGATGCTAGAGCCTGGTGATCAGGCCTATCACTTTCATTATTTTTTTGTAGCCTGTATTCTATGTTGTTTCTGTTGATTTTTTTGATTTTTATGGCGTTCAAGCCATTCGTCTTGATAACTTTAGTTTAACTTTGTTTTGGGATATGCATTTCTTGTTTGTTTATGATTTTCAAACTCTTAAGTGCGTGCTTAATTGTTTTTTATTCTTTGTATGTGTCTGTTTTAGTTTTTTTGTTTTTTCTTAGTCGGTAGAGTTCTCGTCGTATTCGGTGTTTTTCTTCTTTCTTGGTTTTGCGTTGTTTTCATCGGGGATTTTTTGTCATAATTGAGTTTTTGTCTTGATCGGTTGTTTTCTTACATTAGATTAGATTATACAACTCATCATGCTCAGAACGGCACTTCATCCCCGCCAGCCACTCGGTTAGCGGAGCTTGGAAAACTGGCGCGACATTCTGCTCTTCTGTTCTGGTTAATCATCTGAGTAATTTCTTCACTCAGCTCTCGATTAACCAGATCCTGCATCTTCCGGGTCCGTTCTTCTGTGACTTTGTTAATGGGAATTTTCCCCGCCTCTCTGTGCAGGTCTTCTTGCCGTGTTCTTTTTCGCCGTCGTGTACCTGTGATTAGGTACATGCATTTATTTTGCACTACTTGAAGTCGCCTCTTTTGTGTTTTTGAGACACAAGAGAGGGTGGAGGCGGGGTAAAGCAACCTAGATCTAACAAGGGCATTGTAAATCTTTTTTTTGTTACTTTCACGTAGATTTTTGAACGTATATAGAGTTCTGACAGCGGCCAAGGCTCGAGAAATTCTTTCTTCGGCGTGCTTCGTGTACCCGGTAGAAGTGATTTTCATACCGAGTACATTGCATTCGTTGGTGTAGGGATAGCGAGTATCCCCCCACTCGCACGTCTGCTCTTCGGGTGTGTCCAATGGGGACCACCTTGAACTTCTCTTGGTTAGTTCTAATTTTCCATTGAGTCTCGTAGTTGTTTAGATTTTCGATTTCTATCGCTGTCATGCGAGCTTGCCACGGTGCATTCCTCCATGGAAATATGATTATCTGGCCGAAATCATTGGCGTATTGAATATTGAGGGAAGAGGGGTACACAGGGGCTCGGACATCCGCGGTGTATATCGAGTAAAGGGTGAGAGACAGACCCCCCCCTTGCGGAAGGCCCGCAGTGAGCGGAAACTTTGGTCTGTCCGTGCACCCTAGACTGACATACGCCGCTCTCTCCATGACATAGTCACAGAGAGTTCTTTCCAAGTTTTCACTTAGACCCAGCCGTAAGATCTTATACTGCATGCCCCGCTGCCACACCTTATCAAACGCCTTTGATACATCCCGACAAAAAATATCCACGTAACTTCTGTCTCGTTTGGCTTGGGAAAGCTTTTCCGTTATGACAAAAAGCGTGGCAAAGGTTGTAGAGGGAGTTTTCTTCCTGGTGAGACACCAGCCTCCCGTTGAGTATCTTTTCAAAGAGTTTCCCGCCAAATTCCAGAAGTGAAATTGGGCGGTAGCTCTCTCTCAACGTTGGGTCCTTTCCATGCTTGGGCAAGAAGATCATCTTTGCCGTCTTATAAACATCTAGAAAGTACCCCGTATTCAGACATGCGTTGAATATTCGTCTCATTCCTTCGATGATGTTAGCTGGTGCCTTTTCGAAGTTCAGCTTCGTAAGCCCCGATTGGCCTGGGGCTTTTTGACGGAATGAGCGGAGTGCGCCAAGAATCTCTTCTTCGGTGATCTCGGCGTCTCCGTCAAGCAGTCTGTCCACTGGTGATGAGGATGCGTTTTATGTATTTCCGTGTTAAGCTCGTCTACGATGTTATTTTCAAACTCTATGTCAAAATCTTCGTTTTCTTCTTCGAGTATACTGAAGATTTTTTCCCAATAACGCCGGAATATTATTTCGATCTTTCTGGCTTCTGTTTCAATGGATCAATATTCCTTTTGGATTTCCATTTTCTTCTTTTTTCCAGATGATCCTTTGAGACTTCTGACTTTCTTCCAAAAGTCTTTGGGGGATGTATCTCGGTCGAGGCTCTCGATCGCATCGTCCCATCGTCTTTGTTGTTGTTCAAGGATCAACTGGTTGAGCTCTTCTTTGATCTCTTTACTTCGTTGTAATGAGTCAACTGATGTGTTTATGATATTTACGAGTATTTCATACATTACTCTCAATTCTCTATAGAGTTCTTTTATGTACCCAGGTTATCTGTATGTTGAGATGGTTTTATACTGGGTTTTGGGGATGAAAGCCCTATCTGCATTTATAAGATGTTCGTTGAGGTCATCGAGTGCCTCATCTATCTCCTCGAGAATTGCCTCGTCCAGATTTGGTGGACGGTAGGCCTCGAGAAGACCCGCATACCGTGCCCAGTCTGCTCTTCTGTAGTCTTTTCTGACTGGAGCTGGGAATTGTATAAGGTTCCTGTTGATGGTAAGTAGGATCCCTATATGATCACTACATGGTACCTGGACTGGTTCCATGTAGTAATTGAATGGTAGCTGACGATTAGCTAGACAAATGTCTGGTTTTGTGGGACTTCTTCCTCGAATATAGGTAGGGAAGTCCAAGCCTATTCTCTGGACCATATTTCGGTCCATCATAGTCTCCAGGCACCTTCCAGTTCCATTGAAGGACCTGTACCCGGATTCCCGACACCTGGCATTAAGATCCCCCATTAATATGGTGGGAACACTTCTGCCAAATAGGCCGGAGAGAGAATGAATAGGTAAATATCCTCGTCTCGGCGGCTGGTACCCGGTGGCGATGACCAGCTTACCTATATCGAGTTCGCCCTTGATTGCAAGATAGGATTCTTCGAGGTTTCTTACTGGCTTGTACTTGATCCCTTTTTTGATGGCGATGGCGGCACCATCGTATCGCTCTTGAAAGTAAGTTGTGATTAACACGTCGTAGTATCAGATCTTCATTTCGGAGCTACGAGTGTCAATTCCATGCTCAGAAATTAGGATGACATCTGCATCAATTTCCCTGAATAAATTTCCGTAAAGAGTTTGTTTCGCTGTCCAGCCGTTGGTGTTGACTTCCAGAATTCTTAGTGCGTTCCGTTCCATTGTGAGATATATTTATCTGTGTTTTTATTGATCTTTTTGTTCTTTTTGGCCTGTGGGGCAGGTTTGGCATGCCAAGGCTTTTCACTCTTCGGGGGAGGACTAGGAGTTTTTGACTTACTCTTCGTCGCTCTAGTGTGAGTGCATGGGCCCTCGTCACTATCCGAAGATATGGTTTCCTCTTTTTCTTTATCCTCGTAAACTTCATCGTCTTCCTCTTCGGATTCCTCCGATGAGGGAGATTCAATTACTTCTTTCAATCCGGTGGCTTTCTCTTGGTTATTTTTTTATAACGCTATCCTTGAATGTCTTGGAGCATTCGGGATTAGCGGGCACGATGATGGATGGTAAGTTGTTGGCTTTTAGAAGTGCATTTAGAACCTAGTTGTAGCATTCAGGTTTTACCGCATTTGCCACGTTTGCATGTGTAATGCAAATTAATATCTTGGCACTTAGGTCATTTGTGAAGACCATCTGTGAGGGGGTTGCCATTGCTGAGGCCATCCCTTCACTTTTCTTCACAGTGCTCGCGTAGGTGGTCGATTTTTTCTTTCTCTCCTCTTTTTCCATTTTCCTGATTATTTCTTTCCTGTTTGGACAATTTATGCACTTGTTATCTGTGCTCTTGCACGAGTCATATCTATGACCCTCTGTGGCGCATTCACTGCACCATGTCGTTCCTTTTTGTGGACAGTTGGCGGTGGTGTGTGCTTCGAGTTTGTAGCATACGAAGCACATCTGGATGCTGTGATATTTTTCATGCTTAATATTGCAGCCTGGGATCCTCATGTTAAAAACGAGGAGTCCCTCGGTTGCCGCCTTGTGGGCCATTTCGGTGGTTTGAAACGTCACTTTGAAGATATGGGTGTGGTCACGGAATTTGAACACTTCTCTGACCTTTGCCCATGTGTGATTCGTTTCAATTTCAGTCTTGATATCGGCGGGGAAATTTTCCCCAACCCAGCTTTCTACCTTTCGGCAGATGATGCTTCGGTTGGCCAAGATTGCTGGTGGAGTCTTAGCTTACATGTCGAGTGTCTTTAGGACTTCGGCTCCTTCTTCCGATAGGAGCCGGTCTACGTCTTTATTTTCTCCGCATATCGCGATGAATCCGTTTGGGATCTCAATCAATTTTATGACTGCGATCCTCAGGTTTGCGAAAAGGGATTGGCATACCGTCTTCCTCTCCGGTGCCTTTTTGCCTGGTATGGTCCTTAGGGGGACCCTCTTAGGGAGGGCCTCCCTCATCGTTGGCGTCTTCTCTCTTCTTTCTTGTGTTTTGTTCCTCTCTGTAAGAAATGTGTAGTTAATATGTTATGGGTGAGAAAAGTGATGTCAGAAGTGGTAAGGGAGGCAGAGCCGAGAGTGTGTTTGGAGCGTCAAATGAGAAAAGCACTCCCGTCCAATTTCCTGTTGGTCCCCCGCTCGGGTGGTGCCGGGATGATGGGTGATAATGGATGGGGATGAGTCTCAAGTAGGGACCTCAGAGGGCTGAGCTGGTGGACTTGATGCATAGCTGCCGAATCAACGACCGCTAAGTTTTTACCACCCCCTCACGGGTACGTACGCCAAAACTGCATCCAACTACATAGAGACGGGTGTACTTCCCTCTATGATTCTGGCCGGGTGCCCCGGGCGATGAGGATCTCTCCTCCGCCCGGGACTCGCAGTTTTGCCCCAGATTCGAGAAAATTTCTAACTTGTGCTTCCGCTGTGGGCTAGTTCTCAAACCAGTTTACACGCAAGCCCTTAATTATGCGAGTCCGAATGGCCGACATAGTTAAGACGAAATTAATGAAGGTCAGTCATCCGAGCATGCTCCCACGCAGGGCGGTAAACGGGAGAAATGAGGTGCTTAAGCCCTCATTTTATTTCATCACTTGCAGCAAAAAGATATATTAAATCTTTGCAGATCAACTGTGATCCTGCTGACTCCCAGGACAGTCGCGTTCTAAGTCGGTGAGGCTCAAAAGTCCGTAAATTTAGCACGAGTAAAAATCGCTCTCCTGAAGCTAGTAAGGCAATGCTACGCAGTCGAATATTCGCCCAGCTGTGAATGGTCGCGTTTTACTCGATGTATATATCAACAAAGGCAGCGCGGTTAAGGCCGGGGAACATACCCAGCTCCGCCCCCAGCTCCTTGTTGCTATCTTCATTAGCAGAGCATCAAAAATCAAACGCTTACTCAACTTAAGAGTACTACAAAGGCAGGATCTGGTGTCACTTTCTATCTTCCCTGACCCTCTAGTCTTCAATTACTTGGAAAGGTAAAAAAATACTATAGTAATTGCACTCTGATTCTGAGTACCAACAACGCATGTACATAATGATTCTAATACTTTCGCAATATAATAAAAGAGAAATCTAAAAACAGTTGCCGTATTTTTAAAATACTAATTATTTGAATTTAAATATGCAATAATTTGTAAACTTCACAATCTTAATTCCTGAAATAAAATATGTAACTCACATTGAAAAGCTCTTATATCTATATCCTCTGTTGCCTGTTCTTTCTCCTCTTATGACCATTCTACTGGGTCATAGACTTGTCTCTTTGGCTTTCCATGCGACTTCACACTTTCCTTTACTAAAAATGACTGCACTAAAGCTATGATAAAATAAGGAAAAAATCGTTAATAAATAAACAAAAGCGCCAGCAGGCGAGAGATCCGATCACAATATAAATATGTGCACACTTTGACTACACTCTGCAAACAAGCACGACAGAGGCTGGTGAACATTGCACATAATGAAGTTGGAGATGGGATATAATGTAAGAAATATTGATCCCTTTCTTTAAAACAAATGTGTATTGGATTTGCTCTTTTATAATCTGTTTAAGAATTGGATCTTCGATGAATTTTAAATGACGCAGTGAATTCTTTAAGTTCTTTCAAATGACGTCAGTATACCATATTTCATTATAGAGAATTGTTGAGTTATTTATACAGAAGATATTTATTTTTTCATGTAACAATGGCTCAACACAGTTTCTTTTATTAAAATAAATAACGTTTCGGGAGCTTTGTAATAATATCTACATTTTTAATGTATAGTAAACGTTGCTTTGAAATTATGGTAATGGATGTCTTCCATAATTTGGGGAGAGGATCTTATACACTAGTCATTCTATTCAGTCCTATGTTGACAGAAATTTCTGTCGTAATATTTGAAAAAAAATTACGGATTTCTCGTATCGCTTTCTTATAGTTTCCGAAACACATTTCCATAATGTTGGTGGCATGGTAGGAAATTTTGGCTGATTCGTTTTGGCGTTGGGTTGATTCTCACTTTTATTGCTTTGGAATGCATTTGGATAGTAGTTTCAAATGGTTGAAATATTCCCAACATTATCCACCTGCCTTATCACTTCAGAGACTTTTGACAGCGAGTTCTCCGAATGGAAATAGTAAGCCTTTTGATAATAATAATTTAAGCTGCATTTCTGGAATACAACACTAACATTAAGGTACATTTTTCATATTTTTAATAAGAGGAGATCTGTGCGTCATTTTTGATTTTGTTTTGAGATATAAGTTTCCAATTAAACGCAGAGAGACTAAGAAAACGAGCACAGAGATAAAAGAAAAAGGCTGTTAATATGTATATAATGAAAAGAAATACTGAAAAACGGCAAAAAAAATGTAACGGCAAACCTCGTCCCGAATAAATACTGAGACAAGGGCAAAATATTTTCATCATTTGTCCCTCCTACGGCAAAGTCTTGGGTTGAACAGCCCAAATGCTCGACTTTAGCAGTATAATAAATACAGTTTATTTTCTTTTTTGTTACAGCAAAAAACTCTCACAGTTGCCCTCCTGTGAATGAATGTTACATAGAGTTACATACATGAACAGTCCACAACAGACCTTGCAGTCCAAACTAGGTTGCCTGAGATAAAAGATAATGAGGAGATGGTTCGGTCCATTACAATGGAAGTACCTTTATTTTTATCCTAAATTTTAACTATATACAATACTTCGTGTAAGGCAGAGGATAGCAAAGATGAAGTCTCTCCCCACCAACCTCTCCCACCCGTTTCCGGGCTTGGAATAGTGAAAATATATACCTGGTAGTGTTAGAAAATAGACGCAACCAGGAAATTTTCACAGAAGAGCAGGAACACATTAATATATACAAACAATTAAAGAAAATATGATTTATCTCAATAATATTATATTAGAACATGCTCTTTTTTTACTTCTTTTTTTAACATGCAATTTTTTAAATATTTTTTACGTTTATTATCTATTAGATCCATCTACTACTTCCGTTCTTATTTTAAAACTTTTTGACTTATTGGTCACTGCTAGTACCATTTGGAGATGCAAATTTTCTGTAGGATATTTTTAAATGCATTTATTCATATACATATTTAAGATTTATGTGTTCTTAAAAAGATAACAGAAATGTATTTACATTTTATATAGATGTAGAATCAAATTATCTTACTCATCTAGGCTTAGAACAAGCTCTTTCTTTTTCTTTTTATCAACAAAGTGTCTTGTCAAAGAGAGAGAGAGAGAGAGAGAGAGAGAGAGAGAGAGAGAAAGAGAGAGAGAGAGAGAGAGAGAGAGAGAGAGAGAGAGAGAGAGAGAGAGAGAGAGAGAGAGAGAGAGAGAGAGAGAGAGAGAGAGCGAGATGTACAGGAAACATGGGAGAGATCTCTAAATGAAATTTATTTAGGGGAAATTGAGTTAACCTGACACCTGAATGCTTGGGAGTTAGTTAATCGCTATAAAAATGCTGTTAGTCGGGGATTTGATTCAAAGTATTTATCTATACGGCGTTTTAAAGTATCTACGGTGTTGCAGTCTATTACCTTACGAGGAAGCCCATTCCATAAGTTCACGATTCGGTTAAAAAAGAAGTTTTTAGATTCGTGCGAGTTAAAATGATTACCAATAATTTTACAGCCGTTTCCTTTCGTGTAATATGACTGGTCGATAGTGAAATATTTATTGCGGTCCATATTGTCTATGCCTTTGATAATTTTAAGGCCCTGAATTAAGTCCCCTCTTAATCTACGGTGATTTAACGGAAAGAGATTCAGTTCTCTAAGTCGCTCTTCGTAGGTTTTGTTCCTTAGACTTGGTATAATTTTAGTGAGCCTTCGTTGGACTTGTTCTAATTTCACTATATCTTTCTGATAGTACGGACACCAGGATTGGACGCAGTATTCCAAAATGGGACGGACCAAGGAATTATAGAGAGTAAGGATTGTATTTTTGGACTTATACTCGAACGCTCTACCAATGAATCCAATTATTTTATTCGATTTTTTAATGACATCTGAGCATTGTTGAGTGGGCTTTAGATCGCTCGATATTGTTACTCCTAAGTTTGTCTCTTTGTCTACGCTTAAGAGTTGAGTACCATTTAGTGAGTAATTTGCTTTGACATTTCGGTATCCGATATGGAGCACTTTGCATTTGTCGGTGTTAAAAGGCATTTGCCATGTTTGCGCCCAGTTCGATAATTTATTGAGGTTGTTCTGCATTTCATTAATTTGTGCGTTAGTGAGTACTGAATTCACGATTTTGGTGTCGTCAGCAAACTTCGATATTATGCCTGAAGTGTCTTCGTCTAAGTCATTAATGTATACTAAGAAAAGAACTAGTCCTAGAACAGACCCCTGAGGTACCCCGCTAGTGACGTCTGTCCAGCTAGATGATTTTCCATTTATAACTACGCGTTGCCTACGATTACTTAGCTAGTTTTCTATCCACCTTGCTATCGCGCTTTTAATTTAGTTAGTAAACGTTTGTGTGGAATTTTGTCGAAGGCCTTTTGAAAGTCTAATAAATTATGTTGACTGCTTTACTTTCGTTGTATTCATTAAAAATGTCATTGAAGAAGTCTAATAGATTCGTTAGACAAGAGCGTTTATTTCGAAAGCTGTGTTGGGTGTATCTAAGTAGTTTCTTTTCTTCCAAGTGGTTAACGAGTTCGTCGTGTATAAGTGTCTCTAACATTTTGCAAACGACCGAAGTTAAACTAATTGGGCGATAATTACTAGGTAGAGATCTACTGCCTTTTTGAAATATTGGTGTTATGTTAGCGAGCTTCCACTCATCGAGTATAGTCCCGGTCTCTAACGAATAATTAAACAATAACGACAGCGGTTTGGCTAGTTCACTTTTGGCTTCTTTTAATATTCGAGGGAAGATCATATCCGGGCCGGGTGACTTATTTACCTTAAGCTTTTCAATGCATCTCAGTACGTCTCTTTCTGTAACGGTGATACTACTTTACGCCTAGTTGTAACCTATTTGGATAGCTGTCAGGGTTGGGATTTCGCTAAGATCCTCTGTAGTAAAGACTGATGTAAAAAATGTGTTTAAAATACAGCTCATTTGTTCATCGTTCGTGGTAAAGTTTCCGCTCTAATCAGTTAGCGGTCCGATAGATTTAGATGTTTCTCTCTTTTGTCGTATGTAACTATAGAACTCTTTCGGGTTGGTTTTACTTTGATTTGCCACATGTGATTCCAAGGACTTTTTACTCTGTTTAATCAACCTTTTGGATTTAGGTCGTAAGTCTGAATATTTGGCACGTTCTGTCTCGTCGTTAGAAGTTTTTGATCTAATATGGGCATTCCTCTTGTCTCGTAGACAGTTAGCTATCTCACTACTCCACCATTTAGGTTTATTTTCGTGTGGCGACCGACGATTTTTTAAGGAATACATTCTTTCACCGCCTCGAAGTACGAGCTAATAAAAAAAAATGTCCATTTATTGTTTATATCATTTATGTCACGCAAGTTGCTCTAATCTTTTTGCTTAAGTTTTGTTCTGAGCTTAGTAAAATTCGCTTCTCTAAAGTCTGGGACTCTTTCGTTGCTACTAATTATATAGTTACGATTGAAGTTTATACTAAATGTGATTGCACGGTGGTCGCTATTACTAAATTCCTCTCCGACATTAATATTCTCTATCAAATCTTCTTTTGTTACAAATTTAGGTCGAGTATATTATTTCCACGAGTGGGGCATAGTACAAACTGAGTTAGTGAACTTTCTTGTAAGTTAGTATAGAGTTCGTTACCAAAATGAGCGGATAGCTGTTCTCGCCACTTTGGGACTAGTAAATTAAAATCGCCCGAAATTACGGTATCGTGCGCGTTACTTATTTCGTTGATTTGTTCAAAGAAATCGCTGTCGGTTTGCGTTGGCTGAGCTGGAGGTCTGTATATTAGAACCAGCATTATTTTCGTCCCGTGGTTGTTTTTAAGAAGTATGTACAATGTGTCTATGTTTGCGATTTGTGGCTTTGTTAATTAGATCGGGTTGAGATTTTCTTTGATGTAGAATAGGACACCGCCTCCTTTTTGTTAGTTCGACTTTTTTCAAACAATTTGTATCTAAATAGATTATATTCTGCTAAGAAATCTCTGTTTTCGATATTTAACCATGATTCTGTCATGCCGATTATATCATAATTATCTGTTAACGCAATTTCCTCTAAATCTGAAATTTGTTACGAATGCTACGAGCGTTGACATAGAAAACCTTCAGGTTGTGACAGATGGGTGTCCTTGTGTTATTCCCAGTTCTTATATCATACTTGCTAGCCTGGTTTAAGGCCACAAGGTCATTGAAGTTGTTTCTCAGACTTCTTGCGTTAAGTAGGACACAGGGCAGGTGCTGATGGTTGCTAATACGGAAATAATTATTTATTTTTTTGTGAGTGAAATCTCTTTAGTATCTGAAAATTTATGATTGCCTCTGTAAATAATCGTGACAACTTTGTTGAACCCATAGTGTTGAGGTGGAGTCCGTCTGGAAGAAAAAGTTCCTTTTTATTATAAAAGTCGTTCCAGAAGTTTACAAATTCTACACCTTCACCCCTGCAGATAGTCTCAAGGCAATATGTGGAATAGTGAGCTCTACTGAAGAAGCTATATCTGCATTTGTTCCGTGGGAGAATGCCTAAAATTATAAAATTATTTGTTTTTCTTTTAACTGATTTAATCATTTTCTTATATTTATCTAGCAGTTGTTCGGATCTGGGGGTTAGCACGTCGTTTGTTCTTACGTGCAGAACAAGTACTGTGTCCTTCTTGACCTCCTGAAAGAGAGAGTCTAGAGAATTAGTTATGTCCTCAGTGGACGCACCCCGTAGGCAAAAACGCTTGCGTCTTTTAGGATTCGAGCTACAAAAGATGTCAAGTTGACCTCTTACTATAGAGTCTCCCACCATAGTGGATTCAACTTCGGGGTCCTCCTCCTCAGCTTTAACCTGAAAGGAATTGAAAGTCTTAATTGGGATGAATTCTTTCTGCTGGGGTTTCGCACCGTTTTTTATCTGTTGGAATGAGCTATTATTATTAGGATTATTAATAATATTACTACTATTGTTAAGGTGCTGGTGTTTGGCTTCTTTTGGGGGGGGGGGCAAATATGGTACCTTCTTCCCCTTTGCTGGTTGTGGGGCATCGGGTGTCGTTTTCTCCTTTGTGGGTTGGGTCATGCATTGGCTCACAGCTACATTCCTCTCTACAAATTCCTGCAAAGAGGCAACTTTATTTTCTAAATTAGTAAATGCCTCGATAGGAATATTTGCAGGAATATTAGTGGCAGTTGAGGTACTACGGGAACTTTTCAATTCGGCTAGTTCCTCTTTGAGTGCTGCTATCGTAGCTCTTAGTTTGTCCGTTTCCTTCTTGTGTTCATCTCTAATCTCACAGAATAGGCAAATGGAAGAGTCAGTTATGGCTGCATAACACCCCTCTCTAAAGTCAATTGTCCAGCGGGTGCCTTCACAGTTAGGGCAGATCGCTTTCATCTTTTCTGCACCAGGCATAGCTAAAGGATCTAAGAAGTATGTAAGTATGAGTGAAAAGGACAGAGAGACAGATAGAATGGGAGGATTAGGGCGACTCACTTATGATGTGTGGGAAGGAAATATAGGCTGAACTCTTTTAAATTATTGTCTACAATTATATATATATATATATTTTTTTTAATGCACCTTACTTTTTCGCAGTATAAAAATAGAAAGGAAAGGAGGACGATGGGAAAAGATAATTAAAGGGAGTCAGAGGAAGTGAGAACGAGGAAAAGACAACAATAATGGTTAAAGAAAAGAAGATGGAATGCAAAACTTGAAACTCGACTTATCTGGGCTGGCAATTCGTTCTGATGGAAATAGGGGATTAACGTCCTGCTTCGTTAGAGAGAACTTCTTAGTTAAACACGTATTTAATCACTTTTTGAAAGGTTGCACAGTTATAAAGGCAAGTATTTGAATTAAAAATGCAATAAAACAACAGCGACTAACTAAAACGATAGGCAACCGCACTATACTAGAAAAATAAAGTTTAATATTCAATAATTTATAAGCAGGGACCAGGTACGAGAATCGCTTCGTATAGTGAACTTCCTCAGGGTATAGGATTTAAGACAACACTTTTGAATACTTTTGTAACTAAAGCACTAAACAAACAAAATGGTAACTCAGGATAGAAACCACACTGAATAATAAAAACGTAAAACGCTTCTCTACACTATGTTATAATTTTTACAAATGTAGAATCAGAAGAGCTGTTACTGATTATAAAAAAAAGAAATATATAGTTAAGTGCTCTGGAAGGGGCATAACGAGGTAGTAGTTCAAATGGGATGGATGTAGATCATCAGTGTCCTCCCGAGGCAAGCCTGGGGTAGGCAACAAAGTTAGTTTCGTTGGAAGCAACAATTTTCAGGTTTCTTATAAGGCGTTCGTTTCTATCCTCTGACGACGTTACTCTGGCAACGAGTAAAAAATTTCCTCTTACTCTACCTCCAGCTGTCGTCACTTATTATAGCAACGTTATTTGTCTATTCTACTATAAACATGCGTTACTATGCGTGTATATTATACTTGGGAGCAAAGTGAAGCAAGTCTCTATTTTGTTTAGTTGTATTTCAGGAAAAAGGCAAAGGTCAGCTGATTAGTGGAATTAATTATTGTTCATTTGGTCATATTGTTATGAACTAACTTGCCTTATTTTGATAACCGATTTAATAATGTTATTGTGTTATTATATTTATCTGCACTTTCCACCATTTATTCTAGTTAAATTATTTATATTTTTATTTTTTTTACGTCTATTCCCATTATTTTGATAATTATATGACCAAAATTCTATTGTTTGTGTACCCTCTCTATAATTTCTTTCGCTTTTATAACATTATTTACTCATTATAAATTCAAAGTAGACCCTAAAGCAGTGATTCTCAACTTTGTTTGCCCCATATTTCAGAATATCATTCTCCCCTTTCCAAGATTGTCTGCCTCATCTGGTGCATTCTAAATAATATGCAGATAATACTGAAAATCCTTATTTTTTTTCCATATTAGTACATATACATGGATTATTTTTATAGTGTAGTTTTACAAATTTAATAGAAATTGAAAATGTCGATGGATTTTAAAACTTGAATTAGATCCATAAGTAATTACTTAACAGACCAACTGAAGCCTACTGCAATAAACAAAAGGGGACAGGCGACTGATTATTCAGCCAGTCCCCAGTCTACCTACCGCTTCTTTCTAAGTTCCCACCGCCAGCCACGGCTCATTTAGCAATCTATTTTTCGATCGAATTAGCGCAAATAAAACTGCAGGTTATTGCCCCAAAAAACACCACAATTTCAATTTTTTGTTAAAGATACATTCCACTTTGATTTATTCGAGTTTTAACATATACCGATAATAATCGTACTCCTAGCAATCACGGCAATGTCTTCCTATTCTTACGAGAGTGACAAAGCCTATAGGGGGGTGGAGGAGAATTACCGATTTATAGCGGGATCCCTTGGTGAATTAAGTATCTGACCCCAAAGGTGATTTCTTTACTGTGTACTTATTTTGGCTGGGCTTACTGAAGGTTTCAGGGCAAATCGAGGTAAAGAAGGACGTTGCAAAAGTATATTTTATTCTAATATTGGCCTATTAACGGGGCAAGCGGCACGTCACGAAGTTACTTTGCCGGCGACTAACGGTCTATATATATTCAACGCGAACTATTAAATTCTGGAGCAACAAGACTTGACGAATTTAAAAGGGGGAACGTGAACGAGATAATATTCTTAACGACAGTAATCTAATAATCTTAATAATACAATAATCATTCTTACTGAGCTGCTCCTACTATATGTATGCTTATTTTCTAGAGGGTGTGGCCTAGAATTCTCCGTGCGATGAGCTTCAGTTGTCGAGTTTCATTAATCTCCACCCCAAAGGCGCAGCTACCGAAAGCTCTGTATGTCGGATTACTTACATATCCCAAGTTTTATCTATTTAATAGGATACGTTTGTCGGATCTTTGCAATACAATTCCTTTTGGTCAACGGGTGTGTTTACCCAGGTGCTTCGTAGACTTCCGTCTTTTGATAAATCTATTCTGAGACGCGAAATGATTGTTTATGCGTTGTCATATTGGCACGAGTGCCTCTGACCTTTCGCGCATTCGTACATTCATGTGATCTGCGCACACTTCCAACGGTCTCATATATATATATATATATATATATATATATATGCATTGACAAATATATTTACATCCCTTATATATTGTATTTAAATTCACAAATGCAAATTAATTTATACATTTTCATTTCCTTATTCCAATTTTGGACATATTATTTTATATGTGTGGAGTATGCTGGGACTTAATAAGATCACCGCGCGTCCATTTTGTGGAGGTTTACGCTGGGCCTATTGAATCCTGCAATTTGGTGCCAGTAGCTTACCTATCACATAATCCGATCACTACAAGCCTTCTCTAATAATTATTTAATAAATTCATCAACAAATGGGTACATATTAAATATCTTTTCACCCTCATTGTCACTTTCAATTAAATTTATCATATAATATGTTTTGATTTGGAATATATCGTCGATTTGTTAGTTTTCAGTCCCCAAAACAATGTTGGCTTGAGTAGGCTCGAGGATCACACTTTCTGACGCATTTGTTCATAGTTCGGTCTTCGCAAACAGGAGACTGGCTGAAACTGGCTTTTTTTCATAGTCTCTTTGCTCAAATTAACCAGTCGCCTTTGCGCGAGTTCCCGTGGTGGAAATGCCCCTTTATACAGTACACCACAAAAACTAGAAAAGCACAGTCACTAATGTGAGTGCGAAACCAACAAAATACCAAGGAGCTATCGCCTAGCGGAGGGAAGGCCTAGCGTGACTCAGTAGCGCGGACCATTGAAGACTACTCAGAACTGCAAGCATGAGTTACCTATCCTCTGCGGAAGTGGGGTCCGCAGAGGACCCTACAGGTAACCGATGCATACTGTGTTTTGTACCATCCTGGGAAGCTCGAAGACAATACAAATATAATTAATCCGACAGATATAGTCTGCCAATCTGTCGTCCCAATTCCCCTCCCTGAAACTCTGAAATCCCCCCTCCCCCAGTTGAGAACCCCTGCCCTAAAATATATCGCTCCTTAATTAACAAATTTAAAAGATACAAACTTATCTGTTCATGTATCGTCATCTATGCAAATTTCCTTTACATCATGCATTATATTTCATCCAAGTGAATTAACCTCACAAATTGTATTATGGAAGAGGTGTGGATGATATTGAAATAAAACCCCTTTTCATTTCCTCTTTTCAAAACTAGAAAAGGCAAAAGAAAGCGTTTGGTGGGTGTGACTGGCATCGCTTCACGATAAACAATTAAGTGAAGGAGTAATTGTATTTATAAAGTGTCCTAGAAGGTCTATACGGAATGGTCTTTGTTAGAAACTACACCATTGGACAAAAGTATAAAACGCCCCACATCGATTTATATATTCAACATATTTAATAAAACTTTTTAAAATTTATCATATTATTTATAAATATGTATGATAATAAAGTATAATTTTCTAAAGTTTGAATATTTTGTTAATAAGCTTGAATTACTTAGTATTTTAATAAATAGTGTGGAATTAATGAAATGATATGTTTACGAAAATAAGAATTTAACCAATAGTTCTTATGTTTCAGTCCAAATAACTAATATAAGTAAAAATAAAGAGCTTATAGAAGCACAGGAAGCACTAATTTAACTTCTCCATAGCCCAAGGTTATTACAAGTAGAAATTACTAAAAATAAAATATAAAATGTTCAAGGTAAGCTGTCCAAACTACAGTTATTCAAAAAGAATGAATCGATTTTATTACGCAATATTATATTGAGGAAAAGCAATAGAAAACTCCAGCAAAGTCACAAGTATTTTACTCACAATCAACTTTTATTTCCTGTCTTACAAGTGTTCAATGTGGCCACTACCTGCAGCAGCACGGGCAACATCAATGTGATAAAAGAATTCCTCCCAGACGCGTATCAGCATATCAGGATCCACTGAATTGATCGCTGTTGTTATTCAATATTTAAGATCATCGAGGTTAATAGGTAGCGGTGGAACATAAACGCGATGTGTTACATATCCCCACAATAAAATAACCACACACGGTGAGGTCTGGGGATCTTGCAGGTCAAGCACAAAGAGCAAAGTCTTGGGCCCCCTTCCGACCAATCCATCACTGGGGCACTTTTTCATTCCATCATCTCCAGCATCGAATCGCAAAATTACATCCGCTTCCTCTGGAAGGCTTTGGTAAGTGCCTGCACGAGGCGTAGTCTGTATAGTTTCAAATGTAGACGTCTTCTTAGCACACGCCAGATAGTGGATTGAAGGATTGTAAGCTCACGGCTAGATCGATTTGTGGACTTCCGCGGGCTCCCCTCAAACGCAACACGGATTCTCGCTACTTGTTCCGCCGAAACTCGTGATCGTCCTGGGCTTTGTCCTTTACACAGACACCCACTCTCTTGAAACTGTCGAAACCACCGTCGAATATTCTTAGCAGAGGGCGGATTAATGTCAAATCACCATCAAAAAGCACGCTGCACCATGACAGCCGAATTTGTTTTCGCGAACTCGAGAATGCAGAACGCCTTTTCCTGAGGACTCGCCATTCTGGGGGTGAATAAACAACTGAACGTTGCCGGAGGAACGACGTGACACGACTATAGCGCCCCTGTGGCAGCCATTCAAAACTTAGAAAACTCCCTTTCAAATAATCACTGACTCATTCCATGAAGATGCTTGAAAAATGAAGCAATGGTCATGAAATCGGTTCATTCTTTTAGGATAACCCTGTACTATAATACGATATCAAGAGACCAAGAGCTTTGCATCAAGGAAGAGAAGGCCAGAAAACGTCTTACAAAACAACCCTTGGAGAAGACAGATCTATCATCCGGGCTTCACTGCAAAATCGCAGAAAAATATCTTATGAACTAGCTAAGGAGGTCACTAAAGCTTTGAGTTAAAAAATAGCGCCCATAGCAGTTAGGAGACTTAAAGATCAAGAGTTAAAATGATGCAAGGCACAAAAATAGGCAAGGATATTTGAGGTCTACCTAAATAAAAAGTTTTTTAGTAGGTCAAAGCTCATAAAAGTAGATACATGAACAATAGTCTAAAGTTATCTGGAAAGATGAAAATAATTATTAGATATGTAAAAAAGACTATTGTTTTACTTGTTATTTATGTAATTCCATATTTAAATATATCTTAAAGAAAATGATTTATAAATTTAACATTGTTGTAACAATTTTGCAGATTTTCGGTATTTCTGAGGCTACCTTTGTTAGACGAAGAGTTGGAGAGGCATTTCACCTTGCTTGTGTGGTACCAACTATGAAGCATGGAGTTGGTTTTATCATGGTATGGGGCTGCATGTCCTCATCAGAGCCAGTGGAAATGTGTGTAGGCCAGGGAAGATTGAACTCCACAACTTATACAACCATTTTCTCACAAGTTTTAGAGCCATCTTTCCAGAAATTGCATCCCACAACACCAAGAAATGAAGTTATATTTCAACAGGACAATACCCCAAGTCAGACAACCAACGACACCAAGAATTGGCTTGACAAAATGGAAATCACCCCTATTCAACAACCACCCCAGAACCTAGGCCTTAAATTTACTAGAAAACATGTGGTGAGTGCTTGGAACAGCAATAAGAAGTACCACAAGTACAAATATAACAGAACGGTCTGAAAAATTACTGATAGTGGGCAACGATAGTGTCAGAAATATGAGAAAAATGGGTGAATCCTTGCCACTAAGAATTATGGCTGTAATTATACTAAAAGGGGGTATAACTAAGTATAAACATGATTAAAAAGAAATAAATATATAATATACTAATATATATATATATATATATATATATATATATATATATATATATATATATATATATATATATATATATATATATATATATATATACCAGGCAATGGCTTCACCACTCCCCCCAACGGGGGGAGCTTGCGCTTCACTACTAAGATTAAAATTTAAAATCTAAAAAAAAGCAGCCATGGTTAAATTTTTATAAATTTTCTGAACTTCGCCAATTATAATAATTTTAAAAAGGATTCTAAAAATAAATTTCCACCCTTTCAAAATATCAGGTTGCTAAAATAAAGAGTTATAGAAGATAATAAAAATAAATTTTCTGATATTATAAAATAATTATTAGAAATAACTTTGATAAAAAAACATAAGTCATAACCAAACTAAGAGGAAATTATTATTCAAATACTAAAAAAAATCCCCTTCTTAAATTATAGAGTTAGTGCTGATGATGTTTATATATATATATATATATATATATATATATATATATATATATATATATATATATATATATATATATATATATAATTAATTTCCTACAAATTTTTAATTACATTATTTTATGAATGATTCCCTAGTGTGCTTTATATTAGTTTCGGTATTATGTAAATAAATGTGCATTTTAATGGTTTCACAACCTTATAATATCATTTGTGGCTCATAGATGGATTCTTGAAAATTAAAAAAGAAATCTCTTTTGGCGTCCATTAACGGAAGATCATAACTGGAAACATGGATTCCAGTTAAATAAAATTGTTGTTATTTAGTTAGAACTAAGACGCGAAACCAAATGCTAAAAATCTGTAAGGAGAGAGATGTAAAGAACGTAGTGAAATTAGAGGAAATGAAAATGCGTGGAAGATATATATAGTGGGTGTGGCAGAAGTAAGCAGGCAGTCAATAATCCCTGGATACCAGGACAATAGTTATAAGCATGATTAGATCAAGGTTCAAAATGCCGATCACATACTTTAATTCATTTATAAATTCTGTCTGCACCTTTGACACACATCTTCATTTAATCCCGCGCAAGAATAGAATTCACAACTGTTACAGTGAGCTGCTGAATGGTCCTTGATTTATCGGCTTAAACTCAAGTCTTCAGAATACTCCCTCCCCCCTCCAAAAAAAGGTTCGGAGGCGTAAGGTCAGGAGATCGAAGAAGATACTCCACGGCACTACGGCTTCCAATCGATCTCTGAGGGTGATACTCATCGAGTCAATTGGGCCCCAAATAGGGTAATGCGGTGGTTACCCGTCCTGGTGGAACCTCATCTCACGAATGCGTGTCCAATTTACCACCTAATCGATAGCAATCGGGTGTTACGTCATCAATCAAATTCGATCGAATATCTCCCAAAACTTTCGATCGAAATGTTGCCCGCTTCAGCCTCGCATTGGCATTCGTTGGAGATTTTTGTTTCAAATTCATTTTAATAATTAAAGTCACATCTCGAGGCTGAAATTCCGGTAAGCTATGGCTATTTGTTCATTAATAGCTGTTTTTGTAAGCATTTCATAATTTCACAGTTCTGATTTGGAGTCTTCAATGTGGTCATAGATCACACGTGATCGGAACTCCATTCTAGATAGTTTCAAATTGGTTGTCATTTGTTTATTGTTAATAGTTTTTAATCCTAATCAAAGATTTCAGCCATTTTCTGGATATATTTTACTAAAATACAGAAATACTTATTAAATTGCTGATTTTTAACCATAAGCTAATACACTCTACACCAAATTCCATATTTTTTTAATGAACTTCCATGAAACTTGTGAAATTGTTCTGTTAGAGATTTTATTGAATGTTTTAACTCGTTTTCTACTTTGTTTTGGTTTCTTGATATTGTTAATTGGCTTTAATAATTTAAAAGGTCTTTTTTTTATTATATTTTCAGTATATTTTTTTTTATTCTTCCTAAATGGGAGATTAAACCTACAAACTCTCTACGAATTTGTTCCCAGACATTTAGACCTCAACATGCGCCGTTGATGAGTTTTTCCTTTTAGTCCTATTTAATTAGCTTTTTTCATCCCATTTTTTCCTCCCGTTTTTACTTTTAGTTTTATTTAACTAGCTTTTTTCATCCAGTTCTTTCCTCCTCCTAGGTTGAACCCGACAACTCGCTAATCTTGCTCTTTCTATTTATTTTAACGTTTTTCTAAACATATTCATTCTCCGAAGAGAATTTATGTGCCTATCTACATTTCTTAAATTATTAAAAAATAATACTAAGCTTATGTAAAGTAACATTACATAAAAGAGCACAAATTAAATATTTGAGGTGGATTAGCATTTGTTGTTTGTTTAATTGTGTGCCTACCATTGAATAACTTTTAGCGTTTGGGGGTGCTAGTTGGCGCTTTTTTAGCAGAATAAAGAATGGCTGTTGTTTGCAAACATCTTAGCACTCTGGATCCAAATAACACTGACCTTGAAAACTTGGGCCAATTTACCGATTTCGTTGGCACTGCGTTCTCGCCTTTGAGGCTGAGTCAGTCTTCTTGTGAACGTTGTTTTGATCAGTTGTTCCGGCCCGTTTGCTCTCTCCATGAATCCATCCTTTCGCCATTCGTCCCACGTTTACTCAAGCTTTCTTTCGGCAGTTGAAACTGTAGCGTAGATCAAGTACAATACATATTTAGATGAAATCTAAATTTATATTTTTTCATCCCAAATTCTTCATTAAATTATAATATACTCATTTATTTCTAAATGAAATTTAGAAGTATTTTGTTACATGGAATATCCACCTTATAATGCTCAAATTATGGTTATTGATACTTCCAAAAGAAATAGTGACAGACAAATGCGGGAACTGTTACAAATTTGGAATGGTATTTTTTCTTGTGAGGATTATTGATACTAGATTGTGAACGACCTTTTGCGAAGGAGTATTAATTAGTAGCATTCAAAGACTTTTGACTTTTTACAACTAATGCGTACAAGTAAATAAAAATATTTGCCTGAATATATCCTCCAGTGCTTCAGCCATCTTCTCTTATCAGCACTGAATCTAAATTAAGACCATCTTAAAGTAAACTCTATATCTTTTAATTAATTGATAAAATAGTTACAACTTAATGGACATTTATAAAGTAATCGGGGGTGTCGCCGCTAAAGATCAAATTTTGTGAAAAGAATATATGGAGACCCTTTATTTTTATTACTCTCTCTGAACCTCAAAAAATATATACCATAATTTTTGTAGTTCAATTTAAAATTAACATTTTCGCCTCAAAATTCAAGTACCCAATAAGAAAGTTTTGCGTAACTGGAAATAGTTAATTATAACATTCCTTAAATAAGAATTGGTAACAGCGACAACTCCCCGAAGAAGCAGAGACAAACCCACATTTTGAAACTATAGACGTTTCAATATTCACTTACATTCGATAAAACTCTCAACACCTAATCGATTATTATGTGAGCAAACCATTGTTAAATGACTGATTGTACTTTATCAAACAACAGTATTACTTTGAGTCTCGTCGTACTTTTTGTCAAGCAAAATAGGACTGACAAACACGCTGCTGGTGGCGATGGGATCGCAAGGTGCTCACCCCGCCTGTCTCTTCCTCACTTTGACGCTATTTGTGACTGCCACGGCTACTGTCATCCTCCTGACTGCAATCCTTACCAATCACTGGGAGGAGATCTACTTCGACAGAAGAATGGCCGAAGAGATCGCCACCAGCAGGAATCAGACGCACAAACTCAAATGGCTCATGGGAGGCAAAGTAGCCAAGGTAATAATAACCTTAAAACTTATGTCCTAAGATTTTCAGAAACATTCTGTACTCTTCTGGCCTAAAATTAAGATTTGTGGATGCATATTATAGCGTTTTAGTCGATATAAGTCTCCAGGGTGTCATTTTAAAAGAAATTGCATTGCCATTTGGTTGCTATAGCAATGGCATGCCTCGATACTGCATCGGGTACGCCCCAGGGGATACTCGTCATCCACGCGCAGCAAGTGACTGTACTATTGCTATGGCACCGCATTTCATACATTACATTTTAATTTATTTTTACGTTATTTAAATGTTTTCGCTACTCGTTTTGATCATTTGAATATCGTGCGTTGAAATCTGACTAAAAAACAGCCACGAGATTAAAGCAGCTTGAAAACACTCGTCTACCAAATGAAATTGAAAATAAATTTAGAAGTGAAACAATGGATGTAAAAAAGAAAAAAGTTTCACTTTTTCTGCACAGCTTTTAATTATTATATGAGTTTAAACGCATTTTTTTTATATCTAATTTTCTTTCAATGCCATTAGAAATTTGTGATATAAAGTTCCAAATAATAATTTGCTAGGGTTTTTACCATCGAACTGCTCTCGTTTTGAGGCATTTCATTTTTCATTTTGGAGCTCCTTCGGTAAGTAATCACACCCTATGTGGCTTAACTTTAATCAGAAACGGTTTTTCCACTCGGTTCGGCCGTAGCCTTAAATAGTTCCTTTCTGCCTTTGTCCTCAAACAGGTCACTATTTAAATGCACTCAACCTCTTCCCATTATACAAAAATTACATAACGGCCGAGTTTGTGGTCTGGAGCGATGTCCTTTATTGTTTTTTATGTTAAAAAGAAGGAATTATATTAGTGAGTAATTGCCCTGTTTGTTCAGCCTTTTTCTTCCCTTGATTTAAGAGGTAAAGGCGAAAGCAGAGTTTCAAGGGCTCAAATGCCCCTAATGAAGCGAAATTACACTTTCTAGGTTAAATAGATTGTATCGAACTTCATTGCAGAAGGTTTTATCTCAAGAGTAAAATATAAATGCATATCAAAGATTAAATAGGTAATTAACTTTGAAATAAGGACAATTAGAGATTGATTGTTACCGATAAAACCGATATAAAATCAAATTCCTGCATCGAATGAAACAGAAAATAAAAGGATGAAGCGCTAATTTACAGATTCCAAATCATCATCATCATCACTTCACTAACTCTATAATTTATAAAGGGGAATTTGGGGAGTATTTAAATAATAATTGCATCTTAGTTTGGTTATGACTTATGTTTTTTATCAAAGTTCAGAAATAAATATAATTATCGACATTTTGTGAATTTTCTAAAACCCAAAGAATTACAAATGGTGAAGTTCTTAAAATTTATTTTTATGGATCTTCTTCTATTCTATAAGTCTATATTTTAGCAACGGGATATTTTGAAAGGGGGGGGAATTTAGTTTAGAGTTCCTTTTTAAAATTATTATAATTGGCAAAGTTCATAAAATTTATAAAAATTTAACCATGGCTGCTTTTTTTTTAGATTTTAAATTTTAATCTTAGTAGCGAAGCGCAAGCTCCCCCCGTTGGGGAGAGTGGCGAAGCCATTGCCTGGTCTTCCCATACGTAAGAAGGCGATATGCGAATCAACTTTATGGAGGGAAATATTTTTAAACCGCTCGAACAGTCTTGCACGTTTACTTACTGAATGAACCCCGTACGAGAGAAGAATCTTGTCTTGATGGTTTTCACGGATCCCTAAAGTGAAAATGATTTGATATTTATATTATTTACGAATGTTCTTTGTAATTTAATTTGACGCAAAATATTTTACGCCAATGCTTTGTTTTTGTTAAGATTCCTATGGTAAATATACTTTGAGGTTATCAAAATTGTATTATCTGCCTAAAGTACACAAATCCTGGCCCTATACTGTTGGCCTGTATTATACCTATCTACAAACATTCAAACTATCTTGTCAAACACATATCCTTATTACCCAAATGAATATGAAGGCAGTAATTCGTAGATGCTAAAAAAAGGGACGTTTAATGACGGCAGCAATTCGAAGATGTTAAAAAATGAACGTTTAATGACGGCAGTTATTCTTAGATGTTAAAAAAGGAACGTTTAATGACGGCAGTAATTCGTAGATGTTAAAAAATGGACGTTTAATGATATCAGCATTCGTAGATGATAAAAAATGAACGTTTAATGACGGCATTAATTCGTAGATGTTAAAAAAAGGAACGTATTCAGCACCAAAGGAATTCTAGTAATTTTCTAATGAACTGCTGCATTCACTCCCTCCTTACAGTATCCCGATAAATGAAACTAAGATTATTATTTTAAATAGTGTTTAAATGACTTCACGCTCTTTTAGTAAGCTTTATTTTAGTTCCCAAATTAAGTTAATTTTTAATTAACTATATTTACGTTTGAAGAACATGTTTACGAACAAATTGATTGGCTCATAATTGGGACGATTGGCAGCCAACTTCGTAACGACCCATCTGGAGGAAAGGAGTCTTTGCAAGTTCCTGCTTCATGCAAACCCATTTTTATGGTCATTCCATGCATAACATAGTTTATGAAGAGCAATCGAGACGAAGCAATCTTTAATTTTGAAACATCATCATCATCACTAACTCTATAATTTAAGAACGGGATTTTTGGGAGTATTTGAATAATAATTTCATCTTAGTTTGGTTATGACTTTATATTTTAAATTTTTATCAAGGTAATTCCTAAGAATTTCTTTAGAGTTTGAAAAAACAAAATAGTTTAGTCCAGAAAAAATAAATAAGATTATCCGATTCTCTTTTATAATGTTTTAAAAGAAAATGAATTGCAATTAGTGAAGTTTTAGAAATTTATTAAAATTTAACCATGGCTGCTTTTTTATTTTATCTATAACTATATTTTAGCAACGTGACTTTTTGAAAGGGGGAAAATAGTTTAGAGTTGCTTTTTAAAATGATTATAATTGGCGAAGTTCAGAAATTTTATAAAAATTTAACCATGGCTGCTTTTTTTTTAGATTTTAAATTTTAATCTTAGTAGTGAAGCTCCCCCTGTAAGGGGGAGTGGCGAAGCCATTGCCTGGTCTAATCAAGTATTCAATGAAAACCTAAAACGGGCAATATTATCCCATTTCTAGTTTTTCTAATAAGAAAAACGCCAATGGCCGTGAAATTCCACTATAACGGAAAACCTACCACCACAGAGGTAAGCTTAAACCTATTTAAAATATATAAAATTCCTCTATTAACATTCATACTCACCACGCATATAATTTATATTCAACGTACATTCTAATCGACAAAGAAACTCAGTTTCCTAAATCTTTCTTTCAAAACAATAACTATCCAATACATATATACTTGTAGAGAAACCTACCTCCCTCTGCACATTTTTCAGTCGAGGGGGGCGCAGTTTTTCAGTCGAAGATGTCAGCTAGAAACACTAGGAACGGCAGGAACAAATAACAAACATTAATTTATGTGGCTGAATTCACCGAACTACACCACTACTACAAATGTCATCGACTAGTCTCTTTTGGATTCTCTCCTTCCTTTTCGTGAAATCTATGCAACCCTTCCCACCTCCCTCCTCTCGCCGACGGCATGGGCCTTGGTTCTCTAATTCTATTCGGACAGCAAATTATGACAGGCTTCTTAGAGCAGTTCGTCATCGTGGTATTAAGGCAGTTATAAACTTCTTCACCCACACCCTTGCAACTCATTCATACAGCGCTTTATCTGCCTTCTTCCACTCGCTAAGGCTGTAGCCCTTAGAAGTTACCTTTCAACCTTTGTCCTCAAACACGCCAATATTTAAATGCATTCAACCTCTTGCCATTATAATAAAATTCCATAATAGTGGCGTTTGTGATATGGAGCGATGCTCTTTATTGTTCTTTATGTTAAAAGGAATTATATTAGTGAGTAATTTCCCTATTTTTTCCTCCATTTTCTTCCCTAGATTTAAGAGGTTCCATTCTAAAATTTTTGAAAGGATGGTGTTAACTGATTTAGGATCATATGTCACCCTCCTAAATTGATAGGTTCCTCCAGTCTGGCTTCAAGGCTGGACTGACTCGCCCTTCCTAAATGTAACTTATCGACTTCGACGAGCGGCTGATACTAGTCTGCCTTAAATTATCCTACTTCTGAATCTCTCGACCTCATTTAATAGTGTCGATCATACTGTTCGTCTTTATCATGTGTGTGTCTATGGAACTCCCCTTGACTTGGTCCGTTCCTTGGTATCATATCGCATATATTATGTTTATAGCAGGAGAGATATATTAGGTCATCCGGAAAGTTCGTGCCGCTTTGTAAAAAATAGAATTAGGGAGGAGGGCAAATTTTCCCTTGGGGGGTTCAAAATCCCCGAAACAAAATGCTTTGAAAAAAAAAGAACTGCTCTGCACGGCACCTCTCCCTAATGAGCAACAAAGGAAGACTATTCTAGCCTAGTTAGGCCTCACTCTTATGTTTAACAAGTTCCAATCCGTAATAGGCAACCCTAGCCTAAGTTAATAGCCTAAAATTGCAATCAGGGGCGTTGTTGGCTCAACATTTAGTGCATAGCAATTATTATCTTTAAAAAAATTGTTTCGTCTTTTCAAACGAATAAAAGGTAAACATGTAGACGAGCGGCCCGGTCGGAAAAAATTATTTTGTGTAAATATTATCGTTCACCCGTGTCTGAATATTCATGCGCGTTTGAGTCGTCTGACGTCATACCTCACCCCAACCCCTATTATAATTCGCAAAACGATTAAAGGCGCTGACATGATGTAGTTAAAGCATTCACCTCTGTAAACGTCAGAACATTATAAAAATTAGGATTATATACTGGGGGGCTGTGCTCCCCAGACTCCCCCCCAATTTAATGAAACTCAGGATCATCGTAGTGCGGTCCACGCATCGTGTTTATCCCCCCACGAGCCGTCCCCTATAAATGTATTCCACAAACGTGAAACATTTTTGAACACGGACGAAATAGTACAGCTTATCGGCCGGGCCGCTCGTCTACATATTTACCGAATAAAATAGGAAGAAAGTGTAGAATGAAATGGTAACTATATAATTGATTAAATTTATTTAAAAATCTTTATTTTAAAAATTTTTCCAAAGCGACACGAACTTCTCGAATGGCGAAGGAGCGTTTTGGTGTTCCGCAGGGCTTGGCTCTTCGTCCGCTTATTTTTCGTAACCATCATCTTCCCTTTCTTATTTTTACACTTCACGTTTTGCTATCATCTTACTTCTAATCTGTTAGCTAGTAAATCTATCTATCCTTCTCCTTAAGCTTTTTTGCTGATAGTCATAAGAATTTTCTATCCTGTCCGATATTATTACTGAATACTCACCACTTTCTGAAACTTTCTGCTTCTAAGTAATTTCCGCCGCATCCGCTCGGAATTTGATCATAAGAGTGTCCAGATTGCCATCCACGCTTTCGCCCCCTCCCTCTCGATTACTGTAACTCAATTCTCGCTGGACCACACGCCACTAGTGACCATTCAACACATTTTAACTTGTTCAAAACTTTGCACTCCGGGTTCTTCTCCGTCAGTGATGTTTCTCTCATACAACCCCACTACTCATCCTGCGGGAGAAGAGCGCGCAAATGAGGGCGCCAAAGTGTCCGTGAGGAATGGACGATCAGACCAGCGTTTCGCTTTTCCTCTCCGGGATGCTTGGAAAAGAAGATGGGAGACGGTCGAGGGGAACTTAAAGTTGCGTGCCATTGCGCCTCGACCGTTCCCATGGACCTACCACCCAATGCCGAGACGGCTTCAAGCTACTTTCTGTCGTCTCCGAATCGGACACACTCGCTTGACGCACCGCCATTTGATGGAGCGCTTGCCTGAGCAATTTTATGAAGACTGCGTTGTCCCCCAGACTGTTCGGCACATTCTTGTTGGATATCCCAGTCTGGGTGATCTTTGCGCACGTTACCTGTCCCGGTATCGGGACGACCGGGGTCGCTACCACTTGTCTCTTTTACTCGGGACTGGTTCGTTCACACTGATTTGCGGACTATATGACATTTTGGATACCCCCGACGCCGGAGCGCGCTTCCTTCCTGTTGCCTTTTTGGCTTTCTTTTTTTTTGTTATTTAATCCTGTGACTAAACTTTGTCTTTATTTTTATATTTGTTATTTGTTATCTACACCTTGTTATTTTTTTTATCTAGCCTAGTATTAGGCTGTAGCGTGAGTACGGCGACTTATGCCCAAGTAGGCAGTCGCCAGATGGGCTCTCAAAAAAGAAAAATTGCCCCAACCAGTTTTGAGCTGCAGCACTTTAAGCAACCATCAACGCAACGGGCTTTTGAAAGAGTCCTCCCATCACCGGTGACACCGTCCATTTGCATACAGAGGGACCTTCCTTACCCAGAGGAAGAAGGAGTCCGTTTGACATCAAGGAAATGTCGATAGAACTATCCCCCAGAAGGACTCTTTAGTCTCTATAGAACGTAAGAGGAGAAAAGTCTGCGTTTTTCTTTACTGTGACGGGAAAGGAAAGGCAGCGGCGCTGTCATTGGCTATGCGCGAGATGACGTGTGTAAGATCTAACTACCCCTGCGTGGAAGTAAAAACAACGTGTCCACCATTCGGTGGCCAGACCACGTTTGTGTCCTCTTTCGCTCGGGACTGAATCTGATACTTCGACGATAGAAAACCAACGCCGTATTTTTTAAGCTAGCGAGAACTCCAAAGCTTCCTGCGTTGTGTTGTAGATGTTTATTTGGGCGAAACGGTTTAATATATGACGAATTTAAGATAGTTACGAACCATTTTCCTTTTGTTTCATATTATTAGGAATCACATCCTCTGCCGTTTAGGACTCCCGTTTGAACATCGAGAAGAAAAAGTTGTCTCGGTATATCGCATATCCTTTTTCCTCACAAAATTTGTTCGCCACAACCTAAATCATTAACTATATGTTTGTACATACCTTACATGAAAACATGCAATCTGAATATATGTTATTTAAACATTCAGTAAATACAGAAACTTTTAAACTTATACAAGATAAATAGAAACATTTAACGAATTAAGAAAAACACACGAAGAACGCCATATTGGCATTTCTTTGTCGGAACACACAATGTGCTTTATGATAATTACGGACAGATTTAAGAAGGAAGAAAAGCAACCAACGAGGAATTTGTATTTAGATTAGTGGTCAATTTTTTATATATTAGGTTGAGGAATAAGTTCTTGCGTTTTTTTAATGGGTTGATTTAAGTTTTGTTGACGTGATTTGTGCACATATTAAGAAACAATAATAAATAATGAGAGCAAAATTTGCAAAGGTTAGGCTACGTCTCTTAACAGCGTAGACTATAAGACTTTCGCTTAGGCTACGTCTTGAAGTTGAGTAATAAGTCATTGCGGTTTATTTAAAAGTTGTGTTAATTTAATTTTTGTTCTGTACCCTCAAAATGGAATGTCAAGTTGAAAGAAAGGCGCATTTTCGACACTTGTTGTTATTCATTTTCAATCGAGACGGGAATATTGCAAACGCAGCCAAAGCTCGTCGCGATATTTGTGCTGTGTACGGAGAAAATGCTTTATTAGAAAGGACAGCTCAATCGTGGTTTTCACCTTTCAAAAACGGTCATTTCAATCTTAATGACGAAGAACGTTCTGGTCGCCCCATTAAGTTGGAGGAAGATCGATTGAACGACCTTCTTCATGAAAATCCTCGTCAATTGACTAGAGAATTGGCTGTACAATTGGCGTGTGATCAGAAAACTGTAGTGAATCACCTTCATTCAATGGGGAAAGTTAAAAAACTTTGTGCATGGGTTCCACACGCTTTGAGCGAAAGCAACAAACTTCGACGCTCCACGATTGCCGCAGGTTTGCTTTCTCGTCACAAGGCTACTCGTGGATATAAGAACAGATTTCTTCACCGCATTATCACTGGCGACGAAAAGCGGTGTGTTTATGTCAACATGAACCATCGAAAACAATGGTTTAGCCCCAATAAAAAAACACTTCTGCGATTAAAGCAAGGACTTCATCGACGAAAGACAATGCTGTGTGTGTGGTGGGATTGTGAAAGCATCATTCTTTATGAGTTCCTTGCGAACAACGAGATTGTCAATGCAGAACTCTACGTTCAACAAATGTATCAATTCGCCGAAGCTATTCGTGAAAAGCGACCTCATCGACGTTATGCAGTCTTTCTGCGACATGACAATGCTCGTCCTCACAATACCAATATGAAAAAAGACGCCATCCAAACGCTTAATTGGGAAATCCTGCCGCATCCTCCATATTCGCCAGACTTGGCTTCATGGGATTTCCATCTGTTCCGATTGCTCTCCAACAATTTGCGTGGCGTTTGGTTCAATACTAATGTGGAATTAAGAACCCGGTTAAAAGAATTCTTCGAGTCAAAATCCAGAGATTTTTATTGCAAATGCATCTAAAAACTAGTCGAACGTTGGAAAGAAGTCGTAAATAACAACGGAGAATACATTATTGATTAAATTGCATAATGTTATCAATAAAAAATGAAGTTTTTCTAAAATTGTTAATGGTAATGAATAAATTTGATAAAACCGCAAGAACTTATTCCTCAACCCAATATAATGATTCTAATAATCGAAGGATATTCGTACATTTTCGATGGAAATATCAGATTGGCATTCAATACAATTCTCCTTTATCGAAGATTTTCCTTGGTCTTCATCTTATTGTCTGATTACTAATAGCAATGGGAAGGAGAGCATTGCATCTAGGGTCCCCACGGAGCTCCTAACATATTTCCCTTGGAAAACGCCTTGACATTGAAATAAATCTATTCAACTCAGAATGTTCATATATGCCGCTCTTCAACAAAGTCACAGGCCTTCACAGAGCGCCTGTATACCAACTATGAAAAGGTTTGATACAAGATGTTAGTCGTCAAGACACGCTCCAAAACACAAGGGATGCGGTGGAGGAACGAATAGAAGCAGGCAAATCATTCCACATTCTAGGGGTAAATGGTGAGAAAGCACGATCACTCATGCTGTAAAAAGGGTTACGAGGGACAAACAGTACGGGTGCAGATCCTGAACGTAGGGTTCTTGAAGGCCCATATAGGCTTAACGCTGAAGACAAATAGGAGTTGGTTGTGGTATTTAACCTTGGACACTGAACATATGTCCCTGTTACACAGTCACTGAACTCGAGTATATTATACCCGATTTTGGAAAATAAAAGAAAAATAGTAAATATACAAATTTATTAATCCTATCATGTACACACTAACTATAAGGCATGCAAATGCTAATTAAACTAATAAAAATCCGTACTTACTTTAAGAAAGGTATATTATAAAAATATAAAAAAAAAACAGTTAAAAAGGTAAAAGTTTTCAATAATTTTTGGTGGAAAATTCATGAAAAAAAACCCTTCCATAGAATTCGCACAGGCCTCCAAGGATGACAGGCTCTCCTCCCAGGGACTCACCATGACACTGACGAGGAACAAACTGTAGAGAAGAGAGTGGGAAAAAAACCCTTTTTTTAGTGCACCAAAAATGACTAATTGTTCAATATAATGTGTTTTTATGTTAGGAAACTCCTTGAAACCACCTGGAAATGACTACTAAGATATTGGGTTGAGGAATAAGTTCTTGCAGTTTTATCAAATTTATTCATTACCATTAACAATTTTAGAAAAACTTTAATTTTTTATTGATAACATTATGCAATTTAATCAATAATGTATTCTCCGTTGTTATTTACGACTTCTTTCCACGTTCGACTAGCTTTTCGATGCCTCTGCAATAAAAATCTCTGGATTTTGACTCGAAGAATTCTTTGAACCGGGTTCTTAATTCCACATTAATATTGAACCAAACGCCGCGCAAATTGTTGGAGAGCGATCAGAACAGATGGAAATCCCATGAAGCCAAGTCTGGCGACTATAGAGAATGCGGCAGGATTTCCCAATTAAGTGTTTGGATGGCGTCTTTTTTCATATTGGTATTGTGAGGACGAGCATTGTCATGTCGCAGAAAGACTGCATAACGTCGATGAGGCCGCTTTTCACGAATAGCTTCGGTGAATCGATACATTTGTTGAACGTAGAGTTCTGCATTGACAATCTCGTTGTTCGCAACGAGCTCATAAAGAATGATGCTTTCACAATCCCACCACACACACAGCATCGTCTTTCGTCGATGATGTTTTGGCTTTAATCGCGGAAGTCTTTTTTTATTGGGGCTGAGCCATTGTTTTCGATGGTTCATGTTGACATAAACACACAGCTTTTCATCGCCGTGATAATGCGGTGAAGAAATCTGTCTTTATATTCACGAGTAGCCTTGTGACGAGCAAACAAACCTGCGGCAATCGTAGAGTGTCGAAGTTTGTTGCTTTCGCTCAAAGCGTGTGGAACCCATGGACCGAGTTTTTTAACTTTCTCCATCGAATGAAGGTGATTCACTACAGTTTTCTGATCACACGCCAATTGTACAGCCAATTCTCTAGTCGATTACAAGGATTTTCATGAAAAAGGTCGTTCAATCGATCTTCACCCAACTTAATGGGGCGACCAGAACGTTCTTCTTCATTAAGATTGAAATGACCGTTTTTGAAAGGTGAAAACCACGATTGAGCTGTCCTTTCTGATAAAGCATTTTCTCCGTACATAGCACAAATATCGCGACGAGCTTTGGCAGCGTTTGCATTGTTTCTGTCTCGATTGAAAATGAATAACAACAAGTGTCGAAAATGCGCCTTTCTTTCAACTTGACATTCCATTTTGAGGGTACACAACAAAAATTAAATTAACACAACTTTTAAATAAACCGCAATGACTTATTACTCAACTTCAAGACGTAGCCTAAGCAAAAGCCTAATAGTCTACACAAATCACGTCAACAAAACTTAAATCAACCCATTAAAAAAGGCAAGAACTTATTCTTCAACCTAATATAATACAGACTATGATCTATGACCGCTCACATCAAGCATCTCCATTGGTGTCTATCCCTTGCAACCTCGTGTCACTGATATGGAAACTTTGCATTATTTTCCACTATTGATTGGTATGAGATTGTGTTGGCTAATAAAATGAACCTAATGGTTTTAGTTATATAAATCTAACACATTTGCACACACCCACCTGAAAAAAAGACATTTCATGTTTATTACCTACCTCAGCCTCAGACGCAATCACAGCAGTAAGGAAAGTAGTGGCTCGGGCAGACAGGTTGGCGGCAGCTGTGACACCTAAAGCGTGTCTTCTTGTCTGCCTTTGCCTGACACTTGCTGCACCTTACTATGGGCTCCCTCATCTCAGCTGCCGATGGTCCTGCACCTGCAGCCGTGCTAGAGGGGAGGTTGAGGGAGCACACCTGTCTGACGACCAGCTTCACCTGTCGATCCTGTGTTGGGGTGTTGAGTCATTCCTCAACTGAGGGCCTGGTGAGTTGCAGGGCCAATTCGTGCATGTATTTCCGTCTTTGTATGACGCTGCCTCCTACCCTAGAAGTGTTACTCTGGAAAATGATCCACGAATTGATGACACTCGCATTCAGCATCCAAAATAACACACACAATGGCCACCTATTTGTCTTTCTGCTGCAGTTATAAGTTGCACACATCTGGTCAAATGTGTCGACCCATCCTTTTGTTGCATTATAGAAGTAAATAATCTCAGGCTTCCCACAGACATTATCCACCGATGCCTGTGTGTACATACTTGGCAGCAGGAGCATATTCTTCTTGTTTGTCTGTGTCCTAGGGATATATGAAACGAGTGTCATATTTTTCGTGAACAGGAATGCTGAGCTGCCAGGTGTGTGGGTGTCCTTCTGCCTCATTACTCAGGGATTTCTGCCTTGTTCGCCCTCACTGTCCCCACCACTGTCAGCCCTTTACTGAGAATGTCTTGTATGAGGAGCACGGACGTGTACCATTTGTTAGTGGTGATGTTTCTTTTGGTTTGGCGGTAAAGGCGTGTGAGGTCTTTGGTAAACATGTGGCCGAATTGCAAGCTATGTCTTGCTGTTGTGTCCTGTTTCCCTAGGTAGGGAATACCTTGCAACATGTACTTACTTTTCACATCGTTCCCCATAAAAAATTTATCCCATATTTTTCTGGCTTATTTGGGATATACATCCTAAAAGGGCACTTACCCCTAAAAGCCAGCAATTGCTCATTAACTGTGAGGTTTTCGTGGAGTATGTAGTTGTCCTCACAGCAGGCCATAAACATGTCCCACACAACATTACCTGGGGCGAATTTGTCAGTGGCCCGCCTCTGCTCCCGTGTGGTCATGTCGTCAAACCTGAGGCAGTACAGCAGGAAGCAAAAACGCACCTCAGACATTGCTGCCGTGTAGAAAGGACCCCCTGCCACAGGGCACCACATCTCCTTAGTATTCAGGTGGTTATATTTTCTGTAACCACTGAATATAAGGATATCTAGCAACGGCACGTATCTCTGCTGCGACGTCAAGCCTGTTCTTAGCGGCGTTCTCCAAGGTTGAGTCCTTGGCCCCCTTCTCTTTCTTGTCTTCATCAACCACATCGGCTCTCAGCTTAACTGCAAGTTCAAGATGTTCACTGATGACCTCAAGTTATATCTCCACTTCGCCTCCTCCGTCAACCAAGCCCCATCAGAAATCCTCCAACACAACATTAACATTCTCGCCAATACCTCCCAGTCTTGGGGCCTGAGGTTTGCACCAGACAAGTGTGTCCACCTTAGGTTCTCTCGTTCCCACCAAACCGCAGACCATCTATACTTCTTATATGGTTTCGTCGCACAAGGACCTAGGGGTAACAGTCGACACAGACCTAAAATTCCACCATCACACCAGATTGACAGTATCCATAGCTGGAGGCGTTGTGACAAACCTTTTGAAATTTACAGTCTGTTGCCCGACCCAATTCATGGCAGCACTATTAGTAAGCGACATCCGCCCCATTATCGACTTTGCTTCCCCAGTCTGGAATACTAACTATATATCTGACCTCTCACTCCTCGAGAAAGTACAACGCAGGTGGACTAAACAGGTCCACGGGAAGTCCGGCAATTCCTACTCTGAAAGACTAACAACTTGATCTATTCTCCAGAAAGGGGCGGCTACTAAGGCACGACCTGATCTATTGTAACCGAATCTTCCATGGCCTGTGCTCCATTAAGCCTGAAGACCTTTCCGTCTTGCCCACCAACTCAACCACCAGAGGCCACAGATACAAAATTCAGATCCAACATGCCCACATGGAGGCCCGCAGAAGGTTCTTCTCTTGCAGAGTAGCTCCTCCTTAGAATTCCCTTCCCTCCCAGGTAGTAGAAGCTCCATCCCTAAATGCTTTCAAACACTCCCTTTACACTACCATCAGAGTTAGACTTCTTGACTATGTAGATAAAGCCACATCTCAATCCCATCTATTAGTCTACACACCACCTCTATGATTCACTCCATGTTAATAGCCCTCCTAATAGCTATTCTCACAGACAGATAAAATCAATCAGTCATTATTGCTCCTTTTTATCCATGCTCTACTTTCTGCACATCTGACTGGCGTACCTGACTGGGTATTTTGGGTCCCCCTTACCGTAGCCGACTGGTTGTACACCGGATCGGGAGGCCCTACCAGGTAAGTGAACCAGGTAAGTTTGCTGTACAGTCGCTGTTTATCTCCTGTACCTCCTGGCAATAACATCAATCTTCTTGTTGGTGAACTTCCCAATCAGATTCACCATGGCATCAGTCACAAATAGGCGAAAACACTTCAGGTGTGGTGACAGTAGCAGCTAATTGTGTGGGACCTGGCCTAATTGATGCCACAATATTTTGGGCTGCGTCCTGGTTGCTGCAGCTACCTGAGGCCTTGTGTGCCATACATAGCTTGAGCGATATTTGACTATTGTAGAGCTAAAAGTCATTAGCAACTCCCCATCATCTGCACGTTGTCGACGTTGCCGCTGCGAGCAGCAGCAGGGATGGCAGCAGCAGCAGAATAACGGTCGTCAGGGTCATCGGAACCTGATGAAACAGCAGGGTACTGTACAAGAAGAGCAGCAGAGTTGCAGGATTGGCCAGCAGTAGGCTTATCAGCTGTAATGGCGTGGGTAGGAGACGAGGGGGTGGGTGTTTGCTTGCATCGGCGGGGAACGTCTTCTGCAAAAACAATGTTATAAAGTACATCAGTTTTACCACAATCATTATCGTCGTCACTATCTGGAGTAAAGATAATTTCACCAATCTCCAGCCCAATCAGGTTTTGTTCTTTCGCCATTTCAGGCACAATTTCGCACTATTAGTCACCCGAAATAAGAATTACAGCCTGAAAAGAGAGAAATTTATTACTATAACTTTTATTTGTACGCTATTACCACTGAACTCGGGTACAGGTTTCCCAGTACTTTTTTACTATAAATAGCAATGAACTAAGGCAAACGGTACCCAAATAGAGGTCTAGCGAAAAATCCAAGCAGAAGAGTGGACTGACGTGGCCTCACTCTATGAGAGCATTCTCCTGACTGAAGCTACACAGACTCCCAACATTCTACCTTGGTAAGGAGTGGGAAAAATGCACATGACGTAACTAGCCTCGAGCAAACTATACCCATGTTCAGTGCTCCAGGGTTAAGGTGAACCGTGAAAGCGATTCTAAATTGAATGTGCACGCTGTGAAATTCAAGGAGCAGATTTTTTTAGTTTGTTTTTTTAACATTCATTTGGCGGGCTGACTATAATGGCATAAATTGCCTTAATTAATAATTACCAGCCTAATACTAGGCTGCATTAAAATATAAAATAATCCAAACAACAATCAAAGCAAATTAAGAAAAAGGGAGGACGGTCATATAAAATGGAGGAGGCCAGCCTCTTCTTAAAAGTCAGATAGTCCACAAGTCTTTGTATACGAACACGTCCCGAGTACAAGGGACAAGTGTTAGCGACCCCACTCGTCGCAGACTGGGGCATTCAACAAGAATGTGCCGAAAAGTCTGAGAGACAACGCAGTCTTCACAGTAGGGCGCAGGCGAGCGCTCCATCAAATGGCGGTGCGTCCCGTGAGTGTACCCAATTCGAAGACGAAAGAAAGCAAACTGAAGCCGTTGTGGCATTGGGTGGTAGGTCCATGGGAACAGTTGCGGTGAGGATCCCGATGACTTGCCCCGAATCCATTTGGCTCACTTCGACATCTCTGCTAGAGTGGTCTTCCTGATAATTGAAGACACGTATGCTCACCAGGAAGAGCGGCTAGCGTGCTTCGAGACATACGGGAGCCTAGCCCTAACTCGACGAAATTCACGGACACTGAAATAGGCATGTATGCATAACACTTCTGTTTGATGGTCGCCTCACACTCAGTTGAGCACCATTTAAGCGGTGGGCGTGCAAAACGGCTAGACGTCCTAGGAATAGTAGTCAGGCCCACGGCGATGAGGTTGACGGAGAAGAACTCAACGGCTTCATCTACCGACCTAAACTCTTCGACTGAGAGAGATAAGTAACTCATTTCCTGTAATGCGGACCACCGCTCCTGCGTCAAGCACCATTGGGGCGGGCTCTCAGGCGGTAGTGCCCAGAAAATGATATTTAGATGGGAAAGTGATCACTGCTATGGAGGTCATCGACTTCCCCCCACCCAAATCAAGCTATGCATCATGAGAGCACAAAGATAGATCGAGACAGAAAAATGAAGCTGTTCTCGAGCAGCAATGCGTAAACTCATCCACATTTAGGACACCTATCTCCAGCTCATCGATCAAGTCGGCAAGGACCTGACCCCTTGGATTGATCGAGTAGTTCTCCCAGAGGAGGTGTCTCCCATTCAAGTCTCCAAGCAAGAGAAAGGGTCTCGGCAATCGTGCCACGACGCAGCGGAAGTTCCTCGCGTCGAAGTCAGTTGCAGAGTGGAATATACGTAGAAATATCAGTATAACTCCTATCAAGGTACAGCAGCACAGCTAATGCATGCAAGGAGGTATCTAAAGCAAAGAGAAGAACGGAGAGATCATGCCGGATGTAAATGCGCATCCTTCTGTCCAGCCCCCATCCCATGGTGGTGCGGTCGAAAAACCCTTATACCCAGGGAGAGTGGGTGTCGAGGTATAGCCGATATATACGAGTATATATACATTCAGTAAGAAGGACAAAACGAAGAAGGCGGGTCCCATCTTTAATTCCAACGTTTCGGGTTATTACAAAACCCATCTTCAGGAGCTAGAAACGAATTCTAAATGAGTAATCTAAGCCTAAAAACATAAATAACAGCACAAGTTCAAAGTTAAAAACCACAGATCAGAGAAAATCGCAAAAACGACGTTAAAAATATAAAATGAACGACACGTTAATGAACAAACAAAATAGTGAGATAAAGAACAGCAAAATATTTGTAAAGAGATACTATCAATTAAGGACAAACAAAATAAACGTAATATTACAAAATTAAACAATTGAAATAGAAAAATAGAGAATTGGATACAAACAAAAGGTAAAACTAAAATATAGACACTGAAACATTACCTTACATGGTCGGATCACAAAGACGAGTGAAAACAGGAAGGAATTCAAAGAATGAATACAGCTTGGTTAAGTTCTAAACAGAGGAAAGGATGACGTGTCCTCATTCAAATTTGGGTGGTTGTATTTAATACAGAGTGATTCTTTAATGCGGAGAGATGAAATAGATTTAGCAAATTTTAAGACAGAAAAATCATTTAAGGACACGTCTGTTTCACATTCAATAGCATGTTTCCTGATGGAAGAAAACTCTTTGTTACTTTAATTAATGTTTTACCGGTTCTATGGCTAATTCCTATGTGAGAACAAAAACGCGACTGAAGAGTACGTACTGTGCTTCCTATATAGGTCCCCAACTTACAGCTAGGGCAAATGAATTTATATACAATGCACGAACTAAACGGCGTGAGAATACTTTCCTTCACTTTAAAGAAATTACCAATATTTTTGTTATTAATTAATATAAGTTTAAAATTAATTTGACAATAAAATTTCCTAAAAATGGAAATTAAACGTTTTCGGAGAAGGTCATTACAAGGGCTGATGTCTGGTAATAAGACATACCTGATTTGCTGTTTTGGGTTATTTAAAAGAGTAGTACAAAAATAATACTTAATTTCACAACAAAAAAAGGATATATATTTGCACAAATGAAATTTAATTTAAATATTCAAAACTATGGGGGCTCAATAGCCTGACAAAAAGGGACAAGCTAATGAGCTTAATGCAGGTGAATGACCAAACTCGGATTGAGGCTTGAAAGGCTGCGCTGAGCAGAAATACTGATAAATCTTTATGGGATGACCGGATTAAAGGGATCCTCACACGTCGACGCCTTGCATAATTTAATGTTTGGAAAACGAAGAGAAGGGGGCAATTCGAGGGAGAGAATTGCAGAAGGTTGAAATTTACCTCGGAATACCTTGACGAGGGAGTACTTGCGCTGGTGGACGAAAACGGACGTTGCTGAGAAATCGCCAATTGAGTGGGGCGGAGTTCCGGCGGGAGAGTTTCTTGCTTTCGCACTCGTGGAGACAAAAACGGAGCCAATCAAAAAGAGACGTGTCTCGTGCGGGATTGCGAGTTTGTACTGACTTGACCCGGCTGAATCTGACGTTAAATCCTGGCTGACGGTGGGATGAAATCACCTCAGGCCACTGAGGGGATTCTCCAAAGGTAAACACAAGGCTGGAGGATGGACGTCTTCCAGTCAGGAATTTGCGATAACAGATATTCTTCCTCGCTCTCGCTATGCTTCCAGATGGTAGGCGGGAGGCAAGATTGCCTCAAGGCTTGGGGAGAAGCCTCCATATATAATTACATCTGCGTTCCGAAGCCTCTTCGCTTGTTTTTTTCAGGCCCGTTTCTCTCGTCCTTTGATCTCGTGTTTGATAGCCACATTGGTTTTTAGTGTCGACGTGGAACTCCTTGTCTCTATTTTTTCACATCTCCTCCCTTCTGAAAGATGACGCTTTTCAACTTTGGGGAAAAGGGGCATCAAAAAAATGTTAGACTGAGAAAGGCGCGTTCCAAATTTCTGGTCTCGAGGATACAATTTATGGGAGAATACCTGACCTGTGTCAATACAGTTTTACATAGCTAAAGCGCCTGACTAATCCGAGTATCCAAGGAATTTAATTGAACCGCTACAAAAAGAAAAAGGAAAGGTTTACCTACAAAGTTAATCTCGAATGGAGGCTCACTCGCCTCGGATCATGAGTGACCAAAATTATACAGGAAATGAGATAAAAAAATGACATAAATACATGGTACAAAATAACATCCTAGAAACATGTAAATAAATAAATAAGATCGTACAACTATAAACGGAGATATATGTACAGAAGTTTACTAGGGCAATAAAGTTATACAGTACAAATACAAAAGAAATTAGAAGGGCGTCTTCTTCTTGCCGACATACGATAAAAATGCCTAAATATAAATACAAGGAATCAATCTGGACAAATAAAAGAAGAAGAAAATATTTCCTCTTTTACAATTAGCTCGGGTTAGGACAATTTTCCGACCCTTTGATATACATAATCTTATACTGATACTTCTGTAGAAGTAAACTCCAACGCATGATTCTTTCGTTGTTGTTCTTAACATTACGTAAATATGCGGACGCTGTTGGCTGTACAATGCACTGAAGGTGCTGTCGCCTTCGACGACTTATCGGGGGAGGTTGGGCTCGCCATGTGAGTCTTTTTTAACATTGTGGCATAAGACGTCCCAGGCAGCGATATGCGAGCCAGGACCAAGTCCTTTGCCTTGCGAAATGAGAGGCAATCCTGGGCCTGAACGGCCAGGATTTCATTCTCAAGGAGATACTCACCACATTGCTTCGATGAATCGCGGTGCGGCACTCTGAAGTTGACACAACTGGCCACACACGATTTGGACTTATCGTGTGCGGCCTTAGAGAAACTTACACAGACTTCGGGTAACCCCGACTTTGCGTGAATACAGCAGCGTATCGTATGGCCGAAGCAGTAACAGTAGTAGTAACTTAACGGCACTGGTACGAATGCCTTCATGCGGTAGCTATACCAACAGGCACGCACCAACTCAGAGAGCTTGTCACAGTCTAACGCGACGAAGAGTGTAGGGGTGGGTCTATAGGCCCCTCCCTGTTTCTCTTCACACGTTTGACTTTAACCTCTTCATGGTCGGCAAGCTTTAAGGTGATGTTATCTATGGAGTAGTTTCCCCATTCCATAGCATAAACCACTCCTTTCACGAATTTCATGGTAGAATGCGGCGTCATACTCACCGGCGTGCGATCAAATGTCAGAAGGGCACTAATCATGGCCGCCTCGGAGGGATTCGACGCAGTTGCCAGAAGGCTCCCGTCCAAGAAACGGGTCACCTTCGACTCTCTACCAATTACGTTAGCCTGAGTTCTCCTCTGATGGATCATGTTGCCTTTGGTCAACATGCTGCTATCAGTGGAGCAAATAACGAGGAAGCGTTTGACGCTAGCGGGCTCGAAAACGCCAGGTAACCTCTGAATGAGGTGCCCCGACGTAATCGAGGCTCTGCTCTGCGCACTTGCAATTTTGGTCTCTGTTATAGACCCCCTACCGGGAAAACACGCTGAGCGGATATGCCGATCTTGGCTTTCCAAAACGGCAGCTGACCCGTCCGTCCCCGTGGCTCCCGCGGGAGGTGAGGAGCCCTTAGTCTTTTGATTTTTTTCTCTATAGGAGATGGGGGTGGGGAATGAACACGCTTTTCTCCTCCGCCGAAAGGAGCCTTTGGGAGAGATGGATCGGCCTTAGCATGATACTTCTCAAAAATTGAGAAGGTCTTGGCTGTCCCAGGGGCACCAGCAGGGGGAGGAGATCCCTCCTTTCCTTGTGAGGCCTTGGGGACCCGAGCCGTCTCTTGAAGTGCTTGCACAATTGCAGACTCTGGCTCCGTGCTTGGCACTGAGCCTGGGTTCTACCCCATGGAATATCCTACCGTCTGGTGCTTGGTCCCCTTGGGGACCATGTCTATTTCAGTGGAGGGTTTCCATGTGGCCATCCCTCCAAGACATCACGGATCCCATTCGAGGTACCTTTTGTCATCTCGTCTTTGTCCGGCAAACTGGCATCCGTCGGGAAAGAGAGGTGGGCAGGTACGCCCGTTTCCTGTAAAGTCAGAATGCATGAGTACAGGACGTTAGGGGGCACGGGCCGACGAGCCCTGCCATCCCTTGACCCCCTAAGACGGTTGGCCTTATCGAGCCGCTCCCAGCGGTTGCTGTCAATATTCAGCCACCTCCGTGCTTTCTTGGCAGTCCCATGTGAAAGAAAAGGAGGGACTGCTGCTGGAAAGAGGGAGGCGCCCAAATGTTCCTCCAGAAAAGGAAGTGAGTAGGAGTATCCTGCATCCGTTGGCCTAGGAGAGGAGTAAGCCTTCTCCCCGGTAGAAGAAAATTTGGCGGGTCCCCTGAGAAAGCACAAAGGGGAGGGGGAACCTCCATTTTTTTATGTAGAACTCCTAAAAGGCGGCGCTGATGGTGGTGAAGGGGGACTAAAAGGGGATATTTTTTTAGATTCATCATGGAAATGGTGACCCTGGTATTTTTACCGGACGCAAACGAAGACCACTTTACCGCAGTAGCCTGCTTTGCGAGGGGTGAATAAGGGGACGAAAAAAACAGCTGCCGCCATTTAGGACCACTCCTCCCGCCAAGTGGCCACGCACCCCAAACCGGAGCTCAGGGGTGAGGGGACGTTGTCTCTTTTCCCCTCAGCCCCGATCCAGAATGTTGGATAAGAGGAAGCTGGTCGGCGTCTACCCTGTGAAATTAGAAGCCGACCAGAGAAAGTTGTGGGAGAAGTTGTATGGGAAGTGAGGAAGCAGGGTAAGAATACAGGGTGTCAGAAAGAAGGAGAAGAGGCTAAGCTGGGGCAGGACTGGGCGCAGAATCCCGTTAGTACGGCGGCCAGGAAAGCAAATCACCGTGCCCCTTACCGGGTGGTTGGGGAAAGGGAAGTTCTTGAAGGCAACGTACTGGATTGTTATTTACAGGGAAAATCCCTCCTTAACACGAGGGAAACCTTATCTATTCCTCTTCTTTAACGTGAGTGGGTCGAGTCCGCAACTACAACCGCAATATCTACGAGCCTCTAAATATCTACGAGCACTAGCTAAATTTAATAAATAAATTTGGAACTCGTATACTTATTTAACCGAACTAGGAGGGGTTTAAACTGGAGTTTAAGTCTAACCAACCAGGGCACATTATGGTATCGAAGGTTATGCCTGAAGATTTTTTTTCGCCCGGCTTATGAAGCAGGGCAAACTCGAGCAACAGAGAAGAATTTTATTCTGGCAAAGATGACTTTTAGGGAGGGGATGGGGGCACTAATCGCGGCTACATTGGAGCCCCTTGCCCAAATAATGTCTTCAAAGCAAATTTATTATAAAAAAGGGGGGTGCAAGTCATAATCGATTTCGCACAGATATACGCATACAAAAAAGAAATACACATAAAGCAGATTTTCTTTGTATATAACTACAATTGCTAATAAACAAAATTTAGCAGGTAGCAAAAGTATTCAATCGCTCCCATATTATGCGAGAATATTGTATTAAACAAAAGAAATCTCTTGAATTTGTTGAATAGGGTAGGATTGAAGATTCGAGAATTTTTTAGAAACTGAACAGCACATGAGCACTCCACATGATTGATGAGAAAATGGATGGTGCGACATATCGAAAGATACCGGAGAAAGATGTTTTCAAGTGTGAAAAAATTCCAATGCCGACATCAATGGATATTTCAGGAGGACAACGACCCTCTAAGTACACGGCCAAATTAACTCGCAAAAATCTAATATCAACCTATGAGAATCTTTCATATGGGTATTTCATCTATTAAATATATATTTACTGATGATTTCCTGTTACTTTTCTAAGAACTAAAGTGGACCGATGGTACCTGTCGGAACCCCAGAAGAACCGAAATACAGACAAGGAAAAGATTATAGAACTCTTTTACAGGAACACTATGAGCACAGAACACCGTACAGACGAGAGAGCAATCAAGGACATTATTAACTGATGAATAAAACCCACAAATGCTGAAAAGAAAGAACGCACTAACTATTTACTATCAAAATAGAGGGTTATCAACCCTTTTCATGAAAAATAACCCCAAATCTCCACCTCGACCCCCAAAATATGTTTATTGTATGGTGGGATATTGAAGGAATTCTCCATTACGAACTGTTAGACAACAATCAAACAATTAATGCTAATCTCAACTGCAATCAACTTCGTCCTTTAAAAGCATCTTTAGCAAAAGGCGACTCTCCTTCGTAAACTGCAGGGATGTCATTTTTGATATTGGTCCGTCCTCGCACAGCTCGAATAACTAAAGATCTCTTGGAGGAGTTCGGTTGGGAACTATTGCTTCACCCTCCATATTCTCTTGACCTTGATCCTTCTGATTATCACTTGTTTAAGAAATTACAGAAGCATTTGGATGGTTTATGGTTGACATCGAGAGAAGAGGTTGAAAACGAGTTGGATTCATATTTTGCAGGAAAACCTAGCATTTTTAAGCTTGTTGACAGATGGAATGGTGTTCTAGAGAGAAATGAAGGTTATATTTATAATTAAATATTCCCATAGTCATAAGCTTTTTTTTATATTTAATATATACCATAAATCTGACATTACTTTCGTTATAACCAGATTTATATTGTAGCCAAAATGAAAACATTAATAGAGGGAATAAAAACATAATGCTACATAGATACAAATTTATATTCATCGTGAAGGAAATAAATAGGAGAATAAATTATCCCTTGTAATAGAACTTCCGGAAGGAGATACCGAGGGCCACTAACTAGGATCAGAAAGAACTAGTTATAAGAGACGAGAAACACGTTTAAGAAGAGCTACAAGATATTTTGGGGCAATTTATTTGAATAAAGCGAAATCTTTGACCTAGTAGGAGGAGGAACTGCAAGATTATTTTTGCAATATATTTGGATGATCTCTTAGCAATTTATCTTATACCTACCTAGTAGGTAGAAAAGCTCAAGATTCTTTATGGCATTTACCAGGTATTGCAAAAGGCCTGTTGCACTCGTTACCAGGCTCTCAACAAAGGATACAATGATATTTTTAATTCAGCTTAACATGTTTTTTGTTGTCTTAACATATGAATATGTGTTTACATTGTAATATTAATCAATGTGGCCGCCCTCGGTGGCGTCTCGCTGCCCAGACATTATTGACGGGAAGCTTTTAACTCGTCAACTCGTCGACGTTGCTGTGGCGGACCTTGCCGGACTTGCCCTCCACTAGCGCTCACACGCTGTAGTCGAGGAGATCGAGGTCGGACAACTGGGGCGGCCAAAAGTGCTTCTAACAGAAGTTCATGTTCGAACCCAACCACTCTTGAACGATCTTGGCCATGTAGGCCGGTGTACCGTCCTACTGAAATAGGTAGTCCGTCTTCTTCGTAATCTTTCTCACTCAGGGCAGGACTTTCGTGGCCAAGATGTCCCTGTAATTGGCTACGGTGAGACTGTAACAGGGTTCGAACCACAACAGCGCCATTTTCTTGCCATTCGAAGCCACGGCACCTTTTTGCAATTTATTTGAATTAAGTTAGCAAAATCTTTGACCTAGTAAGAGGATGAAGTGCAAGATTCTTTTAGCATTTTATTTGAATGATCTTTCTGCAATTTATTTTGATGAACTTCGCGAAATATTTGGCCTAGTAAGAAGATGAACTGCAAGATTCGTTTAGCGTTTTATTTGAATGATCTTTTTGCAATTTATTTTAATGCACTTCGCGAAATCTTTGACCTAGTAAGAAGATAAAGTGCAAGATTCGTTTAGCGTTTTATTTAAATGATCTTTTTGCAATTTATTTTAATGAACTTCGCGAAATCTTTGACCTAGTAAGAAGATGAAGTGCAAGATTCGTTTAGCGTTTATTTGAATGATCTTTTTGCAATTAATTTTAATGAACTTCGCGAAATCTTTGACCTAGTAAGAGGATGAAGTGCAAGATTCGTTTAGCGTTTTATTTGAATGATATTTTTGCGATTAATTCTAATGAACTTCGCGAAATCTTTGACCTAGTAAGAGGATGAATTGCAAGATTCGTTTAGCGTTTTATTTGAATGATCTTTTTGCAATTAATTTTAATGAACTTCGCGAAATCTTTGACCTAGTAAGAAGATAAAGTGCAAGATTCGTTTAGCGTTTTATTTAAATGATCTTTTTGCAATTTATTTTAATGAACTTCGCGAAATCTTTGACCTAGTAAGAAGATGAAGTGCAAGATTCGTTTAGCGTTTATTTGAATGATCTTTTTGCAATTAATTTTAATGAACTTCGCGAAATCTTTGACCTAGTAAGAGGATGAAGTGCAAGATTCGTTTAGCGTTTTATTTGAATGATATTTTTGCGATTAATTCTAATGAACTTCGCGAAATCTTTGACCTAGTAAGAGGATGAATTGCAAGATTCGTTTAGCGTTTTATTTGAATGATCTTTTTGCAATTAATTTTAATGAACTTCGCGAAATCTTTGACTTAGTAAGAAGATGAACTGCAAGATTCGTTTAGCGTTTATTTGAATGATCTTTTTGCAATTTATTTTAATGAACTTCGCGAAATCTTTGACCTAGTAAGAAGATGAAGTGCAAGATTCGTTTAGCGTTTTATTTGAATGATCTTTTTGTAATTAATTTTAATGAACTTCGCAAAATCTTTGACCTAGTAAGAAGATGAAGTGCAAGATTCTTTTAGCGTTTTATTTGAATGATCTTTTCGCAATTTATTTTAATGAACTTCGCGAAATCTGTGACCTCGATAGTAAGAGGAACAGCTCCATGCTCTTTTGGTCATTTATTTGAATGAACTTCGCGAAATTTTTGACCCTGTAATATTATTTGGTACTACTAATAGTAATAGATTATTCGCTTTACAAACTTGGCACACCACTTATCCTAAGTGTTGCATTTTGTTTAAACTACAGTGACTCGGAAAATGCATGCCACTTATGATATACGAACAATAGGAATATAATAAACACATCATTTGCGTTTTGGGGAAACTATTATTGTCATAATATTTTTATATTTTCCCTCCTTACCCTTCTCGCTCGTTCACTAGACATTCTTATCAGTTATTTCTTTAATTTATAAATTATTAATTAATAAATACTTCTAGTCACAAAAGTAAACTATGACACGTTTGTTTAATTTTATAAGAAAAGAGATTTTTAGCTATGTTTCCATCTCGTACATTAGAGTAAAATTAATATTAACCACTTTTCGTAGTTTGCCCCCTAAATGCCATCCTCCTAGTGATGAGAAGTTTAAAGATTGAAGTTTTTCTTCGTATTTTCTATTTCCAAACTTGAGAATTAAGTTAATTGCACTACATGACATCCAAGGTAGTTTGGATAGAAAAAGGATCTATGCATATAAAAGCAATATCTTTCGATTTGAACATAGAATTCGAGGCAATATTCCCATTTTCGTGTTAGTTTTCTTAGAAGTCTTCATGCATCGTTTTCATACTTTAAATTCTGCCGATGTTAATATCACTAATTATTAATTTGATCGTTTAGGTTTTAGCCACTTTTATGTCAGGATATTCTAAGTTCATGACGTGACATTTACGTAACATAAACGTTACCTGTCCTATATCCGTATGTAAAAATATGTAGTGGTTTCTTAATTTCATATTGTCTGGAAGTTTTTAAATTTTACAAAAGAAATAGCTATCGAGGTCACTTATATATACGATAACAACATTACGCTAAGTTTTTAACTAATAAGAACTCGGTTATTAAGGTTTAGTCAGAGTCTGTCCCGTTAACCACTACACGCAGTGAATGCTTAGAAATCCAATTTTATAATTAAATTTGTACCCCTTATTCCGTGCGATATAAGTTTCAGTAAAAATAGGCTTATGTGGAGCAATTATACTGGTCTTTTAAAAGTCTAAATGGACAATATATACTTCTTTGTATTTATTGTAGGCATAAATCATTTTGTGAGAAATTCCATTAAGTTTCTCGGACTTTGAAACTCTTTCCATGAAATTCATGCATTTTTAGTTTATTTATTTCGAGGTTGTTCGCTATCTTATCTTACATTATTGTTTCTAACAATTTACTAACCACTGAAGTTTGACTAAGAGGTCGGTAGTTAGTGGGCTCTCTTTTCTCTCCCCTTTTTGAAGACCAACATCAGCTTGATATTTGACCATCTAAAATCTTCTACATAGGGTCACAAATTCCTAATCGACCGATTGAAAATCCAACATAACGGTTTAGCTAATTCCTCTTGTAATTTTTTTAGGTAAATTGGGTAGACTCAGTTATGCATCCGTATTTCTAAGCACTTATTTTATTTTCGTTAACACGCATATTGGAGAAATGTTGTTCCGGAAAATAGTTTTTTTTACATGAGAGTCTTCATGACGAGTCCTCAATTCGTTTAAAATCTTCACTATGAATTTGGGTTCTTCGGTAGTTTTGGCTCTTCTCCCAGTCGGTCTTATATTCTTTCTTATTCCCTTTTTATTATTGAATTAACTATGCAAACGCTTGGGTTTTTATTCGGACTTATGTGAAAACTGTTTTATCTTAACCTGTAATGGTGGTAGAAGTATTAATAACTGCTTAGGACCAACCAGGCCAAGTATTCCCTGAAAAAAGGAGAATCGCAATAAAAACACACAAAAATTGAGGAATAGGTAAAAAAAAAAGCGCAAAAAATGTCAATCCTGGGCACTGCTATAGTAGCAGATATTCGGTATTCTCGTTGCTCCTAACCTCGTTGCTCAGTGGTGCCTCCCGCACGTGTCCTATAGACAGCTTTCTTGTCGACGTAGGGAAGGAGTGCTCCTCACTTTACGTTTTGCACAGTGCATGATGCGCTTGTGATGCCAAAGGTTCTGTAAAATACGCTACTGTGGGGGATACTACCATTTAACTTGGGGCTCCACGCCTCTGCTCTCAGTTTCTGCAGCCCTGGGGGACTGGGAGTTATGCGTTCGTATTTATTCGATCATGCATTGTCTCCCATGCGATCTCCCCTTGCTTTGAAGCCGGTGTGGCTCTTTCAGCGTTACGTCAATCTTTACGTCTGAGCTGGAGGCAATATTTTGCTCCGTGAGAGAGATTTCGCGCCGTGCCAGGTTCGGCTAACTGAGCCTAAAGGCATAGAGGTCTCCGTATCCGCTCGTTCGTATTTAGACCTGACGGTGCGCCAGAGTCCTACGGAAAGGAGGAGTTCCCTCAGGTGGCTTTTTTCATTGCATGCTAGATCTATATATTTAATTTAGTATTTTTATTGATCTGTTTGCTTTTAGGCTTCCTTACATTTTGGCGAACCTTTTATTTATATCATGATTAGATGATTAGGAAATTTCTTAGATATCGGTTAAGGTATTATTACTTAGGTTTTGCCGTAGCTACAGCCTTTTTGGCGAGAGGATGGTATCTTAAAATTAAAAATAAAATCCGGGATAAAATTTAAACCCACGTATTGCGGTCTTAAAGCCCACCGCAACGGTGTTATAATATCAACGATATGAAATGGACATATGCCATGACATATTAGAACCTCACTCCTTCGAAAGTTCCCCCAGATAAGAGGGCAGACCACGTCCCTTGGACGAAGGCTTTGTCCTTCTCTAGAAATCGGATAGAATTACTATTTGTACACAAAGAGTATTATGATCTCTCCGGCAAAACAAGAGAGAAAGGAAAAACTTCTGCCATTCGTTTTGGCTGCGTGTGAACTTCCAGAGCAAATGCTGGACTCGAGATTCACGTGGCCTAAGTTGAAATTTGCAAGCATGAAATTGTGCGTGATTGAGAAGTATGAAATATGGACGCTAAAAATAACGAAGCAATTATAGATGTGGTCAAGGCTGGTCTGCCAACTCTCATGCGCCATTTACTAAGCGTTAACACGCAAATCTGAGGCGAGATAAATGGAATGCTTATTAAGTGTCAATAAATTTCCGTGGATTTTGACAGTTCGTGTGCAGATTAATTATGTCCCTCTGCTCAAACAACTAAGGGTATAATATATATATATATATATATATATATATATATATATATATATATATATATATAGAGAGAGAGAGAGAGAGAGAGAGAGAGAGAGAGAGAGAGAGAGAAAGCGAGATAGATAGATAAAGAGAAAGGTAAAGATAGACAAGTAGAGAGAGAGAAAAGGATACACATACTCGTAGAAAGAAAGGTAGCGTGGTAGAGAGAGAGGTAGAATAAGAGGGCTAGAGAGAAAAATAGAAAGATAGCTTGAGAGAGAAGTAGAGGGAGTGGTAGAAAGAGGGATATATAGAGAGAGGAAGAGAGAGAGGTTGGGAGAGGGAGGTTGGAAGAGGGAGGTTAGGAAAAGGAGGTTGGGAGAAACGAGATTGGTAGAGGGAGGTTGGAAGAGGGAAGTTGAGAGACGAAGGCTCAAATAGAGAGTTAATGAGAGGTGAGTAGAGAGAGAGGTATATAGAGAAGTAGAAAGAAAGAGGAATAGAGAGTAGTAGAGAGAAAGAGAAATCGAGAGATTTAGAGGTAGAGAGAGATGTAAATAAAGAGGTATATAGGGACGTAGAGAGAGAAAGCGAGATAAAGAGAAAGTTAGTGAGATGTATAAAGAGTTAGAATGAAAAAGATAGAGAGAAAACTAGAGAGAACGAGAATTAAAGAAAGTTAGAGAGAAAGAGCAATAGGAAGATGTACAGATAGGAAGAGAGAGAGGTAGAGTGAGGGAGGTAGAGCGGGAAATAAAGAGAGAGGAAGAGAAAGCTAGAGAAAGTGAAATTTAGTGATGTGTATAGAGAAGTATAGTGAAAGAGGTAGAGAGAAAAAGGAATAGAAGTATAGATAAAGTGGAATAGAGAGATAGTACAGAGATAGGTAGCGAGGGAGGTCGAGCGAGAATTAAAAGGAGAGGAAGAGAGAAGTAAAGAGAGAAGTAGAGAGAGAAAGATAGATAAAGAGAAACTTAGTGATAGAGGTAGAAAGAGAGAGAGGTAGAGATAGAGAGAGGTATAGAGGCAAGCAGAGAAATACAGAGAGAGGAAGCTTGTAAGAGAGAATTAAAAAGAGGTAGAAGAATAAGTAGAACGGTCGGTAAAGAAAAATCATAAGAGATAGTGGTAGTGAAAGGAGTATGGAGGTGAGAGAGATTGAGGTAGATAGATAATTAGAGAGAGAGAGAGTTATAGAGAGAGATAGAGAGAGATGTAGAAAGCGAAGAAGTGAGACATAGGTAGAATGAGAGAAATAACGAGAGTTAGAGAAGTTAGAGGAGTAACAAGGAGTAACAAGGAAAGAAGGTACCCTAGGAGACCTTATGGTCCATTTAAAAAGGGTACCTTTGGACTAGCAATCGAGCGGGCACATGGCTGCTCAATTGTTTTGCGTCCCTAAACGGCCACTTTTCAAGACTTTGTCTAGTCTTGACTTAACCTGGTCAACAGATTCACTGTTGACAACTTCCACTGGAAGTGCGTTCCACTTACCGCAGATACTGTAGGTGAAAAAGTTTCCACACAGATTGCGGTTGTAACGCTTCAGTTCAAGTTTGAAGCCGTGATTGCGCGTTCTGTTCTCACTCAGTGTGAAAATATCCCGGTAGTTAACATTGTCGAACCCTCGAAGTATTTTGAAAACTTCGATGAGCTGACCACGCAGTCTACGGGTTTCCAGCGAGAACAGATCTAATTCCCTTAGTCTATCCTCATAACTTTTATGTCGGATAGAGGGAATCAGCTTGGTTGCCCTGGCTTGTACGCGTTCCAATCTCGCAATATCCTTTCGAAACGAAGGACTCCAAAATTGTACGGCATACTCCAGATGCGGCCGAACGAGGGAGTTGTACAGACACAGTACTATCTCCTTTTTACGGTATTCAAACTGGCGTTTTATGTAGCCTAACATCCTTTGGGCTTTCTTCTCTGCCTCAATGCACTGTTTCGAGAACTTGAGGTCGCTAGTGATAGTTGCACCCAAGTCCTTCTCAGTGTCGGTGGATTCAAGAGCAATGCCCTTAAAGATTTACTGAGATTTGGGGTTTCGGTGGCCGATATGCATTACTTTGCATTTCCCCACGTTGAAAGGCATTTGCCACGTGTCCGACCACTCCCCAATCCTTTGAAGGTCCTCTTGGAGGTGGGCAGTGTTCCCCTCCTTTGCCACATTGATACCAAGCTTGGTGTTGTCGGCAAATTTGGAGATTTTGGCAACCATGTCTCCGTCCATGTCGTTGACATAGATAATAAACAGTAGTTGTCCCAGGACGGAACCTTGAGGGACACCGCTAGATACGGGTGCCCATTCAGAGGCCCGACCATTCACCACTACGCGTTGCCGTCTGTCACTTAGCCAGCTCTCTATCCAACCTGCTACCTTGCCGTCTATGCCCTGCGCACGCACTTCCCGGAGAAATGATATGCTTAGATAGAGCTAGAAAGATATGTATAGAGAAGTTGAGAGAGGAAGAGGGAGAGCTAGAGAGAGGCATGTAGAAAGAATGAGAGAAAGAAAGAGTGGTAACGTGATGTAAAGAGAGACACTCACAAGGAGTCACAAGAAAAAGCAGCAACTCATAAGTTCTTGCGAACGATACCGAGGAAGAACCGTTTATTAAGGTCTAACAGTAAGTAAGAGAGTAAGTAATGAATGCTCTCATTGCGAACCTCTAACCCCGCAATATTGCGGTCAGGAAATTAAACAATGATCTAGGTACGAGGGGCGGTCCATAAGTTTTGCGAATCGGTAGGGCAAAACAGAGAAAGGGGGATGGCTGTTTGTGGGGGTGTTAGGACAAGTTATGACAAGTCAGGACCTGCAGCCGCATGCTCCTGCATCATCTATTTAAGAAGCAGTAGCTGATCGCAGATCATCAGTCACATATTTTTCAACAATGGAGAAGGTTGAGCACCGTGCAGTGATCAAATTTTTTACCAAGGAAAGCAAGAATGCAAAAGAGATCCATGAACGCATGGTTACAGTGTACACCGACACCGCCCCTTCCTATGCAACCATTGGTCGCTGGAATAGGGAGTTCCGCCATGGTCGTGAGTCCCTTGGAGATGACCCTCGTCCAGGACGCCCGTCAGACGTGACCAACAAGGACAATGTGGCCCGTGTGGAGAGGATGATCCTAGAAAATCGACGGGTGAAGGTCGAAAAATTCGAGCGAGAACTTGGAATATCACATGAAAGTGTTATCAACATCATCCACGACAATTTGGCCATGACCAAGTTCTCTGCAGGTTGGGTTCCTAGAAACCTCACGCTCCATGATCGACTTCATCGTCGTCAAAGTCCACAAGGCCAGGGTTGCACAAGCTGCCCTGAACGAGTGCTGATTCGAGGAGCTCAACCATCCCACCTACAGTCCAGATCTGGCCCCTAGCAACTACCTTTTATTCCGCCAGCTCAAGGTTACAATGCGTGGACGCTGGTTTGGGGACGATTACGATGTCCAGCTCGCCGTCCATAAGGGGATTGAACAGCAGTCGGGAGATTTCTGGTTGTCGGGAATTCGAAGCCTCAGGGACAAGTGGCGCAAGTGCATTGAAGTCGAGGGTAGTTATATTGAAAAATAATAATAACACTTTTTCTCATATCTCGTTTCCTTATATCCGAATTTCAAAACTTATTGACCGCCCCTCGTATGTTGAAAACGAGCATACCTAGGAATTTTGAAAGGATAGCTGAAATGTTTCTAAGTTTTCGATTGTCTATTCTAACTCGTACAGTACTTTATTCACCCGAGACTCGAACTGTTAAACTGGTTACCACCTACGCTGAAAGATGGTTTTATCTTTAACAGATACTGTAAGAGTAAAAGTTCCCGCAAACGGTTGTCATAAATCTGGGTAAATCTAACTTGTAAACGTAGTTGCAAATGGGATTCACTTTCAAGGTAAACAACTTTATGTATTACACTTTCTTTACTCGCCGGATAATTTTATACGTTTAAATGACCTGGCTACGTATACGACACGTCTCCAGGGATCAATTTGGTCGCCCTGGCCTGAATCTTTGTTAGTTGTTCAATGTCTATGTACAAGGATGGTGACCATAATTTTATGGCCTACTTAAGGTGCGACCAGACTCGATAGTTGTACAGGCTGAGCACAATATCATTGTTTCGAAGACAAAGGTGTCTCTTTCTGTACCCCAACAGTCTCTGAGCCCCTTTTCTAGAGAACTTCAGATCGCTGCTGATTTTCACGCCTAAAACTTTCTCCAGGTCGGTCGCCACCAAAGACCTACCTAACAAATAATAGTATTCCTGAGGGTTAGCGTTACCGATGTGGATCACCTTACACTTGTCAAGGTTGAATGAAATCTGCCACATCTCGGCCTACTTACCTAAACTGTAAAAGCTGTGTCTCAAGCGTTCTACTCCTTTCGTGCAAGCTGACCCCACCACCTCGTCCGCGAACATAACCATTGTGCATAGCAGTCATTTTTCTATATTATTTATGTAGACAATGGGCAACAGTGGATCAAGGACAAAGACCTGGAGCACCCAGCTGGTCCCTGGGGTCCAAATCGCGGCTACCCCTTTGCCTCCGGTCCGTCAACTAGTTCTCAAACCAGTCGGCTACCTTCCCGGTAATGCCAACGGCGCGGACTTTGTTCATTAACCAGCGGTGGGGGACCTTATCGAAGGCTTTTTGAAAGTCTAGTTATAAGATGTCCACACCCGAATTTGATTGTACTCACTCAATATACTATGAAAGAATTCGTGTGAGACACGATCAGTTTCTGCGAAACCCATGTTTGGAATCAAAAATCAGGTTGTGAGATTCTAGGTGTTCATCTATAGGGGCTTTTGCGTTCTTGTTTTTTTTTAAATATGGGGTCCCGTTCGGCATCCTTCAGTCTTCTGGCACCTGTCCCGTTTCAAGCAAACTATTCAGGATTGTAGTAAGGTGTGTCGCTACATCAACACTAACCTCACGAAGGATTCAGGGAAGGAAGCCTTCTGGACCAGGAGACTTACACGGGTTCAGATTCCTTAGTCTAGATGCCACTTCATCATTACCTACAACTATTTCGCATAGGTTGTTTCCGTCTTCGAGGTGAAACGTCAGCCTCAGAGTGGGACCGAGACTGTCTACTACCCTCGTAAACACGGAGTCGAAGTAGTTGTTCAACACGTTAGTGATGTCTGGGTCCGTTTCCCGCAACTCGCCATCCTCGTCTTCCAGGAGAGTGCTGCGATGGCGAACCGGTTTTTGGTTGTGGACATGAAGGAAGAATTCTTTTGGGTTCTCTTTTCAGAGGAACGCGACCTGAAGTTCCTCACTGCGTTTAGCTCGCCGCATCAGTTCTTTAACTTTTTTTTACAATTCTCTCTGTACTAGGCAATGCATTCGTCCGCATCACTTGCTTTTCACTTGCTGTAGGCCAATTTTATACTACGAATTGCTGAGGTGATGTCGCGATTGAATTACTTTGATTGGGTGAACGATAACCGTGATGGTTCAATGATTTCTCCAGCCCAAACACTCGCCCACGCTCAGTCCTGTCCTGAGACCATGTCGTTTTTGATGGTGAACTCCAAGTCGAGCAAATTTTATTTTCGTCGTCTCCTCGACTCACTGTGTCAAAGAGTTAGTGTCTGCAAAATCAACGGGTTGCCTCCCTTCCCCGTTTCCCGATCTATCTCCACAATCATTTTCTCGAGAGTTAAAGTCACTCATAATCAAACTCGGGCGACTATTCACGATCTCTGCCGGTTTAGCATACAGGTTCGAATCCGATTCCTTAGAGTGAGTTTGTAGCATGTACATGACCATCAACCGTTACGAGGAGCTATCTAGGTTCATATCTACTCCTAGTATCTAATGCTCGATTCTAACATTGCACTCGACCGCGTTAAGGCAATTTTGAACATATATTCTTACTCCGCAGCTTTGCCGATATTGTCGATTGCGGTAGAACATCGCATAGCCAGGGATCACAAACTCCCCCTCAAAGTGTTTGTATGAAGCCAGGCTTTCACGATGGCCGCATTATGTATGCGGGTATCACTGGCTAACACGGCCACAAATTCGTCCCACTTGTTCCGTATTGACCTGGCGATGAAGAATAAAATTTTAAGGGAACGGGGTTGGGTTGTATTCCGAACGTTCCGTAGCCTGATGCGTTTCCCTGCAGCTCAGTATGGGCGCTGTCCATTGAAGGGGACATATCACATTGAGCGTCACTCGAGTTGTAGGGTTCTTTTTAATGGGCTCCCGGATTCCCTTCGGCGGCGGAGGGCTCCGTATTCCCCTCTAAACGATGTACTGTGGGTTCACCGGCTACAAAAGTCCCCAGATTTACCTCTCCACTTTGCACAACAGGCATCGTCTGGGCGGCGGGTGGTCTTAAATCGTCGCCTAGTTGCCCATCAACGCTCGCATTGATACGTGTTGTGCTTCCTTCCCTTGCCCGAGATATCTCCTTTCTTTCCGCTATCTGCCTAGACTCGGACCTGGATGTACCTCCGACTGCCTTTTCACTAAGGTCCGTGCTGCCCTTAAAAGCCAGAAGGCATTCTAGTCGATTAATTTGGCCAGAACCTTATTAAATAGACCTTTGAAATGGACCCCATCCTAATCGTATAGCTCTTCGCATCCCAAAAATCGGTCGAACGGATAAAGAAACTTTATTCATATAAAGGCAAGTAAGTGTCCTGACTGCTCCATTATACCTATAACTTTGCTAATTGCATGCGCACTAGTGAACTTACGTGGTAACATGACTATGAGCCAACTCTTATCGTTCTTTGGGCGAAGATCATCCGCAGTTTTCATTGTCTTCCTCAGGATGCTTTCAGTGTTTCCAACAACTTCTTCCAGGAGGAAAATATCGTTTACACTCACCATCGAGACTAGGACAAATTTCCTTGAGAAAGTCCTCACCTTTTCGACCTTCTTCCCAAGAGCTTCATTACCCCAGCCCCTAAAGCATTTGACATCCTAAATGTGGCCCTGGCCATCGCCAAGGTTGTTCTCCAGGTCTCGGATTTAAGTTTCCCACCAATACACATTGGACCTTCCCTGTCGAGAAGAGGGCAAGGCGATTTAGGGTGGTCCCTGCTTCTTTAGTGACTCCGGAGGCTGCCTTCTTCTTTTTCTTCCCCCATACATTGAACTCCTTATTAGGTCTCCCACCTTTATTTGTTTCTGTATCTATCACTGGTGGCGTTCGCCTCGTTCGGTCGACCCATTTTAGTGCTCCCACCAGTAGCCCATGCTACAGCTGTCTTTCGCTCATTCCCTCTCTCCTTTCTCTTTTTCTTCCTTTTCATCTCATGGCTTCGGGAGGTTCGCCAGAGATTTCCACATGGTTGTCAGCAACTGCACGCAAGACTTTGGTAGTGTTTTCGTCCATCTCCTTGAGGCACCCTTAGGGAGATGGAGGCAGTTCTCTTCTAATTGGCCAAAGAGGTTTCTAACTACCGCCATCTCACAGCGGTGACGTTCTTCTGTTTTTTTTTGTTTTCGCTCCATTTTCACCTCAAAAAACTTGAGGTTAGGGAGAGTTAAAGAAAGAAGTAGATAGAGAAATAGTGAGAGAATTAGAGCGAAAGGGACAGAGAGAGCTTTAGAAATATGTAGAGGTAGAAAAAGAGAGTTAAAGAGAGACAGGGAAGATACAAAGAGAGAACGAGTGTTAAGGAAAGACAGTGAGATAGAGACAGGTAGAGATAGAGCAAGATAAACAGAGAGGTACAGAGATAGATAGGTAGGTATATATATATATATATATATATATATATATATATATATATATATATATATATATATATATATATATATATATATATATATATACATATAAATGCAATGTCCCGCAGGAAAAATAAAAAGATGCTTCCAAATACTTTCGAACTTTATTCAGTGCATTCTCAAGGATAACTATACGAAAAAAGAAGATAATAAAGGTATATATAAGCTAGTAAAAGATAAAGGACCACTTCTAAAACAATAAACCACCAATGAGGAAGTAGGAGAGGGATGGGTAAATTCACATTAAGATTTAGCTATAACAGGTAGCAAGGTCAAACCGAGATGCAAGAACAGAGCCAAAAGGGTTAAAACGATTAACGGATAAAGCGATAGTCTAAAGAGGAAGATTAGGAGAGACACGAGAAGTAAATTGAAACGAAGGGAAGAAGGACAAGGAGAGAGGAAGAGAAATAAAATAACGCTAATACAAAACCAATGCAGTAATTAAATTGACAAATCGGGTTCCCATAAAATGAAAATTGCAAAAAAAAGGAACATAAGTCAAAGCTAATTTCTTTAAGAATGAGTTTTTATCATAACAACATCAATTTTAGAAAAGTCAGGGGAAATATTAAAGTTATTAAATTGGCTTATACATGAACATTAAACAAGGTTTCTTTTAATTGAGTCATTTGAGCGAAAAATAAATTTTGCTGAATTCCAATTAATTAAGTGGTTATTTTCGGACATATGCACAAAAAACGCACTATTATTTACAGCTCTCCTAACTTTGTATTTATGCTGATTAATACGGACAGATAATTGCTTTCCTATCTGTCCTAAATATTTACCTGGACAAACAGAACATTCAATCGAATAAACTCCCCCAATATTATTACAATTATTGTGAAGTAGAATGTTTTTTATAGTTGACTCGTATTTGAAAGCAACTGAAATGTTAAAGTTTTTTAAAAGACGGGGAAGGTCAATGAAACAAAGAGAGAAGGGTAAAACCAAAATGTTTTTAACATTAAAAGGGATAGCAGGAACTGTATTATAGAACGTCTTTTTGCAGAGGAAAGACAGTTCAGAAGAAAGGGATGAAGGAAACATCGTTTATGGCCATTTTAAAAGATATTGGAGAATTCAGAATCCATATATTCAGGACTAACAACTCGTAAAGCCCCTAAAAACATAGAGGAAAATCGGAACGTTTGACTTTGGGACTATGCGAAGAGTAAAAATGAATATAAGAGTTTGAATTAGTAGGTTTGCGATAGATGGAGTATTTAAAATCAGTCGGTAGAAAGAGAGTTAAAGAGAGACAGAGTGAAAGAGTGTTAAGGAAAGACAGTGAGTGAAATAGAGAGTGGTATACTGATGGAAAGAGCGTGAGAATTAGAGAAAGAGATAGAGAGGATTAACCAGAAAGGTAGAGAAATGTAGAGAGAGAGACCATGATAGAGAGAAAGATTTATAAATACAGAGTTAGAGATAGAGATGTATAGAGAAGTAAAGAGAGAGTTAGAGAAGATACAGAGGTAGAAATTCGAGAGTTAGAGAGAGAGGAGTAAATTAAGACTGGTAGAGAGGTTGAGACATGTAGAAAGAGAAAGAGGTAGTGAAAGCGAGATGTAGAGAACGAGGTCGAGAGAGGAGATAGATTGAGGAAGAGAATCCGAGAGATAAATAGATAAAGAGAGAGACAGAGTGGGTAAATAGTAAGAGAGAAATGGAGGTAAAGATAGGGTAGATAAAGAGGTAGAAAGAGACCGATTTAGGCATAGAAAGATGAAAATAGATAGAGAGAGACAGATTTAGAGATAAGAGAGATGCAGATAGATATAGAGAGGTAGAAAGAGCGGGTAGGGAGAGGGAAAGATAGTGGTAGAGAGTTATAGAAATAGAGAGGTAGATAGAGAGAAATAGTGTGAGAGAGAGAGAAATGAGAGAATGAAAGAGCCAGGTAGAAAGAGAGCGGTAGATAGAGAGCTAGAGCTACAAGAAGCCACAAGTAAAAGAAGTATCCTAGTAGACCTCTCGGTCCATTAAAAGAGGCTACCTTGGACGTAAGGGTTGAGCAGGCGCAGTCCTCGAAAGTGTCAATTGACGGCCTCGAAGAACACAGGCACAACGGTTATGTGCCCAAACGGCTACTTTTCAAGACTTTGTCTAGACGCGACTTGAACTGCTCAACAGAATTGCTGTTGACAACTTCCACTGGAAGTGCGTTCCATGTACCACATATGCTGCATTCGAAAAGAATTTCCCACACAGATCACGGTTTCTTATTCTGTTCTCGCTAAGCTGGAAAATATTCCTGTAGTCTACATTGTCGAAGCCTCGAAGCATTTTAAACACTTCGATAAGCTGACCACGCAGCTTCCGGGTCTCAACAAATCTGATTCTTGTAACCTATCTTCATAACTCTTGTGTCTGATAGAAGGAATCAGTTTGGTTGCCCTGGCTTGCACACGTTCCAATCTCGTAATGTCCTTTCGAAAGGAAGGACTCCGAAATTGTACGGCATACCCCAAGTGCGACAAGACAAGGGAATTGTAAAACAAAATACAATCTCCTTGTTCCGATATCCAAACTGTCACTTTATACAGCCTAGCATCCTTTGGACTTTCTTCTCCGCCTCAATACACTGCTCCGAGAACTTGAGGTCACTAGTGATAGTTACACCCAAGACCTCAGTATCAGTGCATTCAAGAGCAATGCCCTTAAGGATATAATGCGATTAAGGGTTTCGGTGGCCGATATGCATCACTTTGCATTTGTTCACGTTAAAAGGCATTTGCCATGTGTACGACCACTTCCCAATCTTCCGAAGATCTCCTTGTATGCGGGCAGTATTTCCTTTCTTTGTGACGTTCATACAAAGCTTGGTATCATCGGCAAATTTAGAAATCTTCGCAACCATGTCACTATCCATGTCGTTAACATAGATGATAAACAGTAGTAGTTCCAGGACAGAACCTTGAGGAACACAGCTAATAACGGTCACCCACTCAGAAACCTATCCATTCAACACTACCTGTTGCCGTCTGCCGCTTAGCCATTTCTCTATCCAACCTGCTACGTTTCCGTATATCTCCAGTGCACGCATTTTCAGGAGAAGGCTGTGGTGTGTGTGGTACCTTATCAAAGGCTTTCTGAAAGTCTAAGTAGATAACATCTACCGCCTTATCCCGATCGTGCTCACTGAAAACGAAGTAGAAGAATTCCACAAGATTCATCAGGCATGACCGTTGCCTTCGGAACCCGTGCTTGGAACTCCTTAATAGCAAGTTTGACTCTAAATATGACGTTATTTTGTTCATCATGATGCTTTCCATGCGTTTACCGACTATCGAAGTTGAACTAATATGTCGGTAGTTCGACGGTTGGCTAGAGTCTCCTTTCTTGAAGATAGGAGTCACTTCCGCCTCACGCGTCTCTAGAAACGCATCCAGTCTGGATTGACATGTTGAAGATTGTGCCCATATGTCGTAACATATCATCACGCACTTCTTTCAACACCTTAGGTAGAAACCAGTCCAGGCCAGGGGACTTATTCGTCTTTAGGTCATTGATTTTTTTCTACTTCGTTTGGTTGAAGTCCATTTCCTCCAGCTTCTCACCCAAGTAAGAGTCATTCAGTCATTCAGAAAGTTTACATTTTCTGCATCCGAGTGCTTTAATGCCCCCTCCTTATTCACCAAAGGGCAAATCTTGCGGCGGATTGGTTTACGGCTGTTTACATAACCAAAGAACTCCTTGGGATTCTCTTTGCAAAGTCTCGCCACTCGGAGCTCCTCGGCACCCTTTGTCGCCCGTATGCTGGACTTCACTCTCCTAGCTAGCCTACGGTACTCATCAAATTCACCAGAAAGCTTTGACTGCCGGTTCACATTTCTCTTCTCCCTCAACAGTTGACCAATTTCTAGATTAAACCACCTTGGTTTAACAGAAGACTGACGCAAGCTTTTCACAGTGATAAATCGTGATTGAAGACTCATGAACCTAGTTCTGAAACTATTCCACAAATCTTCAACATTCTCACACCCTTTCAGCCTCACATCAGCCAATCCATCACGAAAACTTGCAAAGTCTGCTTTTCTTAAATCAAGGTTCCTCGATTCAGGAGTCACAGACTCTATCTTGGGGACCTTGACTACAAATCTAACTAGTCGGTGGTCACTGCCACCGAGCTCCTCGCTTACAGAGAGCCCCTCAATGATGTCAACGTTAGAGGTGAAAACCAAGGCGAGAATAGATAGATAGAAAGTGAGGAGGAGAGGTAGAGAGATAAGTCGAGCGAGAGATAGAAAGGGAGAGAGAGAGAGAGGAGTAAAAAGAGAAGAAAGTACAAAGAGAGATACATAACTATAGAGTAAAAATAGTTAGAGAGATTTATAATGAGGTAGACACGGAATAATAGGGAGAGCCAGAGAGATAAATAATGAGAGATGTAGATAGAGAGGTAAAGATAGAAAGGTAGATAGCGAGAGTTAGAGTTACATAGAGATACATAGATAAACAGGTAACAACATACCTTGTGGTCCATACTAGGTGACTTGGGATAAAGATTATCGGGAAAATAGATAGTGGAGATGGAAAGTAGGAGAAATTTGGTGAACCTGTCACCTGAAGGCTAGGGAGTTAGTTATTCGCTAGAAAACGCTGTTAGTCGGGGATTAGATTAAAAATATTTATTTAAACGACGTTTGAAAGAATCTACGGTGTTGCAGTCTACTTTACGAGGAATCCCATTCCATAAATTCACGATTCGGTTAAAAAAAGAAGTTCTTAGATTCGTGCGAGTTAAATCATACCTATAATTTTACAACCGTTTCCTCTCGTGTAATTTGACTGGTCGATAGTGAAATATTTATTGCGGTCCATATTGTCTGTGCCTTTGATAATTTTAAGGCCCTGAATTAAGTCCCCTCTTAATCTACGGTGATTTAACGGAAAGAGATTCAGTTCTCTAAGTCGCTCTTCGTAGGTTTTGTTCCTTAGACTTGGTATAATTTTAGTGAGCCTTCGTGGGACTTGTTCTAATTTCACTATATCTTTCTGATAGTACGGACACCAGGATTGGACGCAGTATTCCAAAATGGGACGGACCAAGGAATTATAGAGAGTAAGGATTGTATTTTTGGACTTATACTCGAACGCTCTACCAATGAATCCAATTATTTTATTCGATTTTTTAATGACATCTGAGCATTGTTGAGTGGGCTTTAGATCGCTCGATATTGTTACTCCTAAGTTTGTCTCTTTGTCTACGCTTAAGAGTTGAGTACCATTTACTGAGTAATTTGCTTTGACATTTCGGTATCCGATATGGAGCACTTTGCATTTGTCGGTGTTAAAAGGCCTTTGCCATGTTTGCGCCGAGTTCGATAATTTATTGAGGTTGTTCTGCATTTCATTAATTTGTGCGTTAGTGAGTACTGAATTCACGATTTTGGTGTCGTCAGCAAACTTCGATATTATGCCTGAAAAGCCTTCGTCTAAGTCGTTAATGTATACTAGAAATATAACTGGTCCCAGAAAGGATTCCTGAGGTATCCCGCTAGTGACGTCTGTCCACCTATATGATTTTCCATTTATAACTACGCTTTGCTTACGATTACTTAGCCAGTTTTCTAGCCACCTTGCTATGGAGCCTTGAACTCCATAAAACTTTTAATTTAGTTAGTAAACGTTTGTGTGGAACTTTGTCGAAGGCCTTTTGAAAGTCGAGGTAAATTATGTCAACTGCTTTACTCTCGTCGTATTCATTAAAAATGTCATTAAGAAAGTCTAATAGATTCGTTAGGTAAGAGCGTTTATTACGAAAGCCGTGTTGGGTGTCTCTAAGTAGATTCTTTTCTTCCAAGTGGTTAACGAGTTCGTCGCGTATGAGTTTCTAGCATTTTGCAAAGGACCGATAATTACTATGTAGAGATTTAGTGCTTTTTTAAATATTGGTGTTACGTTAGCGATTTCCACTCATGTGGTTTTGCTCTGGTCTGTAACAAATAAGTAAACAATAACGACAGCGGTTTGGCTGGTTCACTTTTTACTTCCCTTAATGCCCAAGGGGAGATCATATCCGGGCCTGGTGATTTATTTATCTTAAGTTTTTCAATGCATCTCAATACGTCTCTTTCTGCAACGCTGATACTAGTTAACGCCTAGCTGTTACCTATTTGGATAGCTGCTGCCGGTGTTGAGATGTCGGTAAGATCTTCTGAAGTCAAAACTGATGTAAAGAATGTGTTTAAGATACAGCTCATTTGCTCTTCATTCATGGTAAAGTCTCCGTCTCGTTAGTTGGCGGTCCGATAGATGAAGTTGTTTCTCTCTTTTGTCTAATGTAACTATAGAACTCTTTTGGGTTGGTTTTACTTTGATTCGCTACGTGTGATTCCAAGGACTATTCTGTTTTATTAACTTTTAGGATTTTTGACGTAAGTCTGTAAACTTGGCGCGTTCTGCCTCATCGTCAGAGATTTTTAATCTATTATGGGCGCTCCTCTTATCTCGTAAACAGTTAGCTATCTCATTACTCCACCACTTAGGTTTATTTTTGTGCGAAGAACGTCTATTTTTTAAAGGTATACATTCGTTCACTGCTTCGAAGTACGAACTAGAAAAAAAGGCCTATTTAGCGTTTATATCGTTTATGTCACGCAAACTGTTCTGGTGTTTTTGCTTTAATTTTGTTCTGAGCTTAATAAAATTCGCTTTTCTAAAGCCTGGGACTTCTTCGTTGCTACTAATTATATAGTTACGATTGAAATTTATACTAAATGTGATTGCACGGTGGTCGCTACTACTAAATTCCTCTCCGACATTAATATTCTCTATCAAATCTTCTTTTGTTGCAAAAATTAGGTCGAGTATATTATTTCCGCGAGTGCGGCATAGTACAAACTGAGTTAGTGAACTTTCTTGCAAGTTAGTATAAAGCGAAGTAGATAGCCAGAGTTAGAGAGGAAGAACGAGACGTGCAAAGAGAGTTAGAGAGAGAGAGTTAAAGAGAGAGAAATAGAGAACGGTAGAGAGAGAGGTAGATATGTATAGTTTGGTAGAGAGATAGTTAAAGAGAGAAAGGAAGCTAGAGAGAGTTATATATAGAGAGAGAGTGGTAGAGTGGGGTAAATATAGTCAGTTAGAGAGTGAGTATGAGAAAGATATATATGATGGAGAGAGAGTTAAAGATGCAGATGTAGAGATAGATACTTAGAGAAAGAGAGAACTAGATACAAAGGGAGAAAGAGGGGGTAAATAGAGACAGGTAGAGAGAAAGAGACGTTGAAAGAGAGAGAAGTAGAGAAAGCAAAATGTAGAGAGAGAGAGATAGAGAGAGATTGATAGATAGTGGTATGGAGAGGGTTCGACAGAGAGTCTTAGAGAGTGAGGCAAAGAGAAGTATAGAGATATAGAAATATAGAGAGAGGTAGAGTGATAGAGTGGGATATATAGAGAGATAAAAAGAGGCAAAGAGAGAGGGAGATGGAGAAGGGGAAGATAGCGCGTGTATATACGCAAGTCTGTGTGTTGTTCTTCTCAAAATCCATCGATGACTTACCCTAAATTGTCTTGAAAATAGAAAGATTCAACAAGTTACCTTCTGGACTGGCCGTCTGTTGGTCGAATGCAAATGGATACGAAGAATTAGATAGACAAATTACAAATAAATTTAGCAGTTATGACACAAATTGGAAAAGGGGGAGAGATATGTTTATTCAGATTCTTTTCAGCGACTTGCCCATTCCACTTAAGAATAACGTTCAAGAAATGTCTACGAGAGTCGGCCATTGGTGATATAGGTGTTACTTTGTATTAATGTGGCTCTTATTTAAGCTTCACGTTTGAAAAGACTTTAATTCGTACATCGGGTAGGAATGAGCTTAATTTATTTTCCTGAAGTTTCATACGTACTATAATTTATGTATGGATAAATGGATAACCTGTGTGTGAAGAAAAAACAAAACAATAAAAATCTCTGAAAATAAGGCAGCTGATCAATTAATCCAAACTCGAAGAAGGCTCGAATTTGTGATTACGAACACCGAAAACCAGAACAAAATTACTTCTGTAATGAGTGGAAATTTCCATGATTAAGGCTTCGATCCTGCTCCTCATTAGATAGGAGGAAGGAAATTTGGTTTGGAGTGATTAAAATGATGATTAGTCGAGAGGTTGGCGTTGCTTTCGCGTATTCATTCATTCTTTTCCGTGAAGGGAGGGGGGAAACTCCATTATATCTGGCTACTCTTTGCATTTAATCTCACTTTCAAATCCCTAAGTTAATCAAATGCATATTCATAGATCAGCGATAAGGGGATTAACTCTCTGTGTAGAACAAGTGGATATTAAATACAAGAGAGTTGTGCGTCTTCAGAAGCTCATTTCTCATAAGGAGGGGTTGGCGCAGATCTACGCCCAAACATCCACTCCCTCCGACTTCTTTTTGCCTTATCGAGTACAAAACAATCATTATTTTTTCCACGCCACATTGACCCTTCATAAGGGGCGCTATGAGCTGTACATTCTTGTCTCGTCAGTGTTTATCTCTAGCCAGAAGGCCCTAAGCACGTCTCCTCGCAAACACCCCTCCATTGACACATATTATACCCACTATTCTCTCCTTTGCTTTCGATCATCCAATTTGACGCATCCCAATGTTTATATCTAAATTTTTGCGAGATCGTCGATTCTGCGTACGGATGGGGGGAGCCCTCTCCAGCCCAATGGAGCAGGAAGAGGGTGTCCCACAGGGAAGTGTCCTCAGTGTCACACTATTTGCCCTGAGCATCAACGGCATCACCTCGGTGCTGCCGGAAGATGTTCTCGCTACGCTCTACGTGGACGATCTTTCGATCTCTCTTGGCGCGGTCCAAATGCCAACTCTGGAGTGTAGACTCCAACAGGCATTAGCCGCGTCTCTAGCTATGTTCAAGCGCAAAACCAAGGTGGTGCACTTCTGCCACCATCCACGGCTCCACCTTGGCCCAAACTTATTTCTCAATGGGGTACGCCTGGAAGTGGTTGAATCGCACTGTTTCCTTGGTCTTGTATTTGACCAATGCTTTCCCTGGGAGGCTCATATCCGCAGCTTTAGGGTCTCTTGTACCCGCACCATGGATATTCTTCGTTCCGTGACGTTCAGCGCTTGGGACGTTGATAGGGCTACTGCCTTACTTTTAAACGATCCTTTGTTCGTTTGAAGCTCTATTACGGATGCGAGTTTTAGGCATCCGAAGCCGAGCGTGTATTGCGGAAGGTAGACTGAATCCACCACATCCGGCCTTCGCCTGGCGACCAGTGCCTTTCGCACTTCCCCCATTGAGAGCCTACTACTCGATGCTGTGAAGATGCAACTCGTTCTACGCCCTGTACAGTGCATTATCCGCCTGTACGCGCGAGCCTGGTGCCCCCCTCAATCACAAAAAACTCTTACTGCATCCGCAGCTGATTTCGCCAGTTCTTATGCCGCCGAGAGACGCCAGTCATACCCTAAGCCCTTTGGGTTTAGGGCTAGGAAACTCATTCAAGAGCTAGGTATAGCTCTCGAGCCGGTAGCGCTTCTGGTTCTGCCCAGGACGCCACTTTGGAGGGTACCACATTTGTCTATTTTTCGCCACGCCTCTGCTCCAAAAAGCTTGTACAGCGCCAGGAGTATTGCGTTCGACCTTTTTGGAGCACACCTCGTGTCACGCTGGAACCGTGCCAGTGTATACGAATGGCTCCAAGTCCCAAAAGGGTGTAGGTTTCCACGCCCTATCCCCTCTGTTTGAAGACAGCGGGGCTCTGCCAGGCACTGCGTCTATCTTCACGGCCGAGCTGGTGGAAATACACCACTCGGTACGGGAGATTACGCGACGTGCCAGGTTCGGAGACCGGATTGTGATCTATAGCTACTCACAAAGCGCCCTGAGTGCTCTCGGGGCATTGGAATCTCCGCATCCACTGGTTCGCGATATCCGTGACTCCATGGTTTTGGCAAGCCGGGCGGATGTTGAGATTATCTTCTGCTGGGTTCTTAGACATGTAGGAATTGCGGGGAATGAGCGCGCCGATGAGGGCGCCAAAGAGTCCGCTAGGATTCTGCGACCAGACAAGAGTTTTGCTCTTCCTCACACCGATTACATGGCAGGAATATGGACTGCTTGGCAAAGAAGATGGGAGACAGTCGAAGGAAACTTAAAGTTGCGTGCCATTGCCTCGTGACTGTTCCCATGGACCTACCCCCTAATGCCGCGAAGGCTTCAGGTTGCTTTCTGTCGTTTCTGAATTGGACACACTGGCGGGACGCACCGCTATTTGATGGAGCGCTCGCCAGTGCCCTACTGTAAAGACTGCGTTGTCCCCCAGACTGATCGGCACATTCTTGTTGAATGTCCCAGTCTGGGCGATCTCCGCGCACGTTATTTGTCCCGGTACCGGGATGGGCAAAGTCGCTCTCACCCGAGTTCGTGCACATTGACTGGTGGACTTATAGACTTTTGGGGGGAGGCCGGCCTTCTCCACTTTATTTATCTAGGTTTTGTTTTTGTTGTTATTTTCTTTGTAGGTCGCACGCTCCTGCGCCGGGGGGAGGCGGACCATTTACCCTTCTTATTGTTGTTGTTTTTTCATATTCGTATTTTAAAGTAGCCTAGTGCTAGGCTGTGTGATTGCAGCGTCTTATGCCTAAGTGGGTAGTCGCCAGATAAGCTCCTAAAACTAAGAAAAAAAAATCGATCATCCATTTCTCTCTCAAACACTCCTTCGTATAATCAACTTATCTTGTACGTGTTTTTTCATCCTTTAGCACAACATAACAGGCTCTAGTACTTCCTCCTATTCGCAAGTATTCTTATCTTTCTCTCTTTCCTACATTCAACAGCCTCTCATTTTGAATTCTCTCTTTTTTTACCATTTCCCTTTGGATTTTCACTCACACACCTACCAGTTAAACAATATACAGCCTAAATATGTGGTCAGTCACATACTTATTCATTTTAATGATTTTTTACTAAACATATCATTCAACATATTCTCTTTCAACAGTAAAAATCAATCATATTCTTACATTCCTCCTCCTCTCTTCTATGTGTATGTATGCGCATCGTAGTGCTGTTAAAACGCGTTTGCCACACATAAGTTTCTTTCAGCATATAAACCAACCACCTTAGAGTCACACGCCCTTCTAATACGATCGAATCCTCTGCCAAAATCGTCCTTCAACGTCAGATTGCACCGTGTACCAAACTACCAGGCAGTCCTTTCTCACCAAGAAGAATTCCGTTGCTCTGACTGCCTGATCAACTTGACTTCGTGCCCCGTCTACCGACTGAGGGTTATTGGGGCCATAGCCATAGTCACAAGCCCATAAGGGAGCACACCAACATATGTACACATGGGCGGGCGAAGAAGAAGCGATGAATGCAAGAGTATGATTAATCTGTCTCTATTAATAAATAATATGGGAGGGAATATTTTTGATGTAAAGGCTGCTAAAGGCATAAGTCTGAGCCTATCTGACTACATGGTTTCGTTATGTAGTGTTGAAATGATCCCTATGCGGATAAAAGAGATAAGAAAAAGGCTGTAATGATTGTAGAATCAGAAATGGAAGGGTGGTGGATCAGTGAGAGAGGAAAGAGTATTGCAAAGTGTATATACAAAGCTGAGTATGGATAGGTAGAACGACAAAGAGAATCTCGTATGGTGAGTGGTGGAAGGATGTGTAACATTGCTCTTAATGTTACATAAGGGTGGTGGTACGGAATGCTCCTTTAATGGCATTGGTGCACGTAGATCTTGCTTCGTGGAAAACATGATATGATGGTGATGAAGATCAAATCAAGACACTAAAAACCTTTTTGTCTAATTTGGTTTTAATCATTGCTGCTCGAGGATTTTTTATTGTTTTGTGAGAAAAATGCAGAAAATTGTTTATAAATTTGATAATAATTTTGACATATTTTGCTGCAAGCAAAGTTAATTCCTCTAAATCCTTGAGAGGTTAAGATCATGATATTGGAAAGAAGTGAAATATTGTAAAAAACTATCATTTCATACTAGTTATGCTTTATGAGTTTTTAATCCACTTTTCCAACACTATTTTTGGCAGACGTTTCGTCTAAACTGCCTTAATTAACGTTTCATTATTATATTAGTTTTTTCTGACATTAATAAGTACAGTGAAGCTTAATGAAACGAGAAAGTTCCACACAACAAGTTAAAACAGGGAGTGTACCGATTTGTGTCTTCTAAAACAGTGGCTAATGGAAAAGGGTTTATGGGATTGTGGCTATTTCCTCAAGAAGGTTCTCCCGCTGGTTGCCTTTGCCACGCCTAAAAATTAAGAACAAAATCCTAGGAGTAAAATAACTATCTCGCATCAACTACTTATTTCCCTTTCGACTAAAGGAATGGCGTGTGACAAAAAAAACTATCAAGGAGATCATTTGATCACCTATATAGGAGCATAGCTTAATTTTAAGAATAACATAAGCCACCAGGGCCTATCAAATAACATCTAAATTAGCATATCTACTACCCCAAGATTCTACTATCAGGATAAAAATATCATCCAAGGACTCCATTAAGTCTGTGCTAATAAAGGGTTGACAATAAAATTATTGGAAGGAATGGAGGATATGGGCGTAATAAAAGAAAATACAATGTTTTCTGGTAGCTCGAAAAACCATGAGACATAAAGTTTGGGATTTTATTCACTGCATTACATGTCTCGGCCAACCAAGAGGGAAAGCATGACCCAACTGGCCTCACATGCCTTAGTCTCGTCTTTTATGTTTTGGTTCCTGTGCTTTCATGACTGCGGTACCTCTCATAGTCCTTGCCTCAGTCGCAAATTCCAAACACTCTTCCTTAGCTCTAAATACACTGCATTCCAGTATGTTATAAAACCCATATTATGAAAACTACAAATTCAATATGTTCCATCCACCTGTATTTTTATTCATAAATCCAACGTCAACAAAGTAATTTAAATTCATACTTGGGGGCATCTGAGATCTTTGCATAATTTGTTACGTAAAGTTGGGAATGCACCGTTTGTTTTGAATATCACAACTCTCGTATTCTCTTCTGAATATTTTGCTTTTCTTTCCACGTTTTTCTCTTCTATTGAGTGAGTATGTCTTGATTGGATCACTAAAGTTCTTTTCTTTCTGAGTATTTATCATCGCCACCATCGCATTCTTTTTGTTCACCTTGCTCGGCTTTATTTGTATCGCAGCAGGATCTTTTCAGAAGCACTTAGCTTAAATAAATCTCCCTTTGTACCATTTGAGCATTCCTTATTAAGGATCAATCACCGAGCTGATTAATAACCATATTCGATTACAAGATATCTGAAATGTAGAATACAGCGACTGGTTAAAAAACGTGGGTAAAATAAAGGTTGAAAAAATAAGCAGAATTAAAACCTCCATGTTGGTGATATGAAACCAAATATCCAAGTGAAATGATACTTAGGGAGTCTTCATGTAGCTGAAAGTTTGCTATTTAGTTTACTTTATTACAATAAAACTGGACGCTTTGATTCTATCTTCCAAAGGAACTGCCGTTTAATTATATGTAATATACTCGTTGTCTTTGATATGGTTTATTATCAAGAAATATTACAGTTGCCAAAATTCTATGGATCAACAAACAACAAAGAGCTCGTCTATTTAAGAAGCAGTAGCTGATCGCAGATCGTCAGACACAAATTTTTCAACAATGGAGAAGGTTGAGCACCGCGCAGTGATCAAATTTTTGCCCAAGGAAGGCAAGAATGCAAAAGAGATCCATGCAGTGTACACCGACACCGCCCCTTCCTATGCAACCATTGCTCGCTGGAATAGGGAGTTCCGCCATGGTCGTGAGTCCCTTGAAGATGAACCCCGTCCAGGACGCCAGTCCGACGTGACCAACGAGGACAATGTGGCCCGTGTGGAGAGGAGGATCCTCGAAAATCGACGGGTGAAGGTCGAAGAAATCGAGCGAGAACTTCAACGTCGTCAAAGTCCACAAGGCCAGAGTTGCTCAAGCTGCCCTGCGCGAGTGCGAATTCGAGGAGCTCAACCATCCCCCCTACAGTCCAGATCTGGCCCCTAGCGACTACTTTTTATTCCGTCTGCACTGTGTGGACGCCGGTTTGGGGACGAGGAAGATGGCGAATATTCTAATTCTTTCTTTTTTTTTCTCCGTTTCTTTGGACTCTCACGTTACTATACGTAGAATTAGATTTTTAGAACAGAGTGAGGGAAAAAACTTAAGGGGAAAATTAAGGGGATATTATTCTGACTTCTATTTCCTTACATGTCTCCTTTCCAAAGATGGCGTTTTCCCGATGGGAAGGGGAAGGAAAATAGCATCTTGACCAAAAACAATCGGTATTAAATGTCAACCGACACAGTGGCCTTCGAAGTAAAGGATTAGCTTCCTTTTATCCCAGGTGATGGATAAAATTTACACAGACATTGGGTTAATGGGCAATTAACTAAGCAAAATATATACAGTTTCATGTAAACCAAGACCACAATTAAGAATAAGGAATCAATCAAGCGGAGGTACAATCCAGGAAATAATAACAATACCACAAAAAATCAATGATGAGAACTAGTATATAAAAGCAATACACTCAAAAAGATGCATACGCACACACGCCTGAAAATTTTTTACATGGGCGAGCAACGAGCTCGAATATATACATGAACTTATATGAGTTATAGACTTCTACCTTAAGGGAGGAGGGGCCTCTACTGGATTTCTACTAAGCTTGTCTGATATACAGTTTTCACTACCTTTTAAATACAAAATTCGGAATTGATAATCCATCAATAGAAGACTTCAGACATTGGGGTTAGGCTTTTACAATTTCTTAGTTTCCATAGAGGACGGTGATCCGTTTCGATCACGAACTCCTGACCCATCACATACATTCTAAACTTTTGAACACCCAAACTATTGTAAGAGTCTCAAGTTCTATTACCGCATAATTTCTCTCGGCGTTAACAGCTTCCGGCTTGCATAAGCAATAACATAGCTATTCCCATCTTCTTCGTACTGCAGCAACACGTAACCGATGCCAAAGTTGCTGGCATCCGTACGGACTCCAAACAATTTGTTCGGGTTCGGGCACCGCAATATCGGGGCAGATGTTAACCTATCCTTCATCTGCTGGAAGTGGGAAATTGCCTTGGGGGTCCAAACAATGGAATCTGGGGAGCTCTTCTTAATGAGAGCGTTCAGAAGGGAAGCTGAGGTGGCAAAGTTGGGGACGAAGCGCCTGTAGAAGAAAATTGAACCCAAGAAGGAACAAAGCCGCTTCTTGGTACGGGGAGGGGGCATATCTGAATGTAATTGATAGTCTCGTAAGCAAAATGACACTTGGAGGCACCTATTGTCAGACCATGCTCACGGAACCTGTTACAGAGGGAACGAAGGGAGATTAGATGTTCATCCCATGTGCGTGTAACTACGTACACATTATCAAAATAGAATTACACATTGTTCAGACCATCTAATATGCGGCGCATCATTCTGTTATAATTACTGCAAGAAGTGACTAAACAGAAGGAGAGACGCTTAAATTGCATTAACCCCTTTTCTGTAGGGAAGGCAGTGTATTTCCGAACCCTAACCTTGATGGGAATTTGATAGTATGCCTTGCATAAATCTATCTCTGAAATATATTTGGCGTTTTCGAATAAATGTAAGCTCTGGTCTATCAACGGGATAGGTTCGGCATCGCAAACCATCACGGCGTTAAGTTTTCGAAAGTCCATACACATTCGAAAGGACCGGTCTTGATTCCGAACCATAACAATAGGGGAACAGTAATTCGACGAGGAGGGTTCGATTATTCCTAATTTTAGTAAATTTTCGACCTCAACATTGAACGCTCATCGCAAATGAATGGGCAAGGGCTAGGGCTTAGATCGAATCTGCTCTTGTGTGGTCAATACTATTTCATGCTCGAATTGGGTCGAGCAACCAGACTTCTCTGAAATGACGTCCGGGTAGGCCTTTAAAACTAGGATAACTGGGCTTTCTAAGCAATCTCCAGGTGGGGATTTAGATCTATCTCCGGAGGGGGGGGGGGAGTCTTTATACGAACCGGAGAGCAACGGGAGAGGGTAATCATTGTCAGATTCTACGCAAACTGTATGGACTAGGTTAAGAGGCTCGGGAGGATAGGAGGCTTCCATCACGGCTTCTTTGTCCAGGGAAACAATATTGTTGATGCAGACGCAGCGGTGGTAACGTTTGAGCATGCTGACGTGAAACAATTTGTTATCGGAGGTCGTTTGAATCACATAGTCCATGAGGCCACGGGCTTTGAGGACTGAAAAGGGACCTTTCCATTGGGAAAGAAGCTTATTTGTCTCCGTAGGCAAGAGAAGTAAGACCTCGTCACCGAGCTTGAACTGTCTTTCTTTTGACTTAAGGTCAAAATAGGTCCTGTAATTTTCCAAGTTCAAGTCCGCATTTTTGTAGGCAATGTATGCGCATTCCTCCAGACGGTTTCGAAGGTCCAATATATATATGCGTATGAGGACTTGATCTCTTCATCTAGTCAGGGGTTCGAAAACAGTTCATTGAGAATGTTCATCGGGCTGCGAACATTTCGGCCGTGGAGGAGTTCAAAGGGAGCGAACTTCAGGGTTAGGTGGGGAATTTTCCTGCAGGCGAAGATGGCGATGGGCAGGTATCGATGCCATTCCCGAGGCTGGGCATGGCACAATTTCTTAAGGACGGTCGTCAGCGTCCCATTTACTTTGTCACAGACGCCGTTAGTGGCGGGGTGAAACGGTTCCGTGAAGATGGGCTTGACTAATAGGAGTTTTCCCACATACTCCATAAGTTCCGAGGTAAATTGTATATTCCTATCTGATAAGATCTCCTCAAGGATGCCACCGCGGGAGAAGATGGAGATCAGGGCCTCCGTGCACGTCACGCTATCTATCTTCTTAAGGGGGACGGCGTCTGGGAATTTGGTCGCAAAATCCACGAGCGTTAGGATATAAGAATGCCCTTCGCTAGAAAGGGCGTGTATTTGGCCAATTAGGTCAAAAGCCACTTTAAAAAGGGTTCCGACACAATTGGGGTCTTCTGTAGGGGGCTAAAGGAATTCGGCCTTTCGCCGTAGTCTTTTGAGAAATGTCACAAGACCTACAGAAGTTGGCGATTTCTTTGGCAGCGCCAGACTAAAAAAAAAGGCGAAAGATTCGTTGGGATGTCCTATTATGGCTAAAGTAGCCAGCTAACGACCCATCTTGGGCAGTTTTGAGCACCTGTGGAACATAGAAGCGGGGGATACATAGCAAGCGCGTAGGGGAGTGGTTAGGAACGGAGGTGGAGCGGAACAATAGTTCACCCTCAACGAGGTAGGAGACCTCCCTGTGACCACGAACGGATTCGCGCTAGTTGGTGATCGCCTTTTCCCACAAGGGCTGTAGAGAAGGACACTCCTTCTGGGCGCTTACAAAAGACTCGTAGTTAAGAGTCTCGTACACGGGGTAAAAGGGGGTTCTAAAGGCACCAGGGGTAGTTAGTCCTTACATCTCTGGAGATTTTGCAAGCAAAACAGACGATTGGTCGTCTTGGGTAATCCAACGCAACGGGATTAAATACGGGAATCTTAAAATCCCTAGGCTCAGACGGAGGATGATGTTTCGGTATGGAGGAACCAAACACCTTTACAAATTTGGGAGCGCTCTTCGGCTGAAATTGAGGGGGAATGACCTTTACTTTTGGGGGACGGGGGATGACTCTTCTTGGGATCTTTGGGGTAGAGGTTATGACTGGATGCGTGCAAATGCGCTTCTTCGATACATTCTTTGAAGGAAGAAACTCCTCTGTCCTTTACGAATGCACGGATTTCAGAGGGCAGTGTAGCTATCAATTGATCCCGCAAAATGAAGTCGAACAGAGACTCATAGTCACCGTTAACCTGGGCGGAGTCCAATCAAAACTGTAGACTTCTTCTGAGGGTGAATCCGAACTGGTGGTATGTCTGGCCAGGTAGCAACCTTGCCATATGAAATTTTGTCCTGTAGAAGTCCGGATTCATGTTGATCGCAGCCAAGAGTTTAAACTTGAGGATCGAATAGGCGTGGGTAGCCTCGGCGGGAAGGGAAATACAAATATGCCACAGCTGAGTATTAAGGAGGGGCAGAAGTCGGGCGACTCCATCAGTTATGATTTCCCAGTTTTTTACCTCAAAAATATTTTCGAAATGAGTGAGGGAAACACTGAAATCTTCACCGTTCTTAAATGCTGGCAGCTTTAAAGCGGGGATCTGAAGGGCTTCACTCCTTCAACTAACTGAGAGGTTTCTAAGTGATTCCTATTTAACTTCCTTTCATGGTGCCTCACCGTTTCTCTTTTTTGAGCTTCTCTTTGCTCTTTCTTCTCTGGTCTTACGTTTCTCTCTTCATCCTAGATATAGGCAACTAGTTCTCTACCAGAGAGACCAAGCATCTGACTTTGTTGCCTAAATCTCTCGAAGGACTACATCTTGTTTCCTTACGCGAGCCTTAGCCACTTGACGCGTTCAAGAATATCACGTTAAAGAAAATGGGGCTCTCTCAATAGTTCTCCAACATTCTAAGTGAAATCTTACCTTTGTGATCGTACACACAGACAACAGCAATAAATTATAATAAATAAATGAATTCTTATATGAGTACCTGATAAAGGGCCTCTTAATCCGGCACAGGGATTACAAGGAGGGGAGTTTAAAAGATTTTCTCCCAAAACACACACACACCCCCAAAAAATAGCTTATACTAAATATGGTCTCACGGGCATCACAAAAGACGAATCACTCAAAGTAAAAAAATAAACAAAAAAAGATTATTTTCCTATCTTTGAATAAACTTGACCCAACTTAGTAAATTTTGTTATTAATTCAACTGGGAGGAAGGGGGGATGGACTTGAAATCCAACTAAACCTGACACCAGTATTATTTATATATATATATATATATATATATATATATATATATATATATATATATATATATATATATATATATATATATTATATATTGGTAGGGAGGAAAGATATAAAGATCAAGGAAATATGTATATATACAGTTACATATATCCTCTAATGTACGTACACGTCCTTGCTACGTACAAGTACGTTCACTTCGTAAAAGTAATCCGTTAGTTACAAGGTATAAGAGTGCAATTTACTACAGGGGCCGATAGCGTTTAACTGAGTTTACCAAGTTGCAGTTCAAAAGTATATTTGAAGAATGAAAACCCCAAATATAATTTTTATTGAGTCACTAGTTAACATATATATATATATATATATATATATATATATATATATATATATATATATATATATATATACAGGAAATATAGGTAATATAACTAAAGGACAACTCTGACAGAATTCAGATTAATGGGCAATCGGGGAACGTTAATTACTCGTTAATCAGCTTTTAAATGGAATATTACACATCAGTGGTTCGATTATCGTGAGATTAAAGCAAATGGTCGTTTTATCTTTTATAGGGTTAGCTCGAGGAAGGGAGAAGGCCAGCGGACGCGGCCCTCGAGTGAATATCATTCAGCGGGTCGGCGCGAGGAATGACGAAGGCCAATGGGCGTGGCTTCAGATCGAATATCCTGACGGTAGAGGCTGAAAAGGGAGGTGGGGGGGGGGGGGGGGCAGAACACGAGTTGACGATCCTGCTTGAAGATGGACGATGGCACCTTTGCTTCAGAGAAATACAACCCCCAAATCAAAACTGCATCGTCTTGGCATGAAGTCTCGCTCGGAAAACTGGAGATCCTTGATGGGGGATGGGGGCAAGATAAAGCAAGGGAAATCCCGGCCAATCCTTCTGGGACGAAACAATTTGAGGCTTGCTTTGAACAGAGTAAGATTTCACAAAAGAGATGGGTCTGCCTGGTGAGTTTCGATCTCGAGGTATAACTGAATACCGGGGAACTTGAGGAAACAGACACAAGAGCTGAACCGAAGGCGACGGGTTCTCAATCTAACCAGAGAATCGAAAACCCAGGGTAGTTATGTGACTGTCATTTTTGATGCTCAATCGCTGGGAGGCACATACGTCTGGCAGAAGACTTCTGACGCCTAGAGGGATTAGCGTTTTTAGACCGACCTGGGTCTTAATGGCCTTCAACGATGTGGGTGGGAGACTTGGTGAACAGCCTCCAAAATACGGAGATTAGCGTTTTCACGTTGGGATTAAAGATTTTAGCACGCTCAACTTAATTAACTGCACCTGCGGAGCAGCTAGCGGATATTCCAATTGTTTCTTTCTTTCTCCGCTTCTTTGGACTCTCACGTCACTACAGGTGGAGTTAGATTTTTAAAACAGAGTGAGGAAAGAAATTTATGGAGCAATTTAAGGAGATATTCCTCTGACTTCTATTTTCTTACATTAGGTTTGGTAAGATACCTGACCTAATTTAAGTCAAAGATTTAGAAGTTTAAGTGCACTTGTCAAAACTTTGGAAGGGAAATGTTAAAATGGCTTTATTAGCGGGAGGAACCATCTAACCCAGGGGTGGGCAACCTTTTTTATGCGTGTAGGCGAAAATCGGCAAATTTTTTATACAATTTTTTATCTCCTCCCAATACATTACAATACCAATCTATTAATCGTTTTACTTGACTAAAACAATAAAAAGATATACAATTAAATATATTCTTTTATTGATTCTTAATCCTTTATGAATGATTCATAAAAATCCCAAATAAAATATAAATTATTTTACATAAAAAACTACATATTATATAAATTAAACAGAATGGAGCCTTTATCATTTTTAGCCGAAAACAACAAATCCAAACTTGAGAAAGAAAAATTGTGGACTTTTATTTATTTACTATAAATGAGACTTCAGCTGCTGCATCACTGATGTCAGACAATTTATATCAGGTTTATATTTTGTAACCCTGAGAGATATACAAGTGCTACTAGTTTCATTTGTAAGGCTCCTCCTATTACGAGACAACATCACTGAGAAGAATGATTCGCAAGAATATGGCGATGAAAATAGTGATAATAAGACTGTTACGAGGTTTTTAAACAGACAAAAAATTCTGAAATAATATTCCAAGTCCTTAATATTTGATTTTATGCTTTTCTCCGTTTTACTCCAATCTCAAATCGCTCATTTTCAGTATTTTCTAAGTGAGTTCTAAGGTGAACAAATTTCTGTCTCCAAAATGAGCTACTTTGAAATTCAACAGCTTTTAACAATCACCATCACCATCATCTCTCTTTTTCTCTCTCTCTTATATATATATATATATATATATATATATATATATATATATATATATATATATATATATATATATATATATCCATGAAGACATCTGCAATTTAACTTATACTGTCTAAAAAACTTAATGGAATTTTGAAGTATCTTCTAATTCTCTGAATTTAGTAAACCTCGTAGAGAACCTTTCAACAGTTGACTTAATAATGCTTAAAATGGCTTTTGAAGACATTATGAGTCTCCTTTGGCACCTTTGGTAGATCATTGATATATTAATTTAGGATTGGAAAATATCTAAATCCCTCACTGTCTACATCCCTCTTAAAACTCCTAGTTTCATTTCAAATCCTTTTATTGTAACCAAACACATCAAGTGTCGTACCAGAGCCCTATAATTTGACGTTCAAGTCATTTAAATGTTTGCAAAAATCTGAAAAATAATCAGTTTACAAACCAACACGATGTCAGACATTTCTTTATAACAAACAAGCGTTCCACAAGCCTCCGAGCCTCTTTCGCCTGGGTTTCCTACGTGGGTTATTGCTTTACTGCTCTGGGATCAGGTATTATGGAGTATTTCTTTCTTCTTACGTCCCTTTTAGATTAATTAAGTTTTATCATATAACCTTGGGCCTTCGAGTAAGGGACGTAAGACAAGGAGGTTATTCCAGGAACACCTGTCACTAGAGTAGCGTAGCCTATTTCATCTTCAACGGCGCGTGTCGTTTCGGCTTTGAGCGAATTATTTATAGAACCTAATTTTGTATGCGCGAATATCTATTTTGGTTAGGACGACTTGTGGTCGATAGATGGTGATAAGCATTTGTGATTTTTCTTATTATATGATGTACCCCCGTATAATTTGTTAGCAGTCAATTTATTTTATTTTGATTTTGATGTAAATAATACTGTTAATATTTTTATGTGTGTATTCATTTAACCCCTTGCGAATACCTCGTAATTTAGCACCATCCTGATAAATTCTGGTGAATTTCTGGTAGGCCTTGAGATCCCTGGTCTTCTATAAATTTTTTGTGTGTGTTTTATTTTAGCCGTGTGAACTGGGTTCCGCGATAGCCTTCACACACACACACACACACACACACATATATATATATATATATATATATATATATATATATATATATATATATATATATATGAAAAGAACAAAAAAGGAAAATCAAATTATGTCAAAAAAGGGAATAAAGAGAAAGGAAGAAAGAATAAGTAAATTACAACTAATGAACTAAGTTATACAACCACAATGTGCACACATAAAAATTGCTTTCTTTGCAAACCGTCCTACTTTACTGAAAACTTGTTCATTGTGGGGAATTATGGACAGAGACTTATGGACACGGACAAATATAAGTTCGTGGGTAAGCAAACCAAAAATTATTCAATTATTGGCCTACAAACGCAATGCAAATCAAAGAGAAAGGTATGCATATCATCTTATCAAGCCCAGATAACAGTTCCGAATCCTGAATATTGATAATAAATTTCACATAACTTTAACAAATGATGTTTATGGCACATAAATATGCTATCGCTGATAAGCAGATAATTACTACGGATAACTAGAACTTATCCCAGGGTAGTATATTTTCCTTATGGTTAAGTTTCAACTGTTATATAGCTGAGCTTGGATTTTGTTTACCATTAAATTCTTTGCGAAACTCGAAAGAATATATATAACGATTGCAAAGGAGTCAGGCCACGTCTGACCTGACTGACTGAGGCGGAGATGCGAGAATACTGCGAGGCAGGGTTGCCACAATAAATTTTAAAAAGAACCAAAATTTGGACATAAAAGGTACCAGAAAGAACCAAATCTAAATTTTACGGGGGATAATAAAAGATTTCTCAAGAATTTGTCTTAAATTAGTGCAATAGAATCATTTATCACTATTTACTAACTCTTTAATTTAAGAAGAGGATATTTTGGAGTATTTGAATAATAATTTCATTTTAGTTCGGTTATGACTTAATTATATTTTAAATTTTTATCAAGGTCATTTCTAAGAATTTCTTTAGAGTTTGAAAAAACAAAATAGTTTTGTTCAGAAAAAATCAATATGATTATCCGATGCTCTTTTATAATGTTTTAAAAGAAAATGAATTGCAATTAGTGAAGTTTGGGAAATTTATTAAAATTTAACCATGGCTGCTTTTTTATTTTATCTACAACTATATTTTAGCAACGTGATTTTTTGAAAGGGGGGAAATAGTTTAGAGTTCCTTTTTAAAATAATTATAATTGTCGAAGTTCAAAAATTTTCTAAAAATTTAACCATGGCTGCTTTTTTTTAGATTTTAAATTTTAATCTTAGTAGTGAAGCCATTGATTGCCTGGTGTTATAAATAACGAGACCCTCATCATACTTAACGATAATTTAATTAAATGAATACATGATAAAATTGGCTTGATTTGGTTCTTTTTGTAGTATTTTCGTACTTTTGCTGTTTTAGACACCCCTAAAAGAACCAAATCTGGTACATTAGTACCAGTTGTGTCAACCCTGCTGCGAGGTATGGGTGCCTGCCTTACCCTAGCCCACTCCATCTCCCGCCCCAGGTAGTATGCGGTTGACATTTAAAAAAAGTTGGAGATACATTTAGTTGTGTTTTTAAAGTAAACATCGGGCTTCGCGGGTCGGTATGAAGTCGTTGGCGTGCCAGGTTTGGCACGCGGGCCAAGGGGGTTTCTTCATCAATAATAAAGTAAACATTGCGTGTTTAACTTTTTCTGTACAATGCTACTTGCATTGAGTTCACTATTCTTGACAGGAGTAATTTGGCGTTCGTTATTCTTGATATTGTTAAATTGGCTTCGTTATTCCTAACGAGCAATTTTGGGTTGGTCATTTTTGACACGATAAATTTGGGTTCGTTATTCTTGACATGAATAATTTGGGGTTCGCAATTCTTAAAACGCTAACAATGGGATCACTATTCTCCATAGGATATAATAATAATGATAATAATAATAATTTCCAATTTAAAAAGGTGCTAGTTTCTGAAGCTTTAATAAAGGGTTAAGTCCTACCGAGAGCGGACAGGGACGTGCAACGCGTACGCAGGGAGCTAGCCGCATATTGGCGGAAGTGCTGAACGGGACACGGGCCCAGGCAGCTCTAGTTCACACACGTAAGGACACACATAGCCAATCACAACACCGCTGTTTCTCTCTTTCTCTTTCTCTCTATCCCTTCTCTCTCACAATTTCTCTAGCACTTTATCGCTCTCTCTCTCGCCTCTCACCTTTTCTCTATCTCTTTTTATCTTTCTCTCTCTATCTCTTTCTCTCGTTTCTCTCCTCACTCCTCCATTTCCTTTTCTATATCCACTATATGTATTTTCACTCTCTATTTTTTTTCTCTCTCTCAATCCCACTTCCTCTTCGTCCATTTTTTCTCTCTATCTGACTTGCCTTCTCTCTCTATATCTTCATGTCTATCTATACCTGTCTCACTATTTCTCCCTTTCTGTCTTTCACTCTTTCTACTTTAACCTTTCTCACACGTAATATCTCTCACACTCTTTTCTATTTCTATCCCACTGACTCTCCCTCTCTCTCTTTCTCCTTCTCTATCCCTCCCTTTCTCTTTCTCTCTCTCTCTCTCTCTCTCTCTCTCTCTCTCTCTCTCTCTCTCTCTATATATATATATATATATATATATATATATATATATATATATATATATATATATATATATATATATGAATCCATTAAACCACATTGAAAGAGAAAACGGAATAATTTTTCCTTGCAGTAATATTTTTATTACCTTTTTTCAAAAAATCCGTGCAAGGAAGCGATTCGAACCAGGCACACTGAGGCAGCGAGCACCGCTTTGATCACAGTTAAAAGTATGCCTCAGTGTGTCTGGTTCGAATCGCATCCCTGCACGGATTTTTTGAAAAAAGGTAATAAAAATATTACTGCAAGGAAAAATTATTCCGTTTTCTCTTTCAATGTGGTTTAATGGATTCATTTCCATCATTCTCTCGTGCTACTTTGATATATATATATATATATATATATATATATATATATATATATATATATATATATATATATATAATTCTCTAGCTCCTATGTATATCTCTCACTCTCTAACTCCCAATCCATCAATACCGGGTGTTTAAAAAAGAAATTGTTATCATTTTGCAATCTAATAACTTTGCCAGTTCCTGTTCAAATGACTTCAAATTTTACAGCCAGTGTAGAAACAAGTCGAGATTTTATCTTTAATGTTTGATGTTTTTATCTTTACAGGTATAAAAATGCCATTCACTGGAAGTGAAAATGCGTTTTGTGTGTGGGAGTATGCTCGAACACAGTCGAACAAGACTGTGCAGCGTGAATTTGTGAGAGAGTTCTCTAAACCGTCACCAATGGCAATGCAGAGTTAGACATGGCACAAAAAAATCAAAGAAGAAGGCTGTCTGTGCAGGGCAAAAGGATCTGGACGACCAATAACATCGGAAGAGACGGTCAAGCGGGTTCGCCAAAAACTTTTGCGAAGCCCCAAGAAGTCCATAACAAAAAACAAGTCTCGAAACCCAGATTCCTCCAACGACAGTGTGGCACGTCCTGAGGCAACGCTTACTAATGAAACCCAACAAGCTGCAGCTAGTTCAGGCCATAACGGCAGATAACAAGCGAAAGCGCAAATAATTCTGTGTTGATATGCAATAGAAACTTGAAGAAGACGAGTTCAAGGAACGTCTTGTTTTCAGTGATGAAGCCACACTTCATACGAATGGCAAAGTCAATAAGCATAATGTTCGCATTTGGGACTCATTGAAAGTGAATGTGTTCTGCGCCATCTCCAAGAACCATCTTCATGGCCCGTTTTTCTTCGAGGGAAATGTGACCGGCCATGTTTATCTGCAAATGCTTCAGAACTGGCTAATGGATGAGCTCATTGCAAATGAACAAGAAGACTTCATTTTTCAACAGGACGCGGCCCCACCTCACTCAACATTAAACCTGTTTAGTTTCGTTTGCCTTGACTATGTAGTTTCTGTGATATTTACATCTCAAATGATATCAATTTTTTTTATATCACTTTCGCTCTCTCCCTCTTTCAATCCCTCTTCCTTTTTTTCTCCTTCTACTTCTATTTTACACCGTCTCCCCCCTGTGCATCTCTCTCTCTTACTTTATTGCTCCCTCTCTTTCATTCGCTCTTTTTCTCTATCTATCTCTCTCGGTCTTTTCTCTCACTCTATTTCTCTCCTCTACCTCTTTATTCTTCCATTCCTCCCCTCTCTCTCTTTTACTTTCTCTCTCAAATCCTTCTTCCTTTCTCTCTCAAATCCTTCTTCCTTTCTAATACTTTCTTACTTTATCCTCATCTCTCTCTCAACTCTCCATCTATCTCTATCTTGCCCTGTTCTCATCATGTATCTCTCTTTCTTTTTCTATCTATCACCACCACTTTCAATCCCCCCCTCTATCAGTCTCATACACACTCTCTCTCTCTCTCTTTTTTCCTTTCCATCCGTGTCTTCATCCCACTTCCTCTCAATTTCTTTGTCTCTCACTCTCACACTCTCAACCTTTATCTGTTCCTCTTCTCCCTTCTCCTTCTCTCTATTTCTCCCATCTCTCTCTCACTCACACTCCCTCTCTTTCAACCAATTTATCTTTATCTCTCACTCTATTTCTCTCGCTTTCTCACACTCTTGCTCTCTCACACCCGCGCCCCCTCACACTTTTCCCCGCTTTTTCACACTCTCTTTCGGTCTCGCACCATCTATCTTGCTGGCTCTCTCACGCCCATTCTCTTCCTCTTTCTCTTGCTCTCTTGCCCTCTCTTTCGCTATCTCTCTCCTCTTTCTCTCTCGCCACTCCCCCTTTCATTCGAATTCATCTCTCTCCTCTCTCTATCTTCTCTTTCCTTCTTTATTTCTGCAACCACCTTGCCGTCAGGGAGAGAGCTTGCGCGATCTGCTTGAGTTAAGCTAGCTAAGTTGGGGGACTTTTAGTCCGGCAGGGTCACCCATGTCAGTAAGGTAGCTTTAGTAGGAACCAGACTAAGGGTTGTCAAAGTTCTCTACCACTTCTTTGATGCGTCTCCTTGCACCCCCCCTACCAACCTCTTCGATTCTGTTAGTACTAAGTTTCACCAACTCTCTTCAACTGTCAAGAAAAAAACAAACAAAATCCAACAACAAAAAACAAACATTCATCTCTATTACACATAAGTAGTTTATTAATAAGGGCCTCACCAGCTCCCTTATGCCGCGTAAGAAAAGAGGCTTTGGAACCTCTTTAAATAACGCCTTGGAGCACTCAAAGGTTGCAAGAGACTGGGATTAAAGGGATCTCAGACGTTTGGGGTACGATTAATGCAGAAATGCTAGGTACCCCTTAGAAGCTTTCTCCTAACGTGTAATGGACTGACCATCCCCCTGTGACCGTTACTTGGTGAATAAAGGCTCAACTGATCTTTGGAGAGAGAGCTTTTGTGCCTTGCTGGTTGCCAGATCAGCTAAAGATCTCGGATGAAGTCGTGGGCACTTAGCTTTACTATTTGCCTTAAGTCTGGCCGTTTTTAGTTGATTAGTAGGGCTTAGTAAGAAGAAAGTAACACCTCAAGCACCCCTATCAAAAAATCAGAGAACCAGTTCACTGGGGCTCTCATGCTGCTCAGTTGGGAGCGACGGCACGATTGAGGACGTCCGGCCCAGGGAAGACATTAGGGTTGGTGTGCTTGGTCAAGGGGTTTCTGTTTGCCGAACGACCGAAAACCTCCTGGAAATAGGTGGATGTGATTAGTGCGAGAGAAAATCACACAAAAACCCCTTTTTTAATGCGTATGGTCCGAGAGTTTTTTAAGATGGCGAAGAAGAATGGTCCTCCGTTCCGCAAGTTAACCTGCAAAGTATCCAAAGTTTACATATGGAGTAAATACTTCGGGGGCAGAAGTTGCAAGGAGCTCACAGATGCCGTTAGTGTCTGTGACTTATGCGAACTAGAGAAGCGCTGGGGCGAGAGCATCGCTCAACTGAGCGAGGAGAACTCCCTCCTCAAAATGGAGGTTCAACTCTTACAAACAGAGAGGTGCAGATGCTCAGGCGAGAAGGCTTCCGACGTCCAACAGCAGGATTCTTCTGCTGCATGACTGCCTCAACGAGTCAAAAAAGAATAAAGGAATAAGAAAGAAAAGAAAGTAGAAATAGAAGAAGAGAACGTAAAAAGAGAAGAAGAGAAAGTAGAAAGAGAAGAAAAGAAAGTGGAAACAGAGGACGAGAAAGTAGAAGCAGAAGAAGAAAAACGAGAAACAGAAGAAGAGAAAACAAAGGAAGACAAGAAGAAGAAGTAGAAGAAGAAGAAGAAGAAGAAGAAGATGAAGAAGAAGAAAAATGTAGAGATAAAAGAAGAAAGCGGTAAGTCGCTTCCGAAAGGGAAGACTAAGTCGTCTGCAGACAAATGTGCAAGGGTCACCCTTATTAGTGATTCTCAAGCACGGGGTCTGCAGCCTCTGCTAGTGGCCCGCCTTTGCACTAGTGTGAAGGTAAGCTGCCTGCCAGGATGGGATAACCACCACATCAGAGTAAAGGCTGAGAAATCACAGATTTACGAGAACTCAGTCTTTGCTCTGATGGTCAGTGGCAACGACCTCTACCTGAGAGGAGGTGGGGTAGACCCTACGGATAAAATCCTCCACACGGTCATGGGCGCCGTGGACGACTGTGGGCTGAAAACCCGCAAGCGTATTGTAGTCGGGATGCTCCCGAGGAAACACGGACCGCTCACTCGATGAACGTCTCTTTAAACCAGCACCTGACAGATTTGTGTACGGCAGAGGGGGTCTTTTTTGTGGACCCGTACCGCACCTTTTATGGTACTCGTAGAAATGATATCTACCAAAGGGATGGGGTACATCTTTCCTTTAAAGGGAAGGCCTTTCTGTCAAACATGATCCAGGATGTCGTAGAGAGGACCCAAAGGAGTATCCGGCCCAGACTGAGGGCGGACGTACGCCAGTACGCCCGTCTCACTCCTGGAACGAACTTCTCAGAGGTCGCAAAGAGGGATGCCTCCTTGACAACAAATAAGCCGGAAACGGAAGAGCGTAGGGAGTCCTACATTCGGGGACTCCCTGAAAGTTCTGCAATTTAATGCGAGGTCGATCAGGAACAAGTTTCTTGAACTCCGTGGCCTCGTAGCGACGGAAGAACCTGAAATGGTAGCCATAACATAGTCGTGGGTAAAAATCTCAAGCCGAGATTTTGAAGGTAAATTAACGATTCCCGGTTACCAGCTCTTTCTGAAAGATAAGCCAGACAGAGAGGGTGGCAGTGTGATGTTGTATGTCAAGGATACTCTCAACTCGACGGAATTCAACATCGTATCCCACCATAAACTACTAGGTGTTGACCTAGAGATAGGTCCTGTCAGATACAGGACCCTGGTGCTTGACAGACCCAAGCCCAACTCTTAGAACAGGACAGGAGTCTGTACCAGCTGATGGGTGAACTTGTAAAAGACAGTGTGTATCACCATGGGTGACTTCAATACTCATGTTGACTGGGAAACCAGAGAACCCTGTGGCGAGAACGCACTACTCCTGGAGTTTGCGAACAACGAGTTCCTGACTCAATGGGCGAGAAAGCCAACGAGAGGAGACAATATCCTCGACTTGGTTTTCACCTCTGAGGATGACATCTGTTTGCGAAGAGTTCAGTGGCAGTGACCACCGACTAATTAGATTTGTAGTCAAAGTCCCGAAGGCAGGGCCTGCAACTAGTAAATCGAGGAAACTTGATTTAAGAAGAGCAGACTTTGCAAGTTTTCGTGCTGGACTGACTGACGCGAGGCTAGAAGTGTGCGAGGCTGTTGAAGACTCGTGGAACAGTTTCAAAACCACATTCATGAGTCTTCAATCGCGTTTCATCCTACTAAAATGCTCCCGTCGGTCTTCTGTTCAACCAAAGTGGTTTAATCGAGAAATCGGCCAACTGCTTAGGGAGAAGAAAAATGTGTACCGGCAATCGAAGATCTCGGGTGACTTTAACGATTACCGGAGGCTATCCAGGAGACTGAAGTCCAGCTTAAGGGCGGCTAAGCGCTCTGAGGAACTCCGAGTGGCGAGACTTTGTAAAGAGAATCCCAAGGAGTCCTTTGGATATGTAAACAGAACGATTGTCCCTTTGAGGAATGAGGAGGGGGCATTAAAGCACTCAGATGCAGAAAATGCTAACCTCCTGAACGACTACTTTTCGTCAGTGTTTACTGAAGAGTGTGGTCCCATCCCCCAGCCAACGGATTCCTACTCGGGGGGAAAAACTGGAGGATATGGACTTCACCGAAGGAGAAATAGAAAAGAAGATCAGTGACCTAATGACGAATAAGTTACCTGGCCCGGATGGGTTTTTACCTAAAGTGTTGAAAGAAGTGCGCGATCAAGTGTCACGACACCTGAGCGCAATCTTCAACATGTCAATCCGGACCGAATGCGTTCCTAGAGACTGGCGTGAAGCGGAGGTGACTCCTATCTTTAAGAAAGGAGACCGTAGCCAACCGTCAAACTACCGACCTATCAGTCTGACTTCGATAGTCGGTAAACTCATGGAAAGTATCATGGTGGACAAAATAACGTCGCATTTAGAGTCGAACCTGCTACTGATGAGTTCCCAGCACGGCTTCCGAAGGCAACGGTTATGCCTGACGAACCTTGTATAATTCTTTCACTTCGTCTTCAGTGAGCACGATCGGGACAAGGCGGTGGATGTGGTCTATTTAGACTTTCAGAAAGCCTTTTATAAGGTACCACACCGCCGCCTTCTCAGGAAAGTGCGAGCGCTGGGCATAGACGGAAAAGTAGCAGGCTAAAAAGAGAACTGGCTAAGTGGCAACGGCAACGGGTAGTGGTGAATGGACAGGCTTCTGAGTGGGTGCCCGTTACTAGCGAGGTGCCTCAAGGTCCTGTCTTGGAACACTACTATTCATCATCTACGTCAACGACATGGACGGTGACATGGTTGCCAAGATTTCTAAATTTGCCGACGAAACCAAGCTTGGTATGAACGTTGCAAAGGATAGAAATACTGCGCGCCTGCAGGAAGATATTCGGAAGATTGGGGAGTGGTCGGACATGTGGCAAATACCTTTTAACGTGAACAAATACAAAGTGATGCATATCGGCCGCCACCGAAATCCCCAATCCTATTATATCTTTAAGGGCACTGCTCTTGAATCCACCGACACTGAGAAGGACTTGGGTGTAACTATCACGAGTGACTTCAAGTTCTCGAAACAGTATATTGAGGTGGAGAAGAAAGCCCAAAGGATGTTAGGGTATATAAAGCGCCAGTTTGGATATCGGAACAAGGAGATAGTACTGTGTCTGTACAACTCCCTCGGCCGACCGCACCTGGAGTATGCCGTACAATTTTGGAGTCCTTCATTCCGAAAAGACATCGCGAGATTGGAACGCGTGCAAGCCAGGGCAACCAAACTGATTCCCTCTATCAGACATAAAAGTTGTGAAGATAGATTAAGGGAATTAGATATGTTCTCGCTGGACACCCAGAGACTACTTGGTCAGCTTATCGAAGTATATAAAATACTTCGAGGCTTCGACAGACTGGACTACGGGGATATTTTTTAGTTCAGCGAGGGAAGAACAAGAAATCACGGCTTTAAACTTGAACTGAAGCGATACCACCGTGATCTGTGCGGGAAATTCTTCACTTACAGTATCTGCGGTAGTTGGAACGCACTTCCGACGGAAGTTGTCAACAGTGAATCTGTGGACCAGTTCAAGTCAAGACTAGATAAAGTCTTGCGAAATCGCCGTTAAGATCCTCGCGAGTGATCTTCGAGGTTGCCAACGGACACCTTCGAAGGTTGCGCCAAAAGTACCCTCCTTGAATGGACCGTAAGGTCTTCTAGGGTACTTATTTTCCTTGCATATTTCTCTCTCGTTTATATCTCTCGTCAATCTCTCTTCTCTCTTCCATTCATCTCTCTTCTCTCTGTAGCTCCCCTCCTTCCTTCTCTCTCGCTCACTCTTACCTCATCCCTATCTCTCCATCTCTCTCTTCGTCCATTTTCCTGTCTCTCCTCCGCTTTCATTCCTTCTATTTCTTTAGCTCTTTCTCTTACTCAAAATCCTTCATCCTATTTTCTGTATCTCTTTTCTCTCCTCCTCCTCCTCCTCCTTCCTCCTCCTCCTCATCCTCCTCCTCTTCCTCCTCCTCCTCCTCCTTCTCTCCTCTCCTCTCTACTCTTCATCCACTCTATCTACATCTCTCCATCTCTCTTTCAATCTCCATCTTCATCTTCCCCTATTTCCCTATCACACTTTCTCACTCCCCTTCCATCCTTCTCTCCTCTTTCCATCTCTCACTCCGTCTCTTCTCTCTATATATCTATTCTCTCTTTCCTCTTCCCTTTACCTCTCTCGTTCTCTCTCTATTATCTGTATCTTTCCCTTTACCCCTCTCTTCTTCCATTTTCCTCCCTCTATTTCTTCCCCTCCTTTTCCTTCCTACCTGGACTCTCTCTCTTTCCACCACCTGTCCCCCTCTCTCCATCCCTCTCTCTCCCTCCCCCTCACCTCCCATCCCTCTCTCTCCCTCTCCCCTCTCTATATCTCTCTCATCACTCCCCCGTATCTCTCATCTATCTCTTCTCTTTTTATCCCCCCTCTCCCTCTTTTCTTTTCCCTATCTCCCTCTCCCTCTTTATCTCCTCCCTATCTCCCCCCTCCCTCTCTATCTCCCCCTCTATCTCTATATCCTCCTTATATTCCCCCTCCCTGTTTCTCTTCTTCCATTTCCCTGTCTCTCCTTTACTTGCCTTCCCTCTATCTCTTTCTCTCTCAAAATCCTTCTTCATGTTTCTCTCTCTCCTCCTCCTCCTCCTCCTCCTCCTCTCCATCTCCCTTTGCATCGATCGTTTTGAAAAGGTGCAATCCAGGGCCACGAAACTGATCCCATCGCTCTAAAGAACAAACCAAGCCCGCAAAGACTTCGAGAGGTCGGTCTCTTTTCGCTCGAGACTCGAAGACTGCGCGGTCGTCTCATAGAGACTTTCAGAATTTTGAAGGGCTTTGAAAAGGTCGACTACACGAAGTACTTTACCCTTAACCAGAATGCGACTCGAAATCATGGGTGGAAGGTGAAGGTGCCCAGATTTAATGTTTCTGGTGGATAAATCCTTCACGTACGACATCGGCGACACGTGGAAAAGACTGCCAGCGGTAGTTGTCAACAGTAGCAGTGTCGAACAGATCCAGAGTCGACTCCACAACATCTACTTTAGAACAGAATGTAGTGATAGCAATTTATAAGAGCGTGCCAATAGGGAGAGTTGAATTCAGATTAGCGTAGGATAGCTAAGTTTCATTTTCTAAGTAGTTCCTCCTCGGCATGGCCGCAAGGCTTTTGAGGTACTTCTTTGCCTTGTAAATCATTCCTTCGCCTCCTCCTATCTCTCGCCATCTCCCACCTCTCCCGCTCTGATTCTCGCCATTTCCTCCCTATCTACTGATCCCACTCTACCCCTCCCCCTCTCTGTCTCTACTCTCTCTCTAGTAGTCCTTATTTGTGACTGTTAAGCCGCGCCTGTATCTTTTTGACCCATTTAACAAATTGGTCTATGTGGTTGGTATAGCAATCCACCTTCACAAGCCATCGATTTCACGTAAGGAGAAGCTATTTATTTACTCAAACAAAGTGTCTCTAGGTTTTAACGTCGCAGGGAGGCCCATTATTCAAGGTGACCTGAAAAATGTGTCAGTTTGTGAACACCCATCTATCATTACTCCTTAAAGCGAGAAGACTGTAATGAAAATTCTTCAAAGAGGATATTCTGAAGTTTTATTTAACTAAAGTAGATTTTAAAAATGATCTTTGTACTCTACATTATTATTAATACGAAAAGCAAGATTTTCAATATTTTTCTAAATATCATCATTAATAGAAGGGATAGTTTCTCGAACAGCATTCTTCAGCTTGACGCTAGAACAAGGGTGGGCAAACTTTTCAGTGGAAGAGCCACATTAAAAAATTCACAATTTTATAGGGCCGCATAGTATATTAACCCAAAATAATTAATATTTAAAATAGACAAAATAAAAGGCTTTTAAAGAAAAAAATACAATTAATTTTTATCATCATCATCATCATTACTAACTGTAATTTAAGAAGGGGAAATCTTTTTAGTATTTGAATCATAATTTCATCTTAGTTTGGTTATGACTTGTTTTTTATCAAAGTTATTTCTAATAATTCTTTTATAATATCAAAAAACAAAATGGCGAAGTTCAGAAATAAATATAAGTATCGAAGTTTTGGGAATTTTCTAAAACCCAAAGAATTACAAATGGTGAAGTTCCTTAAATTTATTTTTATATATCTTCTTCTATAACTATATTTTAGCAACGTGATATTTTGAAATGGGGGAAATTTAGTTTAGAGTTCCTTTTTAAAATTATTATAATTGGCGAAGTTCGGAAAATTTATAAAAATTTAACCATGGCTGCTTTTTTTAGATTTTAAATTTTAATCTTAGGAGCGAAGCGCAAGCTCCCCTTCTACGGGGGGGGGGAGAAGTGGCGAAACCATTGCCTGGTTAATTAATATTATAAAGTAGAAAAACATATTTATTTTAAAAACAAAGTAACTCTTTTTAAAGAAATAAAAAACTATTCTTATCAATTAATATTTTAAAGTAGAAACTTGAAATGAAACACGTATAAAGTAACTCAATTTAAAGAAAAAATCTATATATTTCAAAGTAGAAACTTCACATGAAACACATTTGTTTGAAAAGAAAGTAACTCAATTTAAAGAAGAAAAATATTTTTTATTGATATTTTAAAGTAGTAACTTCAACGTGAAACACATTTTTTGAAAAACAAAGTAACTCAGCAATAGAAAGATATCAATGACGCAATGAGAATGATGCATCTGACTGTAATCATTTATCAGTTTGTTAAAATTAGTCGTCAAGTTGCTTGTGCTGACCCTCAACACTGAGTGAGGATTCGAGTCTGTGAGAAGTGATCTGTTCTTTGACTTGTTAACTTTCAATATGGAGAAAGTCTGCTCACAAATGTAAGTTGATGCAAACAACACAAACATCTTTCTTGCCAAATGTTTCAGATTTTTAAACTTTTCTGAGTGATGAGATGCATAAAACTCGACCAGTAGTTTATTTTCAAACAGCCTCTTTAAAGAGTTGTAGGCTTGCAAATCAATCGATTCCACCTGCAATTCTTCAGTAGCTGTTTCATGTCACAGACAAAAGGTGAGCTGAGCAAATCGAACTGGCCTTCAATTACCTTGAAATCAGCGAATCTTCTCATAAATTCCTCTTTTAGAGCCATCAACTAGGAACTGTACTTGTCTAATAATGCTTGTGTAACAGCTCGTGTTTTCAACAGAGGAAAATGAACAAAGTTTTGCTGTTTAAGCTGCTTGGCAAAAAGTTTAGGTTTCGTTTGAAAGGCTTTCACTTCCACATACAATTCATGAGCAAATGCACCTTTGCCTTGTAGTTTTGTGTTTAACTCATTCAGCTTTTGCTTAATGTCTACAGCAAATGCAAAATCACAAACCCATTCGTCCCTCTCCACTTCCTTCGAAAAGTCACAAGAGATTTCTTTCATATTAAATAACATGACAATCTCTGCTTTAACGTCCCACACCCTCTATAGTATACTACCCATGCTTAAACAGTGGACATTTATGTGGTACAACACATCAGTAAAATCTGCCTCGATGTCTCCCAAGAAGTGTTTCAGTCCCTGCGCTCTTATTGAATTCACTGCACGCACCACTGGATCCATAACATGTTTGGGTTTTAAAGAAGACTTACAGAGGCTTTCTTGATGCAGGATGCAGTGAAAAGACAACGCACTGTGCGATTTAAAATCTTCTTTGATTGTATCATTCATCAAGGTCACAAGGACACAATGTTCGCCTATGAGTGAAGGAGCACCATCAGTTGTAATAAGGGGCCAGTTTATCCAGGCCTCATCTAGACCTGATTAGACTGTTAATAACACTGTTGTACAAATCTTTTCCAGTAACAGTGTATGTGAGAGACTCAATAGATAACAATTCCTCTGATGTAAATAGGTACCTGAGCAGTAACCTGAATGTCAGCACTCTCATCTAAAGCAATAGAAAACCACTGAAAACTACCACTGGCTGTTAACAGCTGTTCTTGAATATTCATTGCAATTGCATCTATGCGACGAAGAATAGTTCTTCGTGACAGAGATATGGCTTTTACTTTTGATATAACTTCAGGACACACAACATTGACAGCATCAACCATGCAATCTTTAATAAATTATGCTTCTGAAAAAGACTGTTTTGCTTTGCAATTTTATTTGCCAATACAAAACTTGCCTTTGTCGCGTTCCTTTGTAAAGATGAAGTTTTCTCAAATACAGTTTGCTGTTGCTTCAAACTTTTTACCAGATCAGTTGCCTTCTTTTGCAGTTTTTTCTTTGATAAATTGTGTCCAAACTTGGCGTGCTTGGTTTGAAAGTGCCATTTTAAATTGTATTCCTTGAACACAGCAACTGTTTCATGAAATCAAACATACAGCTTTGACTCCAACGTCAGTAAAGAAATATCTTTCAGTCCACTCTTTGTTAAAAACTCGGCATTCGTCTTCAATTTTTCGCTCTTTAGATGACTTCGAATAACACATTTTGCGTAAAGTTTGTAAGATGATAAAAGCTAGGCTGAAATAAAGTGGCCTACATCTTAACTCTTTGGCATCTGCTAGGACACTGAAATGATTCAAATGAAAAGCAATAAAATCATTGGTGTGGTAACACAGTTGTCAAATTAGCTATTTTTACGAACTTGAGCTTGAGCTTAAGTTGGGAGTCACTCGGTCCTAGTGAAGACAGTGGGTGTTTGTAGCCTTTTTTTGATCAGCACTCTCCTCCCACGCATGCGCACATCTGCGGGAAGAAAACAAAAAGAGGGCAAAACTAAGGGTTCCACCAACCACATATCCATCACCCACACACTGTTTCACCACAACAGACAGACAAATATGTTTATAATATTAATATACACACACACACACACACATATATATATATATATATATATATACGCTGGATAGCGTCACACCATTTGCGGGTAAAGTTTTAATGCTCACAATATTATTTGGCGTTGCTTGGTAACTTTCTCTTTCAAATTTACTAACATTTGGCGGGCGGTAATTTGCCCACACCGGCGCTGGAAGATGGTATCTTTCTGAAGCATCTATCTGTGACAAACGCCAGAGAAAGAAATCAAGTTAGGACGTCTGGTTAGCTGATTTACCAGGGAAATGATGATCAATACGATATTAATCTTCTATGAAACTCATCCATCCGCCACATCATAAAAACAAAAGCGTTAAGTGAAGCGCCCTATCCTTCTGAAACGCATTCATTTCATTTGCAAACAGAACAAGAATCATACTAACGTATCTTTCAGCAGCATTATTCATAAATCTTGCCCTCACTCAGTCCTCACTACACAGTTATCTTTTGGAGAATGCAAGTATTTTTTAAAGTGCACCTGACTTAGATAATCCTAGTTTGGTTGCCTTATTAAACTTCAAACATCCTTATTTCTAATAATTTTTACTCGCCAACGTGTATGTTTATTACAATTTTCAGTTATCCTACAATCTACATACCTAGTCTTGGTATGCGCGCGATGCCGGGTTAAAGTAACCGCTATTGCTCTACAAGGGCTGATAGAGCCTCGGCGTAGATTGAAGGACTCGAATTCACCCAAATTGCCCTGCAATGCCTGGCCTTAGAGCCTCGAACAAGCTCTTCCCGAAACTTTATAGTTCCGGGTGACAGGACATTTAAGGTATGCCATTGAGGAAACCTGAACAAATATATATATATATATATATATATATATATATAGTACAAGAAGAGAAATTGGACGCGAATGAGCAATGAGACAAGAAACAGGAGTTTTTTAGAGGTAAGAGAAAGGGACATTAGAAGAAGATTAGAATCAAAGAGAGCAAAGGGCGGTACAATGAAGGTAATGCTTTACAGAGAAGACAGATAACGCCAGGGGAAAAAAGTTTGAAATTCCTGGCCGGGACTTGAACCCGGGTCTGCTGATTGCCGGTCAGATGCTTTACCGTTAAGCTACCAGGCACAGTGACTCTAGTTCGCCCAAAGCTAGGAACCTCCAAGGAATTTTTATACCACATCCTCTTACCCGCTCACAATTTAAAGGCTCATTATCCATGTCACATACAAAGGAAGAGCAAATACAAGTTCTACATTTGCATTGTCTTCTTCTAACGTCCCTTTCTCTTACCTCTAAAAAACTCCTGTTTATTGTCTCATTGCTCATTCGCGTCCAATTTCTCTTTTACTATATTGTTATATATTCTGCAATGCAACGTTTCTGCACTTTTCTTTCTGTCTTCAAAATTGTTTTGAAAGGCAGAAAATAAATATGGCGAAAGCCCTCTGGTGGTTGTTATCACCCGCAGAACTTGCATTTGCTCTTTCTTTATATATATATATATATATATATATATATATATATATATATATATATATATATATATATATATATATATATATATATATATATATATATATATATATATATATTAAAAGAGGAAAACTTTTTCGCGGGCTAACAGCACAGCCTGTTCATCTCCCCACTTGTTTCCATCTTCCTCAGAAGACGGAGTAGGAGAGAGAAAGAGGAGGGTCGGAAAAATTAGTCAAAGTAATAAAGCGTGCCATTGTTGGTCTGCCTCAGGAGGTTATGTGAAGAAGAATAGGGTGTTCTTTTGCCAGCCAAGTCTATTTGTATCGACAGTTTAACTGGCCTTAAGGACCTACTGATTAACGTGTAATCCGAACCACGGGCTTATCCTGCAGCCTTCTATTATTTGTCTACTACTGTTCCTTATATATCTTTTCGTCGGTCGTTTCCGATCAAAGAGAGAAGGGGAAATCTGTCTAATCTCTATTCGTTTTGTTTTAGTCCTTCTATTCTCTCATTAGTTAGTATTATTTAGTTATCTTTATAAAATTAACTTGGTTTAACTGTTATTATTTTTTGTAGTTGTCTAACTCAGATAAGGGGTTTACTTACAAACTGTATCCACCGTTCCATACACCATTGGTCAATTCGGTTAGTTATTATTTCATTTCCTGTGTTTGTTCCGTAATCGGCGTTGGAGATATAATCTCCTAATTAAGTCACTTATTGGTATCATTGGCATAATCTTTTCCTTAACTTGTCTGGTTTCTTTTGTAATTTTCCATTTTGAGTCAGCCATTTTATGTATAACTTTATACCTCGTTTCCTTCTAGATTGTGCCCGAAGCTTGGGTATTTTTGGTTCGGTTTTCTTCTTTTGTTATCTTCAAGTATATTCATACTAGTTTATCTCCTAGTTTATCTAAAAAATTCTCGCTCAGCTCACGCGCTCTGTTCTCTAGTATCTTGCTTACTCCTTGCATGTTGTTATTTTTATATATGTCTTTCTGTTTTTTTCTTTCGATTCTTCTTTTTGTTTTGTCTTTGTATAACGTGTAATACTGCAGGATGATATAGCAGTACTGATTGCGCTATTGCGGTGTATAGTTTCGTTTTGTTTTTTTCTGCTTAGTTCTTTGAATCTATACATAAATTTTAGACTTCGTATAGTTTTTTTGTACTCTTTCCTTGACATGTGTCCTCTATCCTTTAGTAGTTATGTTCATTCCTAGGGCTGTCTATTCGGTTGAGTAAGGGTATCTAGTTCGTTCGATTAACATTAACACATCTGTTAGTATGCGTTTGCCTACAGGTACTATCTTAAATTTGTTTATGTTTCTTTGTATCTTCCATTTTATTTAGAATTCATTTATTACTCTTATTTCTCCTGCTGTCCTTTTTGCTTGCATAGGGGGATTACGGGATGTGATTTTCATAGGTTGAATCAAATCATCCGCGTACTGTATATTAATACTCAATGGATTACTCGGTGATGGAATATCAGCCGTAAACGTTGAGTAGAGGGTTGGGCTTAAACATCGGCCTTGGGGTAACACTGCTCATAATTCAAATATGGGTAATTTTGTCTTTCCTATGCTGACATAAGCTGTTGTTCCCGTTACCTTGTCGCATAGGATCCTCTCTAGGCTTTCGCTTAAGCGCAGTTGCTTGATCTAGCACTGCATCCCTTTTTCCAAACTTTGTCGAAGGCCTTTGCGAAGTCTCTGCATACTATATCTATATAATTCTTTTCACTTTTGTTTGCGATATCTTTTATGTAATAACGCTTATTGACATTTTTGTACTCTGAGTTTCATGAAATCCATATTGTTGATTGATATATAGGTTCTTTTCATCATCATATATATAGTTTTCTCTTTCCTAGTTTCAAGATGAAGTTCATTTTTGCTACCTTGAATTTGATTCAAATTTCCTGGTGATTTTGTAAAGTTAATTTGTATGAACCCTGTTTGACCCGGCGCTTTCAGTCGAAATGATTTTAGTGCACTTTCTAGTTTTTTCTGTGGTAAGGTTGTTCCATTATCGATGTGGACATTTCTGTGTTCTTCTACCTGATATGTTTGGTGAGTTCTTTCCAGGTTTTCGTTTATTTGGTCAACAATGCGTTCTTAAAATTCGGTTTTAAAATTGTGATTATCCTAGTCGCTGATATTAAATATGGTCCAACAATGTTACGAGGGGCGGTCAATAAGTTTTGCAATTCGCATATAAGGAAACAAGATATGAGGAAAAGTGTTTTATTATTTTTCAATATAACTACTCTCAACTTCAATGCACTTGCGCCACTTGTCCCTGAGGCTTCGAATTCCCGACAACCAGAAATCTCCCGACTGCTGTTTAATCCACTCCTGGACGGCGAGCCCGACATCTTCATCGTCTCCAAACCGGCGTCCACGCAGTGCAGCCTTGAGCTGGCGGAATAAAAAGTAGTCGCTAGGGGCCAGATCTGGACTGTAGGGGGGATGGTTGAGCTCCTCGAATTCGCACTCGCGCAGGGCAGCTTGAGCAACTCTGGCCTTGTGGACTTTGACGACGTTGAAGTTCTCGCTCGATTTCTTCGACCTTCACCCGTCGATTTTCGAGGATCATCCTCTCCACACGGGCCACATTGTTTTCGTTGGTCACGTCTGACGGGCGTTCTGGACGTGGGTCATCTTCAAGGGACTCACGACCATGGCGGAACTCCCTATTCCACCGAACAATGGTTGCATAGGAAGGGGCGGTGTCGGTGTACACTGCAACCATGCGTTCATGGATCTCTTTTGCATTCTTGCCTTCCTTGGTCAAAAATTTGATCACTGCGCGGTTCTCAACCTTCTCCATTGTTGAAAAATTTGTGAATGACAATCTGCGATCAGCTACTGCTTCTTAAATAGACGAGGCAGGAGCGTGCGGCTGCAGGTTCTTACTTGTCATAACTTGTCCTAACACTCCCACAAACAGCCATCCCCCTTCCTCTGTTTTGCCCTACCGATTCGCAAAACTTATTGACCGCTCCTCGTATCTTAGGAGCTCCTCAACTTCCTTTTTCTCTTCTCTGACGATTCTTAGGCTGTCTCTTAATTTTATTTTCACATTAGGTGGGAACCTCTCATTGATTCAACTCTTCTCCAGAATTCTTTGGGTAAGGCTTGTCTGTCAACTCACGTTATTGCCTCATCCCATTTAACCCTATGTTGTTCAATAATTTTGTCTTAAAGTTCTTGTTTACATGTCCTTATTCTGTTTCTGGATGGCCCAAGGATTCTCATTCTTTCTTCTTCCATTTTTAGTTCCTGGCAAACTATTTTCATATCTTCATTCCATCTGTATTGTGCAATATTTTTATACTGGGTTCTAGATATCGCTTCTTCATCAGCCTTTCTTAGATGATATGTTAATCGATCAAGTTCTTTGTCGATTTCTTTCAGATATGCATCCTCTTGTACTTTTGGGATATATTATTCCAGACTGTTTTTATATATTTGCCAATCTGATTTTCCATACACTTTTTATATCAGCTGGGATTTGAATCCTGTGTGATCTCTACATGGGATCTTAATAGGTTCTATGTAGTAATTAAATGGCTAATTATTCCCAGCTAGGCAGATCTCTGGTTTATTTGCGGCTTTTGTTATATACGTAGGGAAACCAGGGCCGAGTCATATCACGATGTGTTTGTCCAACAGTATCTCTAAACATCGCCCGTACCCGTTGGGCGATCTGTATGTAAACTGATTCCCTACACCGAACGTTAATATCCCAGAGGAAGATAGTGAGACTTCTTCCGGTGAACAAACAACTTGGTAAAGTTAGGGATAGGAAAAAGTCCCGCCTTATCGGTTGATATGCGATAGCTATTTTCACTGAAACAAACGATTCTTCTAGTCCTTTTATTTCCTTGATGGCTATTGCTGCCCCATCCCATCTTTCTTGCGTATGGTTGGTGGCTAATACTTGGTAGCTCCAAATTTTAATCTTCTCAGTTCCTGTATTGATGCCATGTGCCGATATTAAGATTATTTCGGTATCATTTTCTCTGATTATATTTCCATAGAGCTAATCCTTTTTGTTACTCCTTATATAATATTTTCTAAACATGGACTACTATGCATAAATTGGCACACTTATCCTTAATAGATAAACTAATGTCTATTTAGTAACAACATTTCCTTGTAAATCCTAAAATGTTTGGTCATTATTATTAATAATCGATTAAAGAAAGTCGTTAAATATGCAACCATGAGTGAAGAACGAAGGAAAGACAGACAAAAAGGCTAGAAAAGGGGACACGGGGAAACTTCCTCTGGCAGGAGGCCAAACTAGGGGCCAAGCGAGAGGCTCTCAGGCTCTGAGGATGCACGAATGGAATTCCAATAAAAAAGGAGCCCCCAAATAGCTGGGGTTTTCTGAGCCCAATAATTCTTTGATTTATTTCAAAGAAAATAAGCGGGGTGCCCTCTAAATGAGAAAATGGAGTAGAAGGGTGGAAAGAGAGAATGAATTAGGGTTGTGCGTCGTGGATTGAAACGAGGCTACGAAGAAAAAGGAACAAACAATTATACACCATTAACCATACGACTTAATGGAGTTTTAATTAACGGATTTTTATAAAAGAAAGCAGAATCTCATAGTATGAGGTGGCTTATCTAAATGAACCGGCATTAGTAACCAGATTCTGACTGATTTGTCGAATCTACTAAAAAAAGAAATACCACAACTTTTACATCCCACAATAATGGAGAAGCTCCCATACCAAAACCTGAACAACAACATACCTTTATGTATGCAAATCGAGAATGGGGATCATTCAAATGGACCAGCTCTCGTCCCGTCTACGGCTGTCAAATGTTCAAATGGCACTCGAGTTCAATCATCCTAACTTCAGACCAGGAAAAAGATAAAGAGGAATACGGGTGTTTTCGTCTCAATTAAGACCTATTTTGAAACTTTATAGAAATATATTGTGATAAAATGTGTCTAAGGAAGACAACCCGTGGTCATATTAAAATTAAGGAAGGTTGCAATGTAGATACATTCTAAAATCTTTCTTGATGAATAACTTCTGCATTTATGATATATTTACTAACACTATTCAATTGATCGTGTGCTCACAGTAGAACATATGCAGGAATAAGGCCGATTGCTTATTTTAGTTACGTAATATTGCTTCAAAGGTATCAGGTAAACAAAGATGTTAGAGCGTTTTTTAAACCAACAAACGAGAAAAGAAAGTTTTACCAACTTAATAATGGGTTACCTTATGCAAAATAGTTTCTAGCCCTTTCAGAGATATTTTCCCAGCAAAATCAAAGTATATATATTCCTCGAATAAAACTCTTCAGATTTTGAAACAAAAAAAACTTTTGTAGTCTCTCTCTGTGTGCGTGATTTTCAAAAAAATCTCTAATTGTCAATCTGATTATCTAAAGACAACTGCAAAGAGTTCAAGGTGAACCCTATTCTAAAGTATCCAACGCTGAAAGACAATGCGCTACCACGCATCGCACGTGGAGTTAGAGATACACTGAATAGTTTAAGTTTGGAGCTAATATACTAACTCTGCCATACACTCCTGAGATGTCTGCTTCAGATTACCATCTTTGTTTTCTTTAGACCAGTGGTTTTCAACCGAGATGCCGCGGGAGAGACCAAGAAATCATTATAAAATGCCTAAATTGCCCAAAAATATGTATGTCAAACATTTCTAAAAGAATCTAACGACACCTGATAGTATGTTGAAACTCCCTTCTCTGTCTGCATTGTGCAGCATAAAAACAAGGAAAAGAGAAAGATTGCAGACTGTGAATGAAGAAATGAGAGTTGCCTTGTCAACTATACGTTCTAGTATTAAAGAATTATATAAAACTCTTCAAGCTCAAAGTTCCATTAAACTTTTAAAGGTAAAACTTATTTATTTTCATTTTTTATGTCTCATTTCGATTAAATTAGGTTAAATGCCAATCGTGGTTAATTTTGAAGTGTTTTCAACAGTTTTTGTGCTTCAAAGACTAAGGGGTTTTGTTCAAGAGGCATATATAGATGTGATAGAACGGGTTGAGGCCGCGTTAATTTCAACCCCTATCACATGGTATTTAAAACCACGATGCTCCCACGTGCATCTTCGCTTTGAAGCTTGGCGCCTTATCGCAGCCACCTGAGTCAATGTTTAAACAAGGAGGTTTATCTTCCCCCCGTTCGCCCCCATACGCCGACCTCGCCAGATTGAGTTAGGCTTATGGGCAGATAAGGCTTTGTTCCCAGGCTCGGCTGTGCATTCCCTCGAAGCTCCCACTCCATTGTCCCCTACGCCAAGGGAGTGTCTAGACTATTTAGATGGAAACTTTACCACTAAGATCAGATTGGAGATCCAGATTTCCGTCGCGAAACATCACCCCGACCCTCTCTCACTTTGTGCGCCAAGGGACCTCGACCTCGAGATTCACCATCACTTGTCCAGAAGGAGGACAATATCCCTTGAGTGCCAAGGTTCGAGCCTTTCGTGACGCCAAGTCCACAAGGCTTCCCCCTCGTTGTTCAGAAAGAGAACAACGTTAGAACAGCCATTGTTCGTTCGAGTCCGTTGACCAGAAACGGTTCTTACCCCTCCCCCTGTTGTTCAGAAGAGAACAACGTAGAACAGCCATTGTTCTTTTGAGCCCGTTCGACAAGAAGCGATTCTCACCCTTCCCCCTTGTTGTTCAGAAGGGAACAACTTTAGAACAGCCATTGTTCTTGAGCCCGTAAACAAGAGACGGTTCTCACCCCCCCGTCCTGTTGTTCAGAAGAGAACAACGTAGAACAGCCATTGTTCTTCAAGCCGTTCGTCGAGAAACGGTTCTCATTCCCAAGACGCCACGTCAGGATCCTTTTATTCCCCCCCTTCGGCTGGAACTCGCCAGCGGACCGAAAATTCCTTCACGTCGACTTCCTCAGCACCACTAGTATAAAATCACGTAAGCTGAACGTTACCTTTGAGTATTTAACCCTTTTGTCAATTCTATCCTGTGCTTTAAATGGTTTAGTGAACCATCCCATCTCTTTAACTTTATATTTGTTTCACCTTTTTAAATCTTTTAATCCTCGGATTAGCCGAGTTCCCACGACCCTTTCCATTCTCTGTTTATGTCAATATTTTCCGTTTTTGTGTATTGTTGATATTTATTATTAATAAAACTCTATTTTATTAATGATAGCCATATTATTATCCTTGTGCTCAGTTCCACTTCTTAAGCATATCGAAGATACATAATATCGGCCCGCCAGACATCCACGCACTCTAAAGATAATTAAAGAAGTTCCCTCAACGAATAGATATATATGGTATATCGTCGAGAGTCCATTCTACGACAATAGATTTGATCAAGTAAAGATCATCCCTCCCAAAGTTACACTAGTAAAGCTAATCCCTCCCAAGGATAAAATAAAAAAACTAACTTACAAAATTTATTTAGTAACATATTTTTTAGAAAGTTTATTTTAAAACAATTAAAAATTGTAAACTTTGTAGAACTCTTAGAAATTAAATTTTAATAACTTAATTAAAACGGTATTGGCTGGCGATCGTATCGCAAAAATCATTGAAAAAATTGTATTTATGTCTTTCAAGCCACATAAATTCCTGTAGATAAGAGTTTAGCATTTCTCTCTTATATCCTCGCATGCGTTTAACTCTTAGTTTATGCTTATTCAAGTAGCTGTAAAATGACGATGTCATAACCTCGTATACCTCCCGTTTTACCAAGTTAAGGTCATCCCTCCCCCAATTAACCAAGTAGAGTTAATCCCTCCTTTTTGTCTTAGGAGGGACTATCCTTACTTGATCTGATTTTTATTCTAATGGGAATATATCTTTAGAACGGATAAAAACTATTATGTATCAGGTAACCAATAAAGTTCGTGAAACTTTCGTTTCTCTTGTGTTCATTTAAAAAACGCAAGAACATTTTGGGTTACCCGATACCTACATATAACCAAACTCTTATTAGACTCTATCTTTTATGTTAGTTTAAAATCAATGTAATTTGTTAAATATGATTCATTTTTATACCACACACTTATAAAATGTTCTCTCCTATGCATGAAGAGCTTACCCAATTTGTTTCAATCGTTGCTCAAAGTTTTATAACAGACGAACCAGTAAATAACGCTGTGGTTTTGAAGAAACACCAAACGAAATTTCGCGCCCTCTATGAGCATCTCTGACTGGTATGGTGTTAAATATATCATAAAAAAACACCGTTTATTTTTTTAAAAATTGTTTTATTTGTGATGGCTATTTTCCTTAATTTGATTTTGAGCACTGGGCTCTTTCCTTAGAGCTATTTATCATGGCGTATGTATAGAAAGTTGCAAATAGGTTCATATTTTAACGTAATTTTGTCTTTCCACTTAGAGTTTAGAGGACGGAAAGGCATTCATTTCTATTATTTAACCTGATGTACTTTACGTCTCATTATTTGAACAGGTTTTGTTAATAAAGATGACTTCACTTGCAAGTCTTTTTACTTTTTCCCTGTGTTTAAAAGAGAAGAAGATATTTAAAGTTTCTATCTGTATTCCGTCTATTAACTTGTTTTTACCTGCGGCGAAGCACCAGGTCATGGTGTCGCTTTTTTTTCAAAAGGAGTACAGTTCAATTGTACCCATTTAGAACCATGAAATGACCCATATGACCATGGGACGCATGGTTATTCACCCTGGAGATTTCAAATCTGCTATCGGATTTGGCGCTAGGTGGCGCCATCTAGTGGCAGCAGCCTCATTTAGCCATTCAAAGGCACTTGTAAGTGATTTGAACCATGGGAAACCATCAATGCAATAACCATTTATTAGGTCATTGGAGGGACTTTCCCTCTTGTTTTAAGTGAGACTACGACTTGCTGGGTGTCCCAATTACTGGCCATACTTAAAATAGGCGATTGGAGTTTTAAATCGTTATTATTGGAAACACGAGGGAATTTGCTCGCATTAAACAGTATAAACTCAACAAAACAAACACTTAAAGATGGAGGAGAATATTTTTAGCGAATAGTTGCTGGAACTGAATTGCTAAAATACCTAAGTTACCAATGTGGCAAACCCCAACATCTCTTCAAACACGGTTGGTATCCAGTTACCGGGTTAAGGCTTAGCCGAGTTGAAACATCCCTTATAATTTTAGTCAAGTTAAACCACGTCAGGTATGGTTATTCGCAGGATAGAGCCCCGATTCAAGTTGCCCTCATGATGGCTGCCATAGGGTGTAATTACTTGTAGTTCGGATCACACGTTAATCAGTAGATTTCCACTGAGAAATAAAGACATCTTAAATAATTGCAGAGCGGTGGTATAAAAAACCCTACTAATTCCTTACCACTAAGTTATCATGACTAACTTTTCCTAAATAAATTAATATGACAAAAATATAAATGATAAAAGGATGTTTTGTTTAAATTAATCGATGTGGAATTAATTGATCTGCCTAATATTGGAAATTTAAGCGAATTTCTTCTAAAGCAAAGGATGGGGATATCAAAACATATATGAAACTGATAAATAACAAATACACATAAATGAAAACAGGAATTTAAATAACTTTATAATATCCGTAAAAACTCAAATTAATCAGAAACTCACCCGTAAGGGGCGCGGCGATTTGCCATCTTGGCCGCCGTGCTGACGGGATTCAGCACCCCGTCCGACCCCAGCTTAGCCTCTTCTCCTTCCTTCAAAACACTTGTGTTTCCTCGCTTTTCATACAACCTCTCCCACAACTTTCTCTGGTCAGCCTCTAATTTCACAGGGTAGATGCTGACCTTCTTAAGCCAACCGTCCCGGATCAGGGCTGAAGGGGGAGGGGACAACGTTCCCTAACCTCTGAGCTCGGGTTCGGGATGTTTTTTTTTTAACAACCTGCTTCATTCCCACCCATACCTTCCTCACATCCCTTTTCCTTCTCACTTCACCGTCTATCCTTGATTTTACGCCGTGTTCAAGGTGGAGCCGCCATGCCGATAGACTGCAAGGCCACCAGGCGGGAGGGGTGGTCCTAAATGGCGGCATATGGCTCTGCCAGGCCTGTAAGACCATCTTGCAGTGCGGGCTACTACGAGAGGTGATGAGCGATTGCTTCTTGTGAAAAAAATATGGTCACCATGCCCATGTATGAACACCTAAAAAAACCCATCCCTCAACTTCCCCTGTAACAACAACGGAGCTGCCTTCGGGCAGCTCCACAGAAAAAATGGAGGTCCCCTTCCCCTGTGCTTGCACAGGAGACCCTTCATATTTCTTTAACTGGAGAGGAGGCTTACTCCTCCCCTTTACGCCTATGGGTGTAGGGGACTCCCCCTCACCCCCTTTTCTGCCGCTTCATGCGGGAGTCCCTCCTTTTTTTCCAAGGGGACTGCCAAGAAAGCCAGCAGGCAGCCCATAGCCAACCGCTCCCCATCGAAGCGGCTTGGTAGGGAAAACCCCCTTAGAAGGGACAGGGAAGCCAGGCTTCTTCTGTCGCTTCCCCTCAAAAGACCTGCTGGCAAGAATATTAAACCTTGCCTGTGCCTCCCCACACAAGACTGGTGACGCTGCCAAGGAGACCTGTGATGTCCTCGGAGGGGATCGCCAACTGGAGGCCCCTCCTGTGATAAACATGGTCTTTGAGGAAACCCAGCCTCAGACGGTAGGGCCTTTCATGGGGGAAAATCCCGACTCGGCGCCAAGCACCGAACCCGAATCCGCCCCTATGCAAGGTCCTCCTCAAACGGCTAGGGTTTCTGAGGCAGTACAAGGAGGGGGTGGATCTCCTCAGACCGGTGCCCCAACGACTACCAGGACCTTCTCCATTTTGAAGAAGGACCTGGCTGAGGCCGGTCCATCTGGCCTGGGGGCTCCTTCTGGCGGAGGTGAGAAGCGGGTTCATTCCCCGCCCTCCTCTTCAAAAAAGAAAAAGACTAAAAAGACAAAGAAGACTCGGGGCTCCTCTTCATCTGCAAGGGCTGCCGGGACGAATGGGTCTGCTGCCATTTTGGCAAGCGACCAAACCAAGATCGGCACATCCGGCCCCTCTACCCCCCCGCGTGCGGAGCCCCTGACTAAGACTAAGACCAAAAGTGCACAGAGCGGAGCCTCGATAACATTAGGGCCCCTCATTCAGAGGTTACCTGGCGTTTTCGAGCCCGCTGGCTTCAAACGCTTGCTCGTTATTCGCTCCACTGATGGCAGCATGTTGTCCAAGGGCAACATGATCCATCAGAGTAGAGGATTAGCTAGTGCAATTAAAAGAGAGCTGAAGGTGACCCGTTTCTCGGACGGGAGCCTTCTGGAGAATGCGGCGATTTCCGCCGAGGCGGCCAACATAAGTGCTCTCCGGACACTTCATGGCACCCCGGTGAGTGTGACGCCGCACTCTACCATGAACTTTGTGAAAGGAGTAGTTTATGCGAGAGAAATCGTTGACTACCCTATTGAGGGCATCACCTTAGAGCTGGCCGACCATGGGGCGGTCAAGGTCGAACGTGTGATGAGAAACAGGGAGGGGCGTCGAGACCCACCCCTAAACTCTTCGTCACGTTCAACTGTGACAAGCTCCCTGAGTCGGTGCGTGAAGGCATTCGTGCCACTGCCGTGGCAGTGCTATTACTGTCACCGCTTCGGCCATACGGATCGTTCTTGTAGATGTGCAAAGTCCGGGTTACCCTTTAGTCTGTTTAAGTTGCTCCAAGGAGCACACGATAAGTCTAAATCGCTGTGTGGCCAAGTGTGTCAATTGCAGGGAGCCGCACTTCGCTTTTTTGAAGCAATGTGGTGCATATCATCTTGAGAAAGAAATCCTCGCCGTTCAGGTCCAGGATCGACTCTCATTCCGCGAGGCTAAGGACCTAATCCTGGCGCGCCCGGCTTTGCCTGGAACGTCATATGCCTCAATAGTTAGAAAGGCACCCTCTTCTCCTGGCCCATCCAAGCCAACGAGCACGGTTGTTTGCGCGCCCATTCAAAGCCCTTCTGCGGGCTCTACTCATCCCGGGTGCTCCCCTAGTAAAGCTGGCGGCAAAAAGAATTTATACCCAGCCCCGGCTAAAACCAGGGCTCCCCCCTTCTTCCTCCAGCGTGACCGTTTCCCGTAAGGTGAAGCGGCCACGCGCCTCCACCGAGTCGTTAGACTCACAGGAGGAAACACCCCTGAAGTTGGTCGCCAGGCCATCTTCCGGGGTTCCTAAAGCTGTCCACCGAAAGGAGGACAACAAGAAAGGAGCTTCGGCTCCTTCGCTCACGCCTAGTGGTGGACCGAGTGGTTCGGAGACGGTGGTTCCTCGAAAAGAGGGGGGCCCGCCTCCGAAGCCGCAACGCCCGCCTAAGGTTTCGAGGTGGACGGAGGAAAAGACTCGCATGGCGAGCCCAACCTCCCCCAATAAGTCTTCGAAGGCGACAGCGCCTTCAGCGCTTTGTCCGGCCAACAGCGCCCGGGGTTCTGCCTCCGGGAAGCGTACGGCCATTCCCGTGAGGATCTTCAGTTCGAGGAGGGCATCGCGTCTCATCCTAGCTAGGCCTGAAGGGCATATTCTTTCAATGGAATTGCCGTGGACTCCGGGCCAACTGGAAGGAGCTGCTGAGGCTCGTCTCATCCCGTTCCCAGTTAGCTATTTTTTTGCAGGAGACCATGCTAGGCGCGTGCCCCCTGCCCACCCTCCCGGGGTATAAGGATCTTACGACCCCATTACCACGGGATAGCCGGGCTAGGGGATGCGCGGTTTACACTCGGCATAATGTCTCCGTTCTTCCTTTCTCTTTAGATACCTCCTTTCAGGAAGTGGCTGTGCAGCTGCACCTGGATAGGAGGTATACTATTATTATTTCTGCGTGCATTCCAAGCTGACTTCGACGCGGGGGACTTCCGCCACGTCTTGGCACGGTTGCCGAGGCCCTTTCTCTCGCTCGGAGATCTGAATGGCAGGCGTCCTCTCTGGGCGGATTACTCAATAAATCCCAGGGGACAAGTCCTTGCCGATCTGATCGAAGAGCTTGAGATGGGTGTCCTAAACGTGGATGAGTTTACGCATCACTGTCCGAGAACCGCTTCATTTTCTTGCCTTGACCTATCTTTGTGCTCTTCGGATGCACAGCCTGATTTTGATTGGGGGGTGGTCGATGACGTCCATGGTAGAGATTACTTTCCCATTCAATTATCATTTTTCAGGGCAACTGCCGCCTGAGAGCCCACCTCGGTGGTGCTTGGCGCGGGCGCAGTGGCCTGCATTTCAGGAAATGACTGAATTCTCTATCTCATTCGAGGAGTTTAGGTCGGTAGATGAGGCCGTTGAGTTCTTCTCCGGCAACCTCATCGCCGTGGGCCTGACTACTATTCCTAGGACGTCTGGCCGTTTTGCACGCCGAAAACTCCCATGGTGGTCGGCCGAGTGTTAGACGGCCCTCAAACAGAAGCGTTATGCCTACATGCGTTATAAGCGCCGCCCGAACGATTTCACTGTCGCTGAATTTCGTAGGGCTAGGGCTAGGTTCCGGTATATTTCGAAGCACGCCCGCCGCTCTTCTTGGCGGGCATACGTGTCTTCACTTAACGGGAAGACCCCTTTAGCAGAGGTGTGGAAGCGAGTCAAATGGATTCAGGGCAAGTTCTCGCAGGACCCCCCTCCCGTTCTCCAGGAGAATGGGGCCGCAATCTCGGACCCCGCGTCCGTGTCGGAATCCTTCGCGACCGCTTTTTCCGCATTCTCTAGTCGGGAGGCTGCTCCGCTAGCGTTCAATGCACGTCGTGATTTCGCGGAAGGCCGCCGGCTGGACTTTACGTCCAGAGGCGGAGAACCTTTTAACGACAGGTTTACTGTGAGTGAGTTGCGCTCCGCTCTTGCTTCGTACGCGGACACCACCCATGGTCCGGACGATGTCCCATACGCCATGCTTCGACACCTAGGTGAGCGAGGCATGGCATTTCTGTTAGATTTTTTCAACAGGATCTGGGTGGAGGGTCTTCTCTCAGATTCCTGGCGAATCGCTACTGTGCTCGCCTTTCGCAAGCCGGGGAGAGATCACTCTACTCCGACCGGTTTCCGCCCAATCTCTTTAACTTCTTGCGTGTGCAAGTTGATGGAGAAATTTTTAAATGTTAGATAAGCCTTTTTCCTGGACAGCGGAGGCCATCTGTCTTCTGAACAGTGCGGCTTCCGCAAGTTCCACTCCACGTCAGATGCTCTGCTCCGACTGGAAAATGCCGTCTGCGAGGCTTTCCTTCGTAGACAGCACTACGCCACGGTGTTTTTTTGATCTGGAGAATGCCTATGATACCGCATGGCGATACGGTATCATGGAAACTCTTCACACGATGGGGGCCAGGGGACGCCTCCCAATGTTTATATCTGAATTTTTGCGATATCGTCGATTCCGCGTACGAGTGGGGGGAACTCTCTCCGGCCCAAAGGAGCAGAAAGATGGTGTCCCGCAGAGAAGTGTCTTTAGTGTCACACTCTTTGCCCTGAGCATCAACGGCATCACCTCGGTGCTGCCAAAAGATGTTCCCACTACGCTCTACGTGGACGACCTTTCGATCTCTTTTGGCGCGGCCCAGATGCCAACTCTGGAGCGTCGACTTCAATAGGCATTGAACGTCGTCTCTCACATTGCCGAACCGCACAATTTTCGGTTTTCTTCGGCCAATACTAAGGTGGTTCACTCCTGCCGCCATCCACGGCTCCACCCTGACTCAGATTTGTTTCTTAATGGGGTGCGCCTGGATGTGGTTAAGTCGCACCGTTTCCTTGGTCTTGTATTCGACCGACGCCTTACCTGGGAGGCTCATATTCGCAGTCTTAGAGTCTCTTGTTCCCGCTCCATGAATATTCTCCGTTCCGTGGCGTTTAGAGCTTGGGGCGCTGATAAGGCAACTGCCCTACTTTTTTATCGATTTTTGTTCGTTCGAAGCTCGACTACGGATGCAAGTTTTATGCATCCGCAGCCGAGCGTTTATTGTGGAAGGTGGATTCGATCAACCACACCGGCCTTCGTCTTGCGACCGGTGCCTTCCGCACTTCCCCCATTGAGAGCCTGTTGGTCGATCCTGAGGAGATGACATTCACTCTGCGCCGCGTGCAGTGCATCACTCGCCTATACGCGCGAGCCCGGCGCCTCCCTCAGTCGCCAACAGCTCTCACAGCATCAGCAGCTGATCTCGACGGTGCCTATGCCGCAGAGAGACGCCAGTCATACCCTAAGCTCTTTGGGTTTAGGGCCAGGAAACTCCTTCAAGAGCTAGATATAGTTTTGGGGCCGGTTGCGCCCCTGGTTCTGCCTAGGACGCTACCCTGGAGGATAACACAAAGCTTGTACAGCGCCTGGAGTATTGCGTTCGGTCTTTTTGGAGCACACCTCGTGTCACGCTGGAACCGTGCCAGTGTATATGGATGGCTCCAAGTCCCAAGAGAGGGTCGGCTTCCACGCCGCATCCCCTCTTTTTGAAGTCAGCGGGGCTCTGCAAGGCGCTGCGTCTGTCTTCACGGCCGAGCTGGTGGCAATACACCACTCGGTACGGGAGATTATCCGACGTGCCCTGTTCGGACACCGGATTGTGATCTATAGCGACTCACAAAGCGCCCTGAGTGCTCTCGGGGCATTGGAATCTCCGCATCCCCAGGAGCTTGCTTACTGCTTGCTTCCCTTTCCATTTTTTTGGGGGGGGGTCGTTTTTTTATCTTGAATTTTATTTTAAAGTATCCTAGTCATAGGCCAGTTTTTAATGCGGCGACTTATGTCCAAGTAGGCAGTCGCCAGATGAGCTCTTAAAAAAAAAGAATAATCAGAAACTAGAATTGCCGTATATCTCAATTTGCAAATGAGATTTCCAGTAATTTAAACACGAATCTATTCACAAAAAATATATTACCACATTTTGTCTCGACGAAAAGGTCACTAACCATTGGTCATTATTTTGGCCGAGTTATTGGAGTTTGTAGGGCTTTCCATCCCGTGAGAACGGAGGTCACCAGATACGAAATCACGTTCGATTAAAAAAGGGCCGAAAACAGGTAATCAGTCAGATTCCAAAGGAGAAATATTGCTCTCTTACTAAGCTCGGTCACAGTCCAGGATGGGGGTTATCTTCTCTCCTCCGGCAATAACCAGTCTCTTCCTTCGTATTGAAACCAAATCACCATCACTTTCACAAGGAACGCCACTAAAAAAATAACAGAGTGCCCCTCCCCCATCACTCGAGCAAACGCCATAATTTTGCCTAAGCGACCAAAGAGAGACAACAAGGAAGGAAAGGCGACGAAGCTCTTCGCGAAGTTCGACTCATTATTTCGCAATCGACTGACGTCATTTCCTTTCACCTGGTTACCCTGGTATTTCACTATTCCCCCATTTGCAGATGACATAACCTCCAACCATTCTAGAATCTATAATTATGTCGTGTTCATACATCATCGTCCTTTCTTCTGACGAGAATCTTGCGGCAAAATCTCATTACTCCATTTTTCTGCCATCATCACCGCTTTAACGTGAAGTTGATGTGATTCCTGACGACCTATCAATGGCATTCTCATTCCCGTCATTCCTCTGCCATTGTCATCATACGACGATTTTGAATATTGACTTGGGTTTGAATTCGAGCTGCTCTCTTGGAAGTATTCACTGATTTCCTAGCAGCACATTTGTCAAAGTAAGCTATTGATAACACTGTCCAACAATGATTTTGCTACAGAAATAAGAAGTAGTTTTCTATTGTAGTTTTTGCGTAAATTACGAAAATTAGATGTGTTCCATCAATTGTGTGAGCTTCATTTTATTCCATCTTGTCTATCCTATCTTTATTCTTCCCTTGTCTCTTATCCTCCCTTGTTTTGCCACAAAATTCCAACCATCCCTCTGTTTTTCACCTGATCGACTGAATTAAAGGATTGTCATATTAATTATTGTCTTAATTATTTTTATTTCTGTTTTCTATGTATCTATGTTTTTTATCCAGTGAAACTGCCATCGTTAATTAGATCATTGTGCTTTCTTTACTCAAAAATAATGAGACATAAATCAAGCCCTCAAAGAAAATTGGAACAATGCGTCATATGGGAGCGGAAGGGAGTTCAAATTGCCTCAGATGGAACACGCGTGAGAAAGAACCGTTTCTTAAACGAACTGAAAAATAAGCGAGGTCAAATTAATAATTGATTAGATTCTACAAACGTCGACCACGGTCAGGGTCTTGAGCAGTGTGCGTGGTCTAGACACCTAAGAAGGGTTGTAAAAAAGAAAAACTTGGACAGAAAAACGAGAATTTTTCGTTTAGGGAAAAATTTGAAAGGCCTATTTGGGTAGAAATCCTATTAGACAGTTAAAAATTTCAAATTTGTCCTTTTAGGTAAATTTAGAACTTGTGTATCTGTTCAAATTATCTCATACACTCTTTAATTTTGCTCTCTGTCAATACATACATACATACTTCTTTGGTTTTTATATTTCACTTTTTTCTTATTCAGATGTTGTAAGGAATATAAGAAAATAATAGACTAGCTAGACCTAAAAGTTATTGCAATCAGATAGAAATTGATTTATTATACGTCAATGGTTATTTTATTCCTTTATTAATTTTTCTCTATCCTTCACGATTCAGAGAACCCCCCTCTCCCATTTATTGGCCCTAATCAAGCCTTCCACATTCCGTGAAACAAAAGAAACTGCTGCAACTTTCTTAACTCGAATCTTGGTGACTAAGAAATTGAAATATGAGAAGAATTTGTAAAATAGAAAAAGAACAAAAATCCTGAAGTTTGTGAAACAGAATTTGGAGAAGGAAGAACGGATAAATAATCTTAATGATTAAAAGGGATTGTGCTTGTCGCATTACCGCTGCGAAAGAAGAGCTGCTCAGAGGTACCGAGAGAGATTTTATTTCAAGGAGCAAAACAGTCAGTCCGACGAAGCTTGAGAGGTAGGTATGAAATAGCTAGACAACGGAAATATGGTAAAATGTACTTTATGCAGTGATGGTATGCGGTTGGTATAGCAAGGAGTAGCAACCTTCGTATTACATCGGATGTGCCTGGTGGACGGTCTTCACTCATGCCAAGCAAGTCACTGTATCCAATAAGCCCATCTAACAGCCAGGTAGAACTCCACAACTTCTCATTATACTGCGACGGCAAATGTTAGATTGGTCTTTTAGATACAGTCATACAGTCATCTGCTTGGCGTGGAATAACAACATTCTTCAGGCGTCGCCAATGGACTGTAAAGGGGAGCTACTCAATTATATATTAACCGTAAACAACGGAAAACTGATCTTGATATTAAAGATAACATTCCTTTTGTGTTTATCCTCATGAATAAACCGAAGATTTATTTCAAATGGTTGTTAATGAGGAATTCGTGGTTCGTTTCAGCAAAAACAAATTCTTCGAATCATCAGAGAGGGTCAACATTCCTGATGAAATCTATATTCCCTACCACCTACCTCCTCGCTCGTCCCGAGTTCCTACTCCTTTCCGGCGACTATCGTCAATTGATACTACTTCTCTCTTTAACGACGTTTTTTCTGCCCTACCTCCTATTGATACTACTGCTTCACCTGACCAAACCTTAAACTCTCTGCACCAATCTTTACTCACCTGCCTTGACGTGCACGCCCCCCTTATCACTCCTTCTTCAAACCGCCATCACCGTGCCCCTTGGTTCACCATGCAACTCTTTCATTCAAGGAGGTCCTTAGGTGCTCATGAGCGAGCCATTCGTAAAGCACGCTCCCGTGGGCAGGACACGAGCTCCCATCAACTCCTCTACTCTTTCTAAATTTTTCTTTGATAAAGTTATTAACCTTCGCGCCGTACTACCCCAGTCGTCTGAACAAACCCATGCTGTTCTCACCTACCATACTCCATTGCCGCTTAACGTCCTCACTCAGGCGTCCCCCGAGGAAGTAACTGCCGCGATCTCACGCTCTAACAAATCTGGATCACCTAATGACGTCTTTCCACCCAAACTCCTTCACCAAATTCTCCCTGCTCTCTTCCCACTGAATCTTCATCTCTTTAACAGTTCACTTGCCACAGGGATGGTTCCTTCTTCCTTCAAATATGGCTCAATTCGTCCTTAAAAAACACCTTAACCCCTCTGAACCATCTTGCTATCGCCCTATCTCACAGCTTCCATTCCTCTCTAAGATCCTCGAGAGAGTGGTTTTCTCTCGCCTTAATGACCATATTTCTAACTGCAATATCGATGAAATGTACCAGTCGGGGTTCAAAGCGAAGCACTCTGCTGAAACCGCTCTTCTTAATGTTTCAGACGGTTTACGTAGAGCAGCCGATAGGGGTTGTAGGTCCATTCTAGTCACCTCTCCCCTAGACCTCTCCTCTGCTTTCGACACCATCAACCACACTATCCTCCTTGATCGTCTTCACATTTTCCTTGGTCTCTCGGGCACTGCCCTTGAATGGTTCCACTCATACCTCTCCTCCCGCACTCAGTCGGTCGCGCTCAATAACCTCTCTTCCGAGCCCGTGCCCATTCATTTTGGGGCGCTTAGGACTCAGTCCTTGCTCTGCTCCTCTTTTGCATCTACTTACTTCCTCTTGGCTCCCTTCTTCGCAATTTGGGCCTGTTCTTCCACCTCTATGTTGATGACACTCAGATATACCTTTCCTCATCCCCTGTGTCCTTCTCTCAATCAAGTACCAAGCTCCTTTCAGTCCACCTCCATAAACGAATGGCTGTCTGCCAACTTTCTCAAACTTAACCACGATAAAACCGAAGTTCTCCTTGTTGGTACCGCTTTGATAATGGAGAAATCTAAAGCTCTCTTTCCCTCCCTTAACCTTGGGGAAACCAATGTCGCCTTCTCTGATACCGTCAGTAATTTTGGTGTTATTTCCGACGAGCAACTCTCGTTTAAACCGCACATCCATCGCATCTGTAAGTCTTCCCTCGGTTTCCTCCGCAACTTCTCACGTGTTTGATCCCATTTTGATCGACAAGGCCTCTAGACTGCTATTCATGCCTTCGTCACCTCACGCTTAGACTACTGCAATTATCTTCTAGTGAATCTCCCTTTTTCGTCACTTCGCCCCCTACACCTAGTTCAAAACTATGCTGCCCAGCTCCTCCTTCGCCGCTCCTGGTTATCTCCTTCGATGCCTCTGTTACAGGAGCTACACTGGTTACCTATTCGCTTCTGTACCCACTATAAAATTCTTTCATCACCTACAAGGCCCTAAACCTCGAGGCTCCACCTTATCTCTCGTCTGTCCTCTCCCGTCGTCAAACTCCTCGGACACTCCGGTCTAACCTCGCTTCCCTCCTGAACACTCCTCGTTCTGCCCTCTGCTCGATGGATGACCGTTCCTTCTCAGTTTCTGCTCCTAGACTGTGGAATGCTCTTCCTGCCGAAGTCCGATCCTCCCCCTCCCTTGCTACTTTTAAACGTCTTCTGAAGACTCATCTCTTCAGAATTGCCTTTTCTCCCCTGTAAACTTTCTCTACACTCGCTACACAACCTGCGCTCTGGGATAGCTAACAGCCCTGAAGGGCGCAGTATAAATAACTATTATTATTATTATTGAGGAATTCCTTGTTCTTTTCAGCAAAAACAAATTCTTAGAATGATCAGGGAGGGCCGAAAATTCCTGATGAAGTCTCAAATTACCAGAAATATCAAGGAGGAATTCCGTCTTCGTTTCAGCCCAAACAAATTCTTAGAATGATCGGGGAGGGCCAACATTCCTGATGAAGTCTCAGATTACCAGAAATATCAAGACATAATAATGAATCCAGGATGCGCAGCTGTTTTCATCATCTTCGGAGATTAATCGGTCTCAGAAAACCAGAAATATCAAGACATAGTAATGAATCCAGGACGAGCGGCTGTTTTCAGCATCTTCAGATATTAATCTGTGACCAAACTAAGATGAACCTGAGATGGGCCTTACTATCGAAGTGAAATCTTACCTTAAATGGGGTTCCGTTTTTAAATAGTTTGAGTGTGTTTTGTGTAAGGAGGAAACATCCTTTTACATGAAAACACCCCACCCCTCTCCGCGTATGAAATCTCTCGAAACCCATCTAGTGCTTAGTAATAATAAGATTCACTTTTACGGAAACGATAAATGGGCACACAATTCACCCAATCTTAAGTGTCTGTGAGCATGTTTGGTTAATCATGAAAGATCGAGTGGACTACCTAATGTGCGATGAAGTAATTCTGAGTCGTTCTTCACCCGAAATTATGACTACCAAGATCAACGAAGCTCTTGAAGAAATTAGTCATGGCACAAGTTTCTCCGTCAATCAATGGCCGCCGGAGCTGCGAATTGCGGTAATGCAATGCTAGATATTAAAATATTTGTTTGTGGGGGAATGAATATCACGAGGACAAGCAGACGCTCGTTTGTTTATACAGCGTCAACTGTTACGCTCCACATGGGCCAAGACTTTACCCCCCCCTCCTTTTCTCCGCTGCCCAAGATGTGAAGTCGCTTGCAAAGAAGGATTTCAGTCAGCAGATTTCGTAGTCCATTAATATAAGCAGAGGAGGGTGTGAGAGCCTTTAGAATAAAAATCTTGCTGCCTAAGCCTTTGTCGGCAGAAAATCTAGGAACAGACTTACTGTCACCTCCGATTGTGTATGTCTATTTTCGCCAAATAGACGAAATCTCCCCTTCCCTGGCGTAAACTAGAAGGGGCGAAGTGTCACAACGTTGAAATTTATGTCCTAGGAGAGAGACTTAACTGTGGGCTAGCGAGGGTTCGCTCCACATAAACTCCCCCATCTCCCCTCCCCACAGGAGAGAATCGATGTATATATAATTATATCTTGAGAAATGGAAGAGGAAAGTCCGTGTAGCAATCGAGAGAAGAAGACGAGTCCCTGAGTCAAACAGGGAATCAAGAAGATAGTTGGAACCGAGCGAGACTTTCCCTCCCAAGGCCGTTCCTTTAGTCCCTTAGAAGAGTAGACCAGTGGTATCAAGACCCACTCTCATACCATTCTCGTCCAGAGAACATCGCTTATTTCATTTTTCGGAAAAAACCGGAGATACTCCTTACCATTGAGGAATACTAACGTGAATTTCCACTCGAGAAAAGATTCACCTCTTGGTCAAATCTCATCATTGAGAAGCCCGAATTTATAATACAGGGATCGGAATAACTTCCGTTCACCCAAGATCCCCTCACTTACATCTTCAAGTCAAGAAATCTCGCTTCACGTCTCCACTTCCTCGGGATAAGCATCAGCTGTTTTCTCAACCATTCTCACGTCAGCGAGGAAGGCTCAAGTCCAACTCACCTCTAATCAACTCATCGAGGAGGTTCTCGTTCAAGGTCACCCCACTGCTGACTCCCTCTTAGTTAAAGGTAAAAGAAATCCAAACCTGTTTATTAGTTACCATTCCGTGAGAAAGTGATTTTTGCGTCAACCATCGCGTATTACTCATTGGTAGTGTTAATTTTTATTATATCCTCTTATTATAGCATTAGTATATTTAAAGATTTAATATTTCATTTTTTATGTAATTAAAAGTATATTTTGTCGGGGTTGTTTAATTAGATCCTCGAACGCTGCAAATGGCAATAGATATATAATAATACGAATCCTCCCTGGTTGAAGAATTAAAGTAAAGCACTCTTAGAGAAAAGTGGAAAGGAGTTACTCATGTACGGAGCAAACGTACATACGTACTCGGCCGTAAACCACGACAGTGTTCTTTATTTAAACTTTAATGTTTTTACTCATAGTTTTATCTGTTTTTATCTCTTGCTTTCAGTTACTTCTGTACAAGGGGGAAGGGGGGGGAATCATTTCATATACATTTTATTTAAAAACGAAAAGGCGTAGCAATGATACACAAACTTCAAATTCGGGGTCGTCTTCTAGGGATCTAGCCCTCAGGGAAGCTCAAGTTCGTGCTTTGAGTACATGTACTCTTCGTACGAACTATCCGTACAATGGTACAGTACGACATCATGGTTGCAATGATTATGATTGACTAGTTTGCCATTGCACTCTTGTCACCTTTAATCCATTAAATTATTCCTTTTTCTTTCATTTTATTCATTTTTTTATTCCCTGGCAGAACCATTTACCTTCATTCTATAACAAAGGGGAGGGGACAGGTTGAGCAGAGTTGCGAGCTCTTCCGGTCTTTAGCACACCAAATAGTCTACGTGGACAATGAACTGGCCTTTCCCTAAATGACGCATTTTTAAAAAATAATATTTCAGTAACTACTTTCTTATTCCTGACAATTTTCATATACAAGATACTTTCACTCTTACTTTTTCGAATGCACAAAACGGAATTTAGATACCTTTCATAGTTTTCTTGCACTTCACAAAAATAACATGCGTAAAAATACGAATATCGAGATAAAATATTTTTTATTGTGCAATATCCTACAGGAATTTTCACGTTCTTACAAAAACCTACAGGATTGAACATGTCATATTATGGATATCTTTATTTATAGTTCCTCAGTACCCATAATGACGTTGTCAGAAGAAGATCGCATTCTAATTGAAGCTTGTTACTGTGAAAAGGGATGGAAGACTGGAAGAGTATTGGGAGAATTTCCTGTAAAAATGTAGGAAAGACATGCTGTGGAAAGGCTCTAAAAAACGTTTCGCGAAACTGGAAGCGCTAACAGAAAACCGGGAAGCGGCAGACCTAAAACAGCTTCAGAACCAGGAAATGCGAAAAAGGAAGATTGAAAGTATCTTGCATATGAAGATTGCCATGAATAGGAAAGAAGTTACTGAGATATTAATTTGTAAAAATGCGTCATTTTTTTGGAGGGGGGGGGGCACCCGATATTTTCACTTGTAATAAATTCACCACTTTTACGAACCTGACGTCTTACGTCTTGAAAAAGTTGGAAGATAAATGAGAATAGTGAGAGTAGAGTGGGAAGTAATTATTAGGGGAAAGTGGTGAAAGAGAATGAGTAAGAGTTAGTGTTGGTTGCTGGGTGACCAGCCATCACTTGGGTGCTTATCTTCTCGTTTTTATATTCTTCTTAATATTTGGTTAAGTATGTAATGTCTCTCACGCATCTATTCTTCATCTAAAAACTTCTTTGTGTCCTATTTGAGTGTTGTGCAGTTGTTGGTATTCTTCTTTGCTTCATTTGCAATTCCTTAGTGATCTTTCTTCTATCTGTATTTTGGTGCGGGATTAACTCCGTTTATCGTTTTTCCGCTCTTCAAGCTTTCCCTGTTATTGCCTCTGTGTTTTATTGGGATCTCCATTTTCCGTCTTCGTCTAAGAGTACTTCTAATTTATCTCATATTTTGATGAGTTTTTTTATGTAGTGGTATATTTACTGGCTCCATCTTTACGAACCTTTTTTTTAAGTTCTCTAATTTACTTTTTTAATTATAAATAATATCTCCTGAAGTTCAAATACCATCTCTTTATTTCAGGAATGACGAATTTACTGAAATAGTCCTAACTTCTAGATTTTCTAAATATTCCTGTTTCATCCCTAAAATTTCGTCTTCTGCCTAAATTTTCTACATTTTTTTTATGATTTTCAGTTCAAAGACAAGTTTTTTGGAGGCTCAAGAGTAGAGTAAAATAGAAAAGGTGGTATAATAAAGAAGAATGAATAAAGGTGAGATTAATAGTAAAAATAATTAAACGAATCAGATTATTTTCGCAGGTTGCATTATTTAACGAGGAAGATTCTGAATCACAAGTTTGTCGACGAAAGGCCAAAAAATACTTCAAAGAATGCCGGCTATTAAGCTTCTTTCCCGTATCGGCCGAGAAAAGAACAACCTCACGCCATGTGAATACGAATGTGATGCGAATACGAAAATAAATCTCGTTCCATTTCTTCCTGGGGCAGAATGGGTGGGGACATCGAGCGTCGAGCTAAAAATTGATGGAGTCCATGAGGGAAAATTATTCCAATCACATATTTATTGAGGAAATTAAACGATATTTTTCACATATTCTTAAGTTAAGGGTTGGTCCTATATCCTGTAGTTGGGGGTGATTTCTTTATCATCCGGAAAATGTGGGTTTTAATGGCAATAATGAATTCTTGGCATTTTGAAAACGTACTGGCAACAGTATTGAAGCATATAAAGATAATAAGTTTTACAATGATGAGTTATTTGATCCCGAATAAACAGCATGATATCTTATTTCGAAGAAGGATGTCATTTAGAGGCCGATTTGTGACTCCTGTGCCTTAAACAGGGTCACTAAGCCAGATGGATGCCATATCCCATTCCTTTCAGATTTTACGGCACACATTGAAGGTACGAGATCTCTTCTAAGTCGCCATCACATAAAATGTTTGTTCCAATTTCTATGCAAACGCAGATCAAAGAAATCAATAAAAGAAATCTAAGAATATTTTTATTCCGGAAATAAAAACCTTTTCTCCCAAAGCTGCTTAGTGAGTCATAAGACTTGATCCTTTGTTACATGAGGTAGCGAAAATCCGCCCTTCCGGCGTTTTTTGCTGTCTGCGGTGCTTGTTCGCTTCGCTCACAAAATGCGAGAGAAAAAGTATTTTTATCTCACAACACATTCAAAATTGGTGTGTAAGAAAAAAAATAATTTCACATTTTTTTAAAAAAATGCACAAACGGACACACACACAAACAAACAGACACAAGCTAGGATCATTATAATAAGAAGACCTAACTCGTGTTCCATTTTCCTTTTTAATATCGACTTATCGTTTCCTCATTCAGAGTAATTTCTCTCTCTCTCTCTCTCTCTCTCTCTCTCTCTCTCTCTCTCACTCTCTCTCTCTCTCACTCTCTCTCTCTCTCTCTCACTCTCTCTCTCTCTCTCTCTATATATATATATATATAAATATATATATATATATATATATAAATATATATATATATATATATATATATATATATATATATATATATATATATATATATATATATATATATATATATATATATATATATATATATATATATATATATATACACCAGTGAGACAGGATTCATATATTGCATTGTTTCGGGCTATACACGCCCATCATCGAGTACTAAATATTATATAAATAAAAAATGAAAATTATATAAAAGTTTAAAACTGAATTAAAGGTTTAAAACTATTAGGTTGAGGAATAAGTTCTTGCGGTTTTTTTAATGTTGTGTTGATTTAAGTTTTGTTGACGTGATTTGTGCCCCTATTAAGAAACTAATGAATAATGAGAGAAAAATTTGCAAGGGTTAGGCTACTTCTCTTAACAACGTAGACTATTAGGTTTTTGCTTAGGTTACGTCTTGAAGTTGAGTAATAAGTCATTGCGGTTTATTTAAAAGTTGTGTTAATTTCATTTTTGTTCTGTACCCTCAAAATGGAATATCAAGTTGAAAGAAAGGCGCATTTTCGACACTTGTTGTTATTCATTTTCAATGGAGACCGGAACAATGCAAACGCAGCCAAAGCTCGTCGCGATATTTGTGCTGTGTACGGAGGAAATGCTTTATTAGAAAGGACAGCTCAATCGTGGTTTTCACCTTTCAAAAACGGTCATTTCAATCTTAATGACGAAGAACGTTCTGGTCACCCCATTAATTTGGATGAAGATCGATTGAACGAACGACCTTCTTCATGAAAATCCTCGTCAATCGACTAGAGAATTGGCTGTACAATTGGCGTGTGATCAGAAGACTGTAGTGAATCACCTTCATTTGATGGGGAAAGTTAAAAAACTCGGTGCATGGGTTCCGCACGCTTTGAGCGAAAGCAATAAACTTCAACGCTCCACGATTGCCGCAGGTTTGCTTGCTCATCACAAGGCTACTCGTGGATATAAGGGCAGATTTCTTCACCGCATTATCACTGGCGATGAAAAGTAGTGTGCTTATGTCAACATGAACCATCGAAAACAATGCCTTAGACCCAATAAAAAAACACTTCCGCGATTAAAGCAAGGACTTCATACACGAAAGACGATGCTGTGTGTGTGGCGGGATTGTAAAGGCATCATTCTTTATGAGCTACTTGCGAACAACGAGATTGACAATGCAGAACTCTACGTTCAACTAATGTATCGACAGGCCGAAACTATTTGTGAAAAGCGACCTCATAGACGTTATGGAGTCCTTCTGCAACACGACAATGCTCGTGCTCACATTGCCAATATGACAAAAGACGCCATTCAAACGCTTAATTGGGAAATCCTGCCGCATCCTCCATATTCGCCAGAGTTGGCTTCATCGGTTTTCCATCTGTTCCGATCGCTCTCCAACAATTTGCGCAGCGTTTCGTTCAATACTGATGTGGAATTAAGATTTTTATTGCAGAGGCATCGAAAAACTAGTTGAACGTTGGGAAGAAGTCGTAAATAACAACGGAGAATACATTATTGATTAAATTGCATAATGTTATGAATTAAAAATGAAGTTTTTCTAAAATCGTTAATGATAATGATTAAATTTGATAACACCGCAAGAACTTATTCCTCAACCCAATAGAACAAAAAAAAAATCAAGAAAGATTAAAATGAACACATAAGAGGCAACATCAAATGACAAGGTTCAGATGGCGGAATGAAGAGTCAAGGAAGACTGAGGAAAGTGAATAGAAAAAGCAATGGCGTTAGGTTGATTTACGGTGCAGGGCAAATGTTGGTTGGCTAACATAGTGCGATGGACAGTAAAGAGGTCAAGTTGCTATATTGGCTGATGTAAAGCGATTCTAAGATTCTAAGCATAGTGGAGTCTTGACTAAAGCCCAAATTTTTAAAGTTTTCAGTAGATACCTCTATTTTGCAACTAATTAATTTCTTACAGGACTGAATTAATTTCTTGCAAAAGGATGGGGGTGATAATGTTCCATTCGTTTTTTAATAATTCCCAGAGTTCATCTTGGTTCTTTGGATTTCTCCTTCGCGCCCCATCTCCAATGATCTTCCAAACGTTTTCTAAAGGGTTGTGATCGGGACTTTGAGGTGGCTAGTCCATGAGATCAACCCCTTCATCGCTCAAAAAATCTTGGACTCTCTTCGCAGTGTGGCAGGGAGCGTTGTCCTGACGAGGATCGGGGATGTATAAGGGCATGCTGTCTAAGAATCTGCTTGTAGATTTCACCATTGGCAGTTCCTTGTAGGCAAATAAGTGGACCATGACCAGCAGTAGAGATCACTCTCCATACCATTACACTGCCTCCTACATATTTCACTCTCTTCTTCACACATGCACGAGATAACTTTTCAACACATCTTCGTCGGACATACATCGGAGCCAATCACATTAAACTTTGATTAACCGCTAAAGTAAACCTGCGCCCACTGTTCTTCTGTCCAAACGACATGTTCGTGAGCGTGACGAAGACGGACTCTTTGATTCTTCTTGGAGATCAGAGGTTTCTTTGCGTGTGCCCAAGCAAGCAACCCAGGACCTCGTAACCTCTGGGAAACTGTTTTGTGCCATAGGTTGACATGGGAAGTAGAACTGAACTCGCGGGATCTCTCAGCAGCGCTTTTAAACCTATCCTTCAGTGACATTCTAACCATAATACGATCCTGTCTTGGTGACGTTTTACGAGGTCTACCGGTTTTAAGTTTAGCATCTGTCGATCCTGATGACTTAAAACGAGCTACAATTCGTTGCACAAGACTTCTAGACCTTCCTACAGTAGCTGCTATTACAGATTTTGACTTGCCCTCTTTTTGAAGGCACATATTCCTTTGTTGTTCACTACACATTACTGGTCGTCTCTCTCAAGCAGCCACGTTGACACTTGAATGTTTCAATAATGTAAGATAATAAGCAGTAACTGTTAGCCCATCAACAGTCTCCTAAACGCAAATACCTCGGTTTGTAGTTCATTTTGCTAAGGGACCCTTAACTTTTGGCCACTGCAATTTGGAAGATAGTTTATTTATTTTCTCATAACTCACGAAATATTTATTCCATTTACTTGAAATTTTCAAAAAGATATAAATTAGATATATCTAACTATGTTTATAATATATAGTCTCAACGTTTTGTTAATTTCTATAATAAATATTTAAATACACTTGTTCTTACTAACCCTTATATTATGGCCGATACACACACACTCTCTCTCTCTCTCTCTATATATATTTATATATATATATATATATATATATATATATATATATATATATATATATATATATATCAGTGGCGACTCCGGCACTCAGGCTGTTGGGCTTAGCCCGAGTATAAATTTATAAAGTGAACGTGTATTTGCAAGTTGATTTAATTTCTGCCAACATTGACTTCAAGTAAGTAATTGCAGCCAATAACTCGGGCTCCTTTTATTGAGCCTGGTCGCAGTTCATATATTTTCGTTCAGCGTCAGGCTGTCGTCTTAAGGGTGCCCTGTGTCAAAAAATATCATTCGTAGCAGTTGTTCTCTCGACATCGTTCCCACGCGCTTCCCTTGGGCTCAGAAGTTACAACCCGAGTTGTGATCTATAATCTTAAAAATGAAAAGTAATTAAAATTATATGTTTTCTTGAAACAATAGATTTCTATAGAGATTAGGATTTAAATTCAAATCTATGAAAAGTTTCCGTTCTACAATATTCTTAAAGGAACGAAAAATTATCCAGCAACTCGGGCTAATACGAACGAACTTGGTAGGTGTAAAAGACTAACTGTCATCTCTTGTCAAGAGTACAGTACAGGCGACAGTCAGATCGGTCTTTGGCTAATGTTTGTTGTGCACGCCGATGTCGTTATTTGATTGCTGTTATTCTGTGTCTAAAGATCAGTTGTGTTTTGCAGGATTGCTTTATTTTTACCCTTAACTTAGAAATGGAGAAAGACATAGTGCGAAATATAAAAATTAAGCGATTTGGGGCTAGAAATATTGAGGCAAACGTGAAACGCCATCAAACCAAGACGACTGGAGTTCATAAATAAATGAAGTGAATAATATTTATATTAAAACTATATTTCTATCTTATTGTTAAATTATGAATGGACATATAAGTCTGCAGTGTGCATTACGTCTCTTACCTTCTTTTATAAATGTGTCTTATGCGAAATCTGTGATGAACTCAAGTGACGCTGATGATCTGGAGTCACCTCTGATATATATATATATATATATATATATATATATATATATATATATATATATATATTCTTAAGTAAAGGTTAAAAGAATGCCGTCTTTTAACCTTCTTTCCAGTGCCAGCCGGAAAATTACGTGTCTAAGAGTAAGCAACTTCAGATGCAAAATCTATAATCAGTTTTTAGTGCTTCCTTTTAGCAGGAACATTCTGTTCCCTGCATGTTATTTTTAATTATTTCAAACAGGAGAAACTATTTTATACATGCTGCTTTCTCTAATAAGAGTCAATGTTTTACGAGTGCAACAGTATAGGCAACTTGGATAGCTTTTGTGTTTTAACGATTACATAGGCATATTTTCATATGAACTGACACTCCGGAAGTTTTCAGAACGTTTGCAATACGACATTTAGAGTAAACTAGAACGCTTGAGAAGGATAGATTTGCTGCTAATTGATGTGCGAGATTTGTCACACGGTGTTAGGATTTCGCCGAGAAAATATCTCCAAGAGCGCAATATTGAAGAATATTAACCATTCAGAATCTGTAAGAAAACATATGTATTGTTAAGCTGCACAGAAGAAAGTTAAGGATATAGAAATTTTCCTCTATTATAAACATTCCAATTTCTTCCTTAAGGAAGAACATTGCGAAGAAACCGAGCTTTAGTGATCTTCGGTCTTCGGTAAAAACAGAAACTATTCTAAAACTTCATCAAATGAATTTCAAGTAAATATTGCATAACGCGCCGTAGATTTATACGTTTCAACAGTACAATGTTATTTACACCGGGGAGAATTCAAGAACGTTTCCCTAGAAGGATGCCTCTGTTGAAGAGAGTTTATAAAGATGCCCAGTCGGTGTTCTTTAAAAAGCATCTGGGAGATAGCCAAGCTAAATTAGATAAAATACTATGGTCAGAGGAGAAAAAAAATCGAGCTCTTTGGTAGAAACGACGAACAGTTCATTTGGCGGAGATCTGGCGAAGCCCTCATAGAAAACAATACCATCCTACTGTCAAACATGGAAGAATTTCGATTATATTATGGGGGTGTTTCGCTGCTGCTGCTGCTGGCACTGGCACTTTAAACGTGATAGATCGGACCATGAATGTTGAAAACTATCAGTGCATCCTGAATGAAAACGTGAAGCAATTGGAACATATTTCATATATGCAAATGAAGAGGCTTGGTTTTTTAATACTGTCTCAAGGATTCTTTAAGGGATTTATAAAAATAGGAAACTACTTCAATTCAATCAGGCATTATTTTTATGTTATCTTTAGAAAGTTCGTCCGGAAATTTAAGATAAATGATTTTCTCTTTATCTGAAATACAAATGTTATAAAAACTCTTTCTAGTCCTCCAGAGAGCGCCACGGATAGAAATGTTATTATACCCTATTTTTTAAAACTCATTTAATAAAACAAAAAGCCTCATCAGTAAAATAAGGGTCCCAATGCGAAGAGTTTGTAGAAAGATTCCCATAATTAAACCTTTCTTAGTAGAAATAGGATGGTTGAAAAATGCATGGACGTAGCTAGAGATTGAAATGGGTGTCTTTTCTATTAAGTTTAAAGGAAAGAAAGTCTCGTTGATCTTTTACAACTAATACATTCCACATCAGAAGTTTTCTATCTCTAAATTTCAATAATAAATTGAATATATGGGAAAGAAGCAGTTTAACACTTGTTTTAAAATTTGTTCAGATGAATCAACCCATACGAAGGTGTTATCGACATATCTTTAACAATTCGCACCAAGAATCAAAAAATCAGGGAGAAAATCTTCTTCAAATAACTCCATGAAATTATTTGCCAAAACTGTGGAAGAGAAGAAGCCATGCGTAGGCTCATGTTTTGTTTGTGAAAATTACCATTAAATCTAAAGTATTAAATTCTGGTACACATTCGTATAAGGTCAATAAGAGTTTGTGGTTTTAATAGAAAATTATTAGGATATCTTTTAGCCAATCTTCTAATTTTAGCAGTATATAATTAATAGGGGCAGTTGTGAACAACGAAACTATATCAAATCTTTGTGCTTATATCAGTCTCCTTAATTTTGCTTACAAAATTTAAAAAAAATTATATCAGACGCTGAGATACTTTCAACTATAGGAGAATAGATGAATAGGTAACCTTTGGATAAAGGTTTAGCGCAGCTTCCTATATTTGAGATAATGGGAAAAGTGAGGAAAGTTTTCTTTCTCTATCTTGTTGATTTTCATCAGACAAATTAATGATCGAATTTGGATTACTAAATTTGGCCCATGGGCTAGTAACAATTAAATTATACAACTTATCAAGACAAGCTTGGTTCAATTATGTATATTTGATAGAGGTAGAGTAGTCATTTTTAAGAATAGGTCTAATTATTTGAATAAAATAAGCGAAATTGGAATGATTCTGACAAATTTGGTAAATATAACACTCTCAATCGAAGAAAGGCTCAATAGGAAATTTACCGAAAGTGATTAGAATCTGATACAATAGGATAGGATTTGCGCCTGGTTGATAGCCAGCTGTGCTTCATTGATTACCCAAAGTATATAAAGAAAACATTCCATGGCGCCCAATTTTATCAGCACTTGATATGATTTGCTATACTATATTAAACAAAAAGTTCCTTATTTAACTCTGCTTTCAGCAAATGAACATAATGTTAAGACTACGTTTTTTCATAGAAAAGGTCAATAAGATTGATGTTAGCTAACTAATTATGGCTAATTATTCTTTTTATTTAATACCGTGCCACTTGATGAAACAATTGAGAGGTGCATTAACATTTTTAAAAGGGTTTGGTCTCGCATTTTGCACTCTAGCACTGACAATATGCACAAGGTCCTTCAAATGACTACTATAGAGTGGATTTTCTTAATCATTGACATTCATTTGAAACAAAAAGACGAGTTGCCAATGGTTGCCCACGTGGTATATCTTTTTATGTCACTTCATGAGGAAATTTGGTTGAAAGAATGCCCATCTTGTTTTATACCTGTGTATTATAGAAGATACATATGTAAATGATTCAATTTAGTTATTCACGTACCTAGATCACGGGACAATCTTTTAGATTACTTAAATAGCAAACATAGTAACATCAAATTTACGCTGGAAAGTAAGCACTCGGCCAATAATAATATTTCGATATTAAACTTACGAAAGAAAATAATCGTATGGTAAGCTTAGAATGCACACAGGTGGGCGCGATAACGAAAAAAAATGTATCACAATAACTGATAAATCGATAACGATAGCCTTATCGGCGATAACCGATAATCGATAACTGGCGATAAATTTATCGCCCGATAAGGTGATAACCGAAATTAACAAATCTAAAATTATAATATAATAATGATTATTGACTATATATAACGTTATTTTATAATACAATAGTAAGAATATTTGAATACTGTTTCTTAGTTTCTTACCTGGTGAGGCTCTCCTTCATCTCCCCATAGGTTTTGAGGATCCTCCTCCCCAGCTCGGACCTACTTATTTCTGCCTCCAAGGCACGCGCGGTTCGCCCCTGTGCTAAAATGGAACCAAAAACTGAAATGATCGATTATCGCTAGTTTGGAACCAAAAGTATCGGTGACACCGATGAATCGATAAAACGGAAAAATCGAATAACCGATAACCCGATATCGTTATCATGATAACGCCCACCTATGAGAATGCAGAAGACAAATATTCCCAGTCCTTGGAATGAAGTTTGATTCGATTTTACAACTTCATTTAAGAACTTGATTTTAAATTTACTAAATCGTGCTTAGAAAATTTGTTCCATTGATTAGATACTTTGTTAAGAGATAGATTTTCTTTTTAATTATTTCAGGGTAAATGGATTTCTCACCGATTTCATTTATGCCATTGTCAAGTGGTGTCTGATTGTAGTAGGAAAACTAGCTCGAAGATCTTGCTCGAGATAAATTTGGGGAATAAAGGGGAAAAGAATTGGGAGATACTTTGCTTAATTTAGGGATATAATGAGGAAAAAGATAAAAATCTTGTGTGTATGGGTGAATTCTTAAAATAGGGTAATAGAAGCCGAATTTTGAGCAGATAAAAAGTGGTGAGTTGCGGCTCTCTGGCGAATTGCTGCGGGAGGTATGCCATGGTTGAGTAGGAAAATTAGTAGCCACATTGTCGGTTTGCTATCCGAAGCCAGTGGGTAGGTGCGTCCTTCAGTTTCTGATCGAGGAGGTGAAGCTATTGTGCCCTTAAAATAAGGGTAGGTGGGAAAATACTCAAGCAGAAACAGGAAGCGGATTATGTGCCTCAAAATCTCAGCCAATGAAATATGTAGTTCAATAATAGTCTCAGATTTTACCTGATCGTCATGAGCAAACAAAGGGTAGGAAGGAGCCAAGGGCGTCTTTAATTATTACCTCCCTTCATAATTATAGTGAGGCCTTAAGTTAAACAAAGGAACCACTATCATAAACGTCATAATTTGTTTATCCCTTTTCGTATTCTTCCTAAGAGCACCGCCTCAAGAAATCGGCCAGGTGGTAATCTAGTTCCTTAATAAGGAGGATTCAAAACTGTTATGCTTGGAGGGCTAAAGCCCAACGCATAAGACGACTATTATAATTTTTAATGCTACCTATGCTGCTTAAAAGTTGGTGTTCAGTTTTTAGAGTAAATTCTTTTCCTAAGAAATATATGTAAAATCAATGAGATGAATAGACCAAATAATGGCCAAACATTTCTTTTATATGGTTTACTATTTCCTCTCCCAAGGAAAAAGCTTGCGGATCGCGAACTTAAACGAGAATGGGATCTTTTCTTCATCCTATTGGAGGAGGACTCCTGCAATGTCAACATTGGACGCGTCTGTAGGGATGCCAAATTCCTCTGAAGCTTCAGTAAACTTCAAGATAGTATCAGCTAAGAGACTTTTATTCAGGTCTCGAAGCTATTTCTTGAACATTCTATCCACTGGGGGGTTCTCCTGCCTTTTTTAAGTAAAAACGTCTAGGGTGCCTAGATATAGATAAACCCAACGATAAGAGGAGATAAACCTGAAATATCTTTTATAGTGTTTATTTGTTTGAGGTGGAGTAGAATAATCCGAATCTTAGGTAGTCGATGCCCGTGTACACACAAAAACACTAACTTGAACCTACAGTAAGATGTTTACGTTAGCCTTCGAGGAGTTGTCTCAGTGATTTAAGGTGAGTCGACCAATATTTAGTTTGGGTATAGATGTTATCTAATTTCAAAGTGACATATGGCAAGTCTCCCAGTACAATCCTCATCAATCTAATATAAGTGCAAACTCTAGACCTCTTAATGTTGCAAAGGGTGCGCACTTTGGGGATTTTTCCTTGAATGGTACATGTTAATAAGCTTTTCAGAGATCAATTTCTCTAACAAAAGCATGACCCGAAAATGTGTCCAAGTCTCTCCATCAATGACTGGCACATGCTCAGAATCAAAAGTAGTTATGGAGTTAAGTTTTCTGGAATCTACGCAAGCACATCAAAAGGAGCCTTGTTTCTTTACCACAACGACAAACAAACGATAACCGGAAAAGGAAAGTCTAATTAACCATATCTGATAAGGTCAAATTGGCTCATGAGAGGAAAATCTTGTTTCATGCCCCAACGCTTATGTGTATCTTGGAATTCCAGTTAAAACATCAGGATAATGAGATAATAATTTCCTCACCTCGTCCTTGCTTTCAATAATTAGTTCTGAATTTGTATTGTACTTCGTTGCTTGTCTGTTTAGAGGAGTAAGAATTTCTCAAAGAACTTCTTTAGTAGGCGGCTCAGTTTAGCAGCCTGGTGGAGTATGTTGATACAGCCTTGAGTTGTTCGAAGAGTTTGTTTATCCGTGCGTGTTGGTTCGTTGCGGGAAGAGCGTTTCAAATATTTCTTCAAGATTTTAGCGTCATATACTTTTGGTTTGTCATTGTCGAGGTATACCTGTGAAGGCTCGCTCGGCGGAGTGGCGCATACACAAGCACGGGCAGATAGCCGACCCGAGGTCACCTGCGATATGCTTTGAGGCAATTAAAGGAGTGGGGGACCTCCTCCTTGATTTTTATACAGAGTGCGATTTACGGTTGACTGGGATTTATCTAATGGCTTGCCAAGTTGCAGTTCAAAGGATATATAAAGAACAATACCCCCAAATATAATTTTAATATATATATATAATAAATGGAGCAATATATATATATATATATATATATATACAAAAGAAGGGGGAACAAATTACTCGATAAAGATAGTTAATTGGATTGTGATAATTTATAATATGACAGTTAAGCGGGAGGAGCTAAATTAACGTTAACTCGTGCAAGAGATATTAATTACGATTGAGCGGGAAGTCAATTCAAAAGTGGATGCGGGTGACGATTGACGGGGTCTAATCAGGGGGTTACAACGCAAGATCGCTTTACCTTGAAGCGTGGTGGTGATCAGAGGGGGGGGGGGAGGAAGGAGACCAACGGCATAGGTCTTCGAGAAGATACTTCGGGGAATCCTAACGAGGAGGACTCGTAGATGGGGGTTTTATGTAATTTTTGTTGAAGAACGAGATTTTCTCTGCTCCAGAGAGATGGAATCTCAAACACGAGACTGTTCTGCAGTTCGGCAGGGACTCTCAGACACGAAGAAACGGAAGTCTTGAAGGGGGTCCGAGATGATGGGGGTGGCTCGATAGCTTTTCTATGAACAGGGGCAAAAGCTTCACGAAGGGAGATCTGCTGGTGATATCTTCATGCCGAACAGAGGTTGCGGGACTTAGCGGGGGAACACACAAAACGGTCCGAGCGGAGGAACTGGCACACTCTCAATCTCATCGTGGAATGGCGGATTCGGGGTTAAATAGCCAGGTGGTTGGTCCGATAGATAGCCCCAGGGCATGGCCATCCCTAGCGGATTCTCGACGTCAGTCTATGTAAACTTATTTCGAGATAACGAGTCGGATCGGACAGCGAAGTTTGCCTTGCCTCATGATATGGGGGTAGGGTTAGTATGGCTGCTCTCGTGGGGGAATAGACATGCCTGGGAAGCATGGGGTGAGAACTCGGCGTCATCGCGGGGGATGAACGTGCGAAGAGCGTCCGAAAGTAAATACAGCTTAGTTGAGTGACTCAGCGCGGGACTGCTTCCTTCTCGAAGATTCTAAAATTCCTACGCCAAGGAGCACGTGGTTTAGAGCGAAGGGGCTAAAAGGGGTATTCCGAGGGCAAGCTTCCTCTCACGCTGGTCCTTCGAGGGCATCCCCTCACAGTCATTAACATTGATTAAATAGTTGACATTATTTTGCCTTTCGCATCCGAAGGCAATAGAAACAGAACTTCATCACTTGGCTTAAAAGATCTGCTGTCTTTAAATCAAAGTACGTTTTATAGAATTCCTTCTTTGTTTGTGCCTTTTAAACAGCATATTTTGCATTTTTTTTTGACAAACTTTACATGACCTGCAATTATTTAACGTATCGGAATAAAATTTATTGCGATACGTAAATTATGATTTGCTAAGCGCAAAATGATATCGCAGACTTTAACCCTTAAAGCGCCACGCTAATAAAATGGAAGAAGCCGTCAGTGCAGGAGAAAAACTACCGTTAGGAATACCATGTAATTTTTCATAAGCCTAAAACCACAAGAGGACCAAATGGTCCAAACGGCAGTTGTACGTTCGGGACTTTGGTCCGCGCGGCGTTTTAAGGGTTAATGGGACGAGAAAATGTATACCAACCACCTCTCCGGATCAAGGGCTATTTGTACATATGCAATATTGTCTCGCTCTTTAAACTTGTACTAATGACCGCTCCGAGCGATTTTTCGTTTCCAATACCACCTTTTTCCCACAGGGAATCAAGTGTCATGCATCGTCTCTGAGTTTTGGAAAAATCTTCTGGTGTAATGTTTATTTGGAAATTAGGGTTGTGAAGGTTGAAATTAACTGGTTTCTTAAGTTGGCTACTGGTCCGTTTTGCCTATAAAATGATTTGCGTCCGAGTAACACAAAATGGATTACCCTACAAGCAGTGAACAAAATTCAGCCGTTTACATTGGCCACCTTAAATAACAGCGGAGAGTGGAAATTTACCCCCTAGTCCGAAGTAATCTTAAACAGTGACCCATTTCCGTGAGATGGTTCTAAGTAAGCAACGTTTTCCGTCACTATTATGTAGCTATACACTGTATCTCTAACCTAAATAGATGGGGAACAACAGTTAATTGTAACCCATTCGAATTTAAGGCCTTTTTGTGCGGAAGGATGTAAGTCGAGAGAAGAATCTACCTTACGTGAGGTGATGATGCCATAGCTGTGACGCCATCGATTGGGCAAGTCGAGAGAAACTGTACCTTCTAACCTACAGGTTCGTCGGTGAGGTAATTTCCAACTTCCTTTGGCGCTTCAAAGTGATATGGCAATCGATGTTGGGCTGGCAGGTTTTGTCGGCTTCTTTTGCTAGTGGCCCAAGTGCTCTGTGGGAGTAACATTTCAGAGGTCTACGGACCTGTTTTGAAATATACTTTGGAAAAGAGTGATCGTGTGGTGAAAAAACGCCTTAATTGATTGCGATGGTTGGTTGTTCATATTCTCCTTGAATTTCTGTTCTGTTATTCTTCTTCGCGTCGTTTCCGATGGTCCCGCCTTACTCCTAGAAAACGCATTATAAGAACTAACGTTAAGATCAGCAGCTTTTAAGGTCGCTTTAAATCTTGTCAGGAAGATCTTTAGTTAAAGAAAGTTCTAAGCTCTGTAAGACAAGTAGTTATAAATTGGTCCAGCAAGAAGAATTTACAGACACCTTCGTAAGTATGTGGTGAACTACTATATCCACCTAACCAAACATTCATTGTTCTCTGAAGTAAATATCCAAACTGATGGAAAAATCTCTCTTTGGTCTAACTGGGCCTTCCTGAACTTTATACAGTAAAATTCGGGGTTCATATTATAAGCTGTCATGAATATTAATCTAAGACGATGATAGTTTTAAATGACTTGAGGTGATAAGGTTGTATATATTTATAAAGTTCGTCCTTGTAACAAGGAGTCAAGGTAAGCCGCACCTTTTGAATCCAAATCCTAACCTCGGAGCTCTTCTATTTTTTCAAAGTCATAAATGTAAACACCATTGCTATCGTTGTCTTTAAAATACACTAGCATAAATTTACCGGGTAGCCTATCTGCCTTCCAACTTCCACTGTTAGCTCTGAGGTCGACCAATTTAAGTTTGTGTGCTCTTTTCTTTTCATTTTCTTTTCTCTCCTCTCGTTCTCGGTCTCTCGCTCTTTCTCTAGTTCCTTATGTCTTTCCTCTCGTGCATTTGGACACTGTTGGCCCTTATAACACTTATTTCAGATGAGAAGTTCTCACAGTTAACAAACTTGTCAAAAACAAGTTGTTTTTGCTTTCTCTCACAAGTGGTTCCTAACAAAAAATATTTCCGACTTTGCGAGATAAAATTCAAAGTCAGTTCGCTCTAGTGTTGGCAACTCTCATCAAATGGGATTAGGCTATAGCTGTAAAGAACAAAAGTTATAGTTCTTGATAAAATTTTTTAACTTTTACAATGAAATTTTCTTTCGCTGTTTTTAACTTTGTTCTCCTATTTATCTTTTACTTTTGTCATATGCTGTCTGCCAAATGTTAGTTGTTGTTTTTCTTATTAGATTTTTTCTATTATTTTGTTTTTTGTCGTGTTTTGTATATTATTTCTTTTCCCTAATTGTTCCATCCAGCCTAATTTTTCCAGTCTTTTTATAAATGTCGTTTCATAGCCTCACTTATTTTTCCCTTAGATGACCTTGTCTCATCGCTATATGCCAAAGTTGCACATTGTTAAATTGTTTTTGTTATATTATTGTCGCTTTTTTTCTAATGAGAAATCTGTCACTTGAGCATTTAATTCATTCACGGTGCCTGTTAGTATAATTCACAAGGTATTTATTTCACTTTGGTTATGAAGTTTAGGTTTATTTGTTATTTTTGTCCTCAGTTTGACTTTCCTTCTTGTTTTGATCGATTTAGAATTTTGCTCCCGAGTAATATTCGGTCGCTACCTGTATTGAAGGATCTGTTAACAAATACGTCTGTTTTGTCCCATTTGGCCTCATCCGCCAGTTTATCACACTAATGCCGAGTCCGCCAAGGGTGACGTCAGCGAACCTCATGGAGTGAAATCACTGATTGGTTTACGTCGGAAGGGACACACCCACCAACGAATCTCAGTTGTACCCACCCAAATATCTCGTTACTTTCCCTCAGTCCTACGATCTTGCGAGCGAAGTGAACCTCAAGTCCCTTTTCCCTTAGCCGTACGAACTTGCGTGCGACTATAGCGAACTTCTTGGAGGGAAGTCCCATTTATCCCATATGGTCCCATTTAAGTTCATCTTTTGTTTAACCACTTTTGTCTGAGGAGTTTATAATTTAAATCAGCTGTTTCTTCTCCAAATTCTACGAATATATCTGTTTCCAAATTCATTTCCTTGGTTTACTGTGAATTTTCCTCCCGATCGACTATCGTCTATGTTGTCCAATTTTTGTATTGGAGTCCTTTATAATCATCTTAATCGGATTATTCTAATGTGTGTGTTTTTTAATTTCATTTCAATTATTAGTTTCTGTATTAAAGGCAACGGTTACAAAAATATCGGTAGAGATCTATATCTTCCTCCAGGCCCAGTAACATCGATACTTCGCGAATGGAAGAAGCAGTTAATCGTCCTCGATCTCGTATCCCTCTAAAGATTTCCAGTTGTGCAGTCAACGGAATGTAAGAATTGTAGAAACCAGTACAGAAATACTCGCAAGGAGATATTACAAGATCTCGAAGCCCCTAGGATAAATGTTACACACCAGGCTGTCAGTAATGGGCTCCGCCAGCATGTATTCACCTCATGGTTAGTTTTGCTAAGGAACAATTATATACCCCAAACAGCTATTGGACTAATGTTCTTTGGTCTGATGAGACTAAGATCAAGTAATTTGGCCTTAATTTTCATTGCTGAGTTTGGAGGAAGGTGAACGAAGTGTACTGACCAAAGAACACCGTTTCAACCGTTAAATATAGGGGTAGCAACATAATGATATGAAGTGTCTCTCTTTCCATGGTACAAGACGAATTCATGTAATCGAATTAAGGAAGAATGGAGCCATGAGCTGTGATAAACTTTATAACGTCAGTCAAGACCTTTAAGATAAAGTACAGCTGAAAAGTTTAGAAGGAAAACTATCTGAAATATATTGCTAAAAAGAGGTAAATAATGGTTCGAAAATAATAAAATCAACATATAAAATTGTTAGCACGTCTGCTGACCTCAACCCGATCAAAATTCTGCTACAGGAATAGAAGATCCTTGCTCATGTACGTCACCCAAATACAGTAAATGAACCGAAGAAGATAAACTAGGAGAAGTTTTCCAAAATACCGGCAGAAAAGTGTTTGAACGGACGGTTTCTTATAAGATGCCATTGAAGAATGCCATTGCCAACAAAGGCAATTCTTTCACAAAGTATAGATAAACTTTGATGGTATTGAGTACGTTTATGCCTTTTCCTTTTGAAATTATTGCTATATAGTATTTTATGTAAAACTGTATTCGTTTATGTTATTTAAGTTACTATTACTTGGATTTAAACTGTTTTCTAAGTGTATATTGCATACCTACCTCACTTTGCAAGTTCTCCAAAGATTATTCAAAGAAAGCTTTAGACATTGATAGCGTATGATTGAGTAAAGGTTTCCAAAGTAGTTCTTTGAAATGATCATAGAGAAAGAGAAATTTAAATATTACTTTTTATTCTTCCAGAAATTCATTCCTGCTGACCTTATTTCCTTTATTCTCCCTCCGCTCCCTCCCGTTCCTCCCTTCACACTAAATTCCTCTTCACCGCCATCTTTTAGCCATAGTGTCTTAGGGGAAGGAAAAATAAATAAAAAATAAATTTAAAAAAAAAAAACGTGCAAACGGATTATCAATCTATAGAATGTTTTTTTTCTTTATTGTTTTAGCATCCATAAAATAGATTTCCCCTTTAAGATGGACTCCACTATTTCCTCAGTTCAATTCCAATAAATCCTTTTGTTCATTTTGGATTGAAAACTTTTATTGGCAATCCAATAACCGAGAACCAACGCGAAAATCTTTAACAAAGTATTTTTTCAAAGAGAATTATGAAGAAGTTTTAGACAAGAGAGGCTGTCCGAAAAGTACACAGCCCAAGATGGCAAAATAGATTTTCTAAAGAAGAAAAGAAAACATTAATAAATAGAAGTCTGACTTGTGTAAGGCCTGATAAATATAGAGAATGGTAAAGAACTTTCCAATCATACTCACTTATCGTTTCTATGGTTACACCTGCCATTTCTGATAAAATGCTCAACCAATTTAAAGCTTGAAATTACTCTACTATATATAACTAGAGCTTCTTTGAGGTAGTTTATAATAGTGTCGCGATAATTAACAGTATTCTAGAAAGCTCTTTTGTGCGTCACACTCCAAACGACATTAATTTAATGACAACCGAATATATTGCAATTTCTGATGAGGAATTTATTATTTTTTTTAGATTTGAGCTTCTTACTTACTAGAAATTCGACTAGACGTTTGATCGGAGTCTTTATAGTGTGCCTACCTATGTCATGTTGATGGGGTGTGAAGATATCAAGAAACCTCCCTTTTTAATCGTCGGTGAGGTTCCTCGAGCAGATAATGAAATTCACATAAAGATCAGAATTCCAATCGCGGGCAATCTCGAAGGAATCAGGGACCGGTTAGAGATGAAGGTGCAGAAACAGTGGTAGTATTGTGGCTTAGTTCTAATCACCGACCAGGAAACCTAACCGGCCGTTTCGCGTCAGTGGAGTGTGGATAGAGCAACCCCTTAGCCAGGTTCTTGGGACGGAAGAGTGATCTACTGTGTGTGCAAAGGAAGAAAAATGGCTGAAACATCATTGTTGTGATTCGCTATGTGTGTGACCCGAGCTGTCTTCGCAAATTTCTCAGACTCGACGCACCGCCTAGTTAGGAATCGAACCCAGTACATACAATTGGTTATCCAATTTGGCCTTACCTATTAACTACCCTGCCAAAGTTTGCGAAGTATTCAGAAAAATGGGTATTCATTAAACGGGTGTTCATAAAACTAATATTCATCATAGACAGGTAAAGAATTGCTGTTGATAAAATCTGGTATTCCTAAAAAAGTATATTCATAGAAATGGTTATTCACAAAACAGGGGTATTAATAAAAAATGGGTCTTCATTAAAACTGGTATACAAAAAAACATATTCAGAAAATACGGACATTCATAAAAACGGATATTCATAAAAACGGACATTCATAAAAGAGGGTATTCATAAAAATTGGTATTCCTAAAACGGGTATTCATAAAATAGTATTCATAAAATGGGTATTCATTAACAATGGTCATACATAAAAACGGGTATTCATAAAACAAATATTCATAAAACATTTAAAAATCTATTCATAAAATTTGTCTTCATAAAATCATTCAAAAAAGAGGGCTATTCCTAAAAACTGATATTAACAAAACGGGTATTAATAAAACTGCTAATTATAAAAGTTAGTCATATTGAAACGGGTATTCAAAAATGGGTATTAATCAAAAAAGGAATTCGTAAAGCGGTTATTCATAAAAACTGGTATTCATAAACAAGTATTTATAAAAACTGACGTGCATTGAAAACTGGTATTCATATAAAATGGGTATTTATAAAAAATGGGTATTCATAAGCGGATTTTCATAAAACAGGTATTTATACAAAACGGTTATTCCTGAAAACGGATAGTTATAAAAAGCACAATGATAAAACGGGTATTCATAAAAGGGTATTCATGAAAATGGGCATTAATAAAAACAGGCATTCCTAAAACATCATATTTATATAAAAAAAAACCCAGATATTCCCCAAACTGGCTGTTCATAAAAACGGGTATTCTTAAAAGGTTTTTCATGAAAACGGGTATTCATAAACATATATTTCTAAAAGAGTATTCATAAAAAGGGTATTCCTAAAAACGAGTATTCAATAAAAGCGGATAGAAAACAGGTATTCATAAAAAAACAGGAACTTCGCTCACTTTGAATATAGTGTGTAGAAGATTAATATATTACCTTTCCAACTTGGAATATATAACTCAAAAATTTAGAACAAAATACAGTTTGGATCAAAAGTTTAAATATGTGCACATAGCTTCGTAGCAACCTTGTTCAATTTAGTAGTTTGGATGCATTTTTAATCATGTAAATATGTACCAAAATTAGTGTGATAATATATACCTACAGAGCCGGAGGTAGACATATAACTTTGAAATTTCCGCGAACGCATAGTTGAAATTGAACTTTGTCTAATAAATAATTCCAGAGCTTTTTGGCACAATTAAGATTCCGCATTGATTTTCTAAGGTTTCTATGTGGACGGTTCCTTGGCCCTGGAAAATTTGGTTTGTTGTTGTTCTATGTGGACGGTTCCTTGGCCCTGAAAAGGTTGGTTTGTTGTTGTTCTATGTGGACCGTTCCTTAGCCCTGGAAAGGTTGGTTTGTTGTTGTCCTTCAAAAGCATTTTAGCAATCTTCTCTTTTTGACCAGAGGCCTTCCACTCGGTTTTAGTGTCATTTACTTCCATGTGGCAGCAGCCGTGAGTCAAGCCTTGATTCATTTTGTTCGCTCGCACAGTGCCATCGTCAATGTGCAATTGACCGGCGATAAATAAATAGACATGGCACTCGTGCCATGATTTTTGGCAGATATTTATCAGTTTGATGGATGCATTTGATGTTCAAAGCCTCTCTTTTCTGGGCTTCGCCAAACATATTGGGTTTATGTTTTTCTTTACACTTAATGATGGATTAATCACTACATATGGCTTAATAAAGATAATTGATGCATTAAAATTAAGCAAGGTTAACAGACTTAAGTCATGTGCTCTCAATTATTCTGACTTAGGGCTAAATGACCTTACGACCTTCACAACTTTCAATAATTCCCTGATTAACTTTGAGAGGACCTTAGCAATTATATAATTCGAAAGAGAATGTATAGCAACATAAGGGTTTCAAATTCCGTTAGAATCGGCCGAATAGTTATGATGCTATTGCCAAGAAACTCATTGAAAAGTAAAATGCCTACCATCCGACCGCTCGACCGACCGACGACCTACGGACAGACATAGTAACTTATAAAATTGCACGCGACTAAAAAATAAATACTAATCCATTCATTTTAATCATTTTTTCCTGTAGTGAAACATAAATATTTTATTTTTTCCCAATTCTCTTGAGTCTAATGGACATAATTCCCCCCATAGGGAGTGGATGATACAACAGGGGAAATGCGCCACTACAACTGAAACCTAGAGTAGCAGAACGGCATCCGGACCCCAGTGCCCCCAAGAGAAAATGGTGCGCTCACTCGGGTCGTCTTTCGGACCTCTTTTAAAATCCCTCTAACTTTTTCGCGCCTGTTTAGACTCAGTGGGGGATGAAGGAGGGCGTTAAATGTAAAAAAAAACAATAATTTTATCCTATACTTTATAAGCAACTTCACAATTTCCTGAAGAAAAATCCCATTACTGTGAGAAAAATAATTATTTTTATATTTTATTTAAAGCATCTATTGTAAGGTAGATTTTAATCAAAATATTTGTGAGTGAGGAAGCTGTAAAATTGAGCTGTGAAAATGCGTCCCAATTTTAGAAAGATCAACTAAAACAGAACTAAGAAATGCATCCAAATGCGAAGGATTCACTTCCAGAAAATGCATCTAAATGCAAAGGATTTATTTCCAAGAAATGCATCCGAATGCGAAGGATTCATTTCCAAGAAATGCATCCGAATGCGAAGGATTCACTCCCAGGAAATGCATCTAAATGCAAAGGATTTATTTCCAAGAAATGCATCCGAATGCGAAGGATTCACTTCCAGCAAATGCAGTAATCTTATTAAAATTGGTCAAAACCATTATTTTTTTAAAGAATTTTAACTATTAGGTCATCCTATAAGTGTTGAGGCGTTTTTGTTTCATTATCATTAGTTTATGGATATAAATGGATTGAAATTTATATTTAACTGAACGTATGTTTATTAATTTAATAATTAATATAATTTCCTTTAGTTTCTACAACTAGTCTCCCTCTTTCTATTAAGTTTTCAATACCATGTTTGTAAAAATCGGATGACTTTGATTTTAAACAGTTCTTTTAGGTTGTTTAAACCTCTTCTGTCGTTGACATCTTCATTCTTTTCAGATGATTCGCTAAACTCTAAAAAATATAGTTATCTGATTGGGCTAAGTTAGGGTGATTATAGAAGATGATATATTAATTCCCAGTCTAAATTGTTAAGTTTTTGTATGGCATCGCTTGCGATATGAGATAGCAATTTGTCTAAATGAAATATTGTACTTAATTTGATTAATAGTGGCCATTATTCTTCAAATGCTGCATCTAAAAAGTCCAACTGAGCACAATAAACATCTTTAGTGATATTCAGATTGATTTTAAGAAGTTCAAAATAGATTATGACATTCATATTAGAAGGGATATTGGACTTCCCAGAGATCAATACATTGTCTAAAACGTTGAATATTGTAGAACTTTTTAAAATAAAAGTCAAACAATTCTACAAACATGATAATGAAAGTTAGTAGAAAGATGGAGACTAGTGGTAGAAACTGATGGAAATTATATGACTTATCAAATTAAAAAATAAATCCCTAATAAATATAACTAACGTGAAATTGTTTGATTTCTGTCCAGAAAATAATGATAAACATGAATAAAATGTCTCCGGATGCCATGTTGACGGTCGTGTCTCCAACAATGGCCTCGAAGAGTTTACCTACGAGAGAAAAATTGGAAATGGGAGAATATTTTCGAGAAAAAAAACACCTCCCCACCCGGCAAGGACTCGAACTTCAGACCTCTGATTATAATCCAGATAACCAGAGTTACAAGGAGTTACAAGGAAAGTAAGTACCCTAGAAGACCTTACGGTCCATTCAAAGAGGGTACCTTTGGACTAGCAATCGAGCGGGCACATGGCTGCTCAATTGTTTTGCGTCCCTAAACGGCCACTTTTCAAGACATTGTCTAGTCTTGATTTGAATTGGTCAACAGATTCACTGTTGACAGCTTCAACTAGAAGTGCGTTCCACTTACCGCAGATACTGTAGGTGAAAAAATTTCCACACAGATTGCGGTTGTAACGCTTCAGTTCAAGTTTGAAGCCGTGATTGCGCGTTCTGTTCTCACTCAGTGTGAAAATATCCCGGTAGTCAACATTGTCGAACCCTCGAAGTATTTTGAAAACTTCGATGAGCAGACCACGCATTCTACGGGTTTCCAACGAGAACAGATCTAATTCCCTTAGTCTATCCTCATAACTTTTATGTCGGATAGAGGGAATCAGTTTGGTTGCACTAGCTTGTACGCGTTCCAACCTTGCGATGTCCTTTCGAAACGAAGGACTCCAAAATTGTATGGCATACTCCAGGTGCGGCCGAACGAGGGAGTTGTACAGACAAAGTACTATCTCCTTGTTACGGTATCCAAACTGGCGCTTTATGTAGCCTATCATCCTTTGGGCTTTTTTTTCTGCCTCGATGCACTGTTTCGAGAACTTGAGGTCGCTAGAAATAGTTACACCCAGGTCCTTCTCAGTGTCACTCGATTCAAGAGCAGTGCCCTTAAGGATATACTGAGATTGGGGGTTTCTGTGGCCGATATGCATCACTTTGCATTTCCCCACGTTAAAAGGCATTTGCCACGTGTCCGACCACTCCCCTATCTTCACAAGATCTTCCTGCAGGCGGGCAGTATTTCCATCCTTTGCAACGTTCATACCAAGCTTGGTATCGTCGGCAAATTTGGAAATCTTGGCAACTATGTCACCGTCTATGTCGTTGACGTAGATGATGAATAGTAGTGGTCCCAGGACAGAACCTTGAGGCACCCCGTTAGTAACGGGCACCCACTCAGAAGCCTGTCCATTTACCACCACCCGTTGCCGTCTGCCACTTAGCCAGTTCTCGATCCAGCCGGCTACTTTTCCGTCTATGCCCAGCGCTCGCACTTTCCGGAGAAGGCGGCGGTGTGGTACCTTATCGAAGGCTTTTTGAAAGTCTAAGTAAACCACATCCACCACCTTGTCCCGATCGTGCTCACTGAACACGAAGTGGAAGAATTCCACAAGGTTCGTCAGGCATGACCGTTGCCTTCGGAAGCCGTGCTGGGAACTCCTCAGTAGCAGGTTTGACTCTAAATACGACGTTATTTTGTCCACCATCATGCTTTCCATGAGTTTACCGACTATCGAAGTTAGACTGATAGGTCAGTAGTTTGACGGATGGCTGGGGTCTCCTTTCTTGAAGATCGGAGTCACCTCCGCCTCACGCCAATCTCTAGGAACGCATTTGGTCCAGATTGAATTGTTAAAGATAGCGCACAGATGTCGTGATACTTTATCGCACACTTCCTTCAACACCTTAGGGAAGAAACCCGTCCGGTCTAGGAGACTTATTCGTCTTTAGGTCAGCGATCTTTTTTTTTATTTCTCCTTCGGTGAAGTCCATTGCCTCCAGCTTTTCCCCCGAGTAGAAATCCGTAGGCTGGGCGATGGGACCACACTCTTTAGTAAACACTGAGGAGAAGTAGTCATTGAGAAGGTTAGCATTTTCTGCATCTAAGTGCTTTAATGCCCCCTCCTCATTTCACAAAGGGCCAATCGTTCGACGGATTGGTTTACGGCTGTTCACGTAGCCAAAATCTCCTTGGGATTCTCTTTACAGAGTCTCGCCACTCGGAGTTCATAAGAACGCTTAGCCACCCTTATGCTGGACTTCACTCTCCTAGCTAGCCTCCGGTATTCGTCAAAGTCACCCGAGATCTTCGATTGTCGGTACACATTTCTCTTCTTCCTAAGCAGTTGCCCGATTTCTCGATTAAACCACTTTGGTTGAACAGAAGACCGACGGGGACATTTCAGAGAGATAAAACGCGATTGAAGACTCATGAATGTGGTTTTGAAACTGTTCCACGAGTCTTCAACAACATCGCACACTTCTAGCCTCGCGTCAGTCAGTCCAGCACGAAGACCTGCAAAGTCTGCTCTTTTCAAATCGAGTTTCTTTGATTTACTAGTTACAGGCCCTGCCTTCGGAACTTTGACAACAAATCTAATTAGTCGGTAGTCACTGCCACCGAGCTTTTCACCAACAGAGAGGTCCTCAACGATGTCATCCTCAGAGGTGAAAACCAAGTCGAGGATATTGTTTCCTCTCGTTGGCTCTCTCACCCATTAAGTGAGGAACTCGTTGTTCGCGAACTCCAGGAGTAGTGCGTTCTCGCCACAGGGTTCTCTGGTTTCCCAGTCAACTTGTGTGTTGAAATCACCCATGACGATACACACTCTGTCTTCGACAAGTTCTCCTAGTAGCTGGTACAGATCTCTGTCCTTTTCAACGAGTTGGTCAGGAGGTCTATAAAGCAGCAGGGTCCTGTATTTGGCAGGACCTATCTCTAGGTCAAAACCTAGTAGTTTATGGTCGGATACGATGTTGCAATCCATCGAGTTGAGAGTATCCTTGACATACAACATCACACCGCCACCCTCTCTGTCTGGCCTATCTTTCAGGAAGAGCTGGTAACCGGGAATCGTGAATTCACCTTCAAAATCTCGGCTTGAGGTTTTTATTCACGACTCCATTATGGCCACCATCTCAGGTTCCTCTGTTACTACGAGGCCACGGAGCTCAAGAAACTTATTCCTGATTGACCTCGCATTGAACAGAATAACTTTGAGGGAGTCCCCTAGTGTAGGACTCCCTACGCTCTTCCGTTTCCCGGCTTCTCTGTTTTCGTGGTCACACCCTTTTTGACGACCTCCGAAAAGGTCGTTGCAGGAGTGACACGGGCATGCTGGCGCACGTCCGCTTTCGCTCTGTTTCGAACGCTCCTTTGGGTGCGTTCCACGACATCTTGAATTAGGTTGGCGAGAAACGCCTTCCCTTTAAAGGAGAGATGTACCCCGTCCCTTTGGTAGAGGTCGTCTCTACCGATAAAGGTACGATAGGGGTCCACGAAGAAGACTCCTTCTGCCGTGCAGAGATCCGCCAACCTTCTGTTCACTGCGACGTTTCTTTCGTGAGCGGTTCGGGGTGGCCTCTTCTCGGAAGCATCCCAACCACCACACATTTGCGGGGTTTGAGCCCTATGTCGTCCACGGCTCCCATCACCGTTTGGATGGTCTTACCACTGAGGCCAACCTTACCCCCTCTGAGGTAGAGGTCGTTGCCGCTCACCATCAGAGCAACAACTGAATTCTCAGAAATCTGAGCTTTCTCTGCCTCTACTCTGAGGTGTGAGGTTCGAGTCCTTGCCAGGGTAAGGTGTTTTTTTCTCGTGTTATTTTTCCTTTTGGCTTTTCTCGGGGTCATCTTCTGTTTTAAATTTTCACACATTACCCGAATTATGGCAGCAAAAGCCTGAATATGGTAGAGGCTTGCTAGTTTGCACGCCAACTACAACTGGCTGATAGTTTACATTTATAGAATTATTGGCTATCTATCTTATGTTTTGACCCCCCCCCCACCACTTCTAATATCTTACCTCACCACAGTGCTGAACATTTATTTGTTTCAGCAACTTTGAATAAAAATCCTAAATAATTTAAAGCTGGTATCTCCACTTTATCGATATAAATTGTTAAAATATCATATAAATCTAAAGAATTAAATAAAAATGCACAATGAAATTAAATGAACCCCAAAAAGTGGCTTCAATTTGAGACTCCATAATTTGTTGTCTTGAAATTGATCGCAAATATCATTTCTGTTAAAAAAAATTCCAGTCTATATTAGTTTCTTCCATCCAACGCTCATTGACCCCCCTTCAAAGTAGTGATATCCAAAGGCGCAGAGAATATACATCTAGGAAACTGGAGCACCGGATGTCAAATCTGACGTCCGATGTCAGTGACGGATCCAAGCTAAAATTTTAGGGGGCCTAACTTGAATTCGTCCCTATGAGTTATCTGGGAAAATTGCATTAATGATTAATAATGGTTATCTTTTACAGCATTGGTAATAAATAACAGCATTTCATAAAGGTCATAAAGGAGTGAACATTAACTCTCTCAAATCCGAATTTTTTTCCACACATCAGAAAATTATGAGTTGTGGTTTATTGTAGTTTTTGGACGTCAGCGAAGGAAATAATTATTTTTGAGAGTTACCCCTATTTTAGACATGTATCATATGTTATTTTCGATCGCAACGACTTAAATAACTGTTTTTTATATATATTTTATATCATTACATAACTCTTGCTCAATATCAGAATACAGGTATGCCTTAAAAAAGAAATACATAAACGGGTCTGAAATGGGGAGGGGCTTCAGTCCTCTAGCCCCCCCCTCCCCCAACGCGGATCCGCGCCTGCCTGATGCCACTAAAGTCTAGCTGATGAGCGTTCCATGAAAGAAATATTGATTATACATTTCAAATCTAACTTTTCATCCATGTAACGGCTTGTAAGTCATCTAGTAGTTTTCCTAAAAATACTACGAGTTTACGAGTTTATTATTTTAATAAAGATTTAACAAATATTTTATCGCAAAATATTCCGAAAAAATTTTAATAGCTTTTTTTTCAGGCTGATAAGTAGAAAAACGTGTTTAAAGTTCAGTTTGGTAAATTTGGGGAGGCACGTAATTATATATTAGTTCCTCCCATAACTAAGGCGGTATTTTTTATCATCTTTATCTTTAATTTAAATACATATTAATTTATTATTTCAATAAGTATTAAACTTCTACCAGGTTCAAATACGAGTTTCCATCTATTTACTAACTTCAATAATTGTAAAAATTGTTTAACTTGGAAATAAAAAAAATTCTTTTAGGTTTTTTAGATCTCTCATGTTGTTGATATCTTCATTCTCTTAAAATGATTTGCTAAACGCCTAAAAGATACTAATCTGATGGGGCTAAGTCGAGTGAATATTTAAGATGATTCATTAGTTCTAATCAAAATTGGTGAGCTTTTATATCTCTTGAGAGATGAGGTCGCGCGTTGTCTTAATGAAAGAGCACTATTCTTCTATTGATTAAGACTGGCAATTTTTGTTCAAGTAATGCATGTGAATTTTATAACTGAGTACAGTAATCTTATTTGTTTATAATTGGATTAAAAGGTTCAACTTGGATTATATCCAACCAAACGCAAACGAGAATTTTCTGTGGAAGAGGGCCTTATTTTATCTGGGGTGTTGTTTTTTTCCGAAGGTCTAATCCATTGTCTAGAGAGTTTAATATTATTGTTCATAGCTCACTTTTCGCTTCCTGTATCCTACCTAAAATGATTTACATTTTAGGCCAGTATTTCTCGCCAAAAAATAATGAAAAACATGAAAATAATGCGACATTACTTAAGGGACGACGTAGTAGAATTAAATACCTTAAAAAATGATTAAAATTAAACTTTTTTCTTCCATTTATGTCTAATTTCTTAATTCTCCAAAGTTTCCTAGGCGCTTCAAAATAATTACGTTAATTTAAATTTAAATTGAACTATAGGATTAAATAGACTACTGGGTTAATTTTCTAATCCTTGTAACAATAATGTCGTAATTGTTGGGAAGGAGAAAATTACCTTTAATAACTTAGTTTCCATAATGATGTTATCAAGAATAGCTGCAGCATTTCTTTTATTTTAAGCCAAAGCATTTTCGGGTTGACCACTTTGTTCATGCCGTCAAAGAAACTGCTTTGAATTCATTTTTCGTCCTTTCCTGAATTAGGCCATTTCTCCAAAAATTCCGTGCGTTGAATAATCATGACATGTCGACATCCTTGAGAATGGCTTCAGGTCACTTGTGTTCGACTGAACTTAAGAAAAATAGCAATGCGGAATTATTTGGATTCGTTTCATTTTCCACGCCATCTGTATTAACATGTAAATTAATAATGGAAGAGAGAGGTTTTACAATTAAGAGGTGGTGCATAATTTCGCTTCGATTTACCAAAACTATTTTGCAGCAGGTATCACTTTATGAATAACTAAAAATGTATAATCCTTATGTTAACATAGTGTGTTCCTATGTTACTGCAATGAAGGATCTGGAGTTTGGAAAGTTCTTCGCGGAGATTTGAATTGCGATTTATTCCTTATTTTTTATTAATTACTTAAAATTTAGAGGTGAAATCCCACGAAGGCATCTTTGGTAGAAAGTTTGTGAGGAATGATTTGTAAAGAAAGGGATGAAGTTCGAGGTTGTGAAAATTTGTGGGAGAAATATAAGACGACTAGTTTCAGGGGAAAAGTACTTAGCGAGTTCGAGACCTGGGAAGACGCGCAATTCTCTAGAATCTGCTAAACCTCAACAATTAAGGCAATCCACTCTGTGACTTCTGTCATACAATCATCGTGTAGAGATGTAACCCGATGGGAAGGATTGGGTGCGGCCGGACGTATGATTGTTACCTACGGCGAAGCGCCAGGTCTAGGTGTCGCATTTTTTCAAAAGGAGTAAAGTTCAATTGTACCCATTTAGAGCCATGAATTGACCCATATGACTATGGGACATAGGGTTATTCACCCTAGAGATTTCAAATCTGACATCGGTTTTGGCGCTGGATGCCGCCATCTAGTGGCAGAAGCCTCATTTAGCCATTCAAAGGCACTTGTAAGTGGGTTGGACCATGGGAAACCATCAATGCAATAACCATTTATCATCTTATCACAAAACGCCGCAGGTTATTAGAGGAACTTTCCCTCTTGTTTTTGGATTGTATGTAGGTTGCGATGACAAATATTTATTTGAAAATATCATTTATTGAGGAATAACAGAACCAATACTTAAATCAATAAAACGCGTTTAGAAGAACAGTATAAATGAAAATGGAGATGTTTTGATAAGTTGTCTTGATTTTGAGGGTGGGGGTAATATTTACATGAATATCAATTCATTCGTGTACCCACAAATACGAAATCTTGATACAAGCGAAGACTTACTATTTCAATGCGTGAGAGCTTGAATTATTCGATCGTGGATGCAGCTTATATCGTAACTGTAGAATCTTACAGAAGAAAAAGAGTATCCATGTGTACAGGGGATATATTGAAAGTGGGCTTGTGTACGTAATTCTTTTCTGATGAGAATTGTGAATATCTCGAATCCAGAGAAGACTTTGAGTTCGAGAGTTCAACCAGCAATTGTAATTGATATTCTGATACTTTGATGCAGGAGATGTAGAATTGTTGCCAACGTGGGAATGCGGCCCTCTATAGCCTTGTGTGGCTATTCGATGCTAAGATGATTATATATAGTTTTCGCTTGACTCAAGTCCTAAAAAAGATGTTTCTCCCTTGGATAGTTCAAAGGTAGATCCTAACTCGGCTGCAAATTAACTTGAGGGGAAAGTATTTGCCTTAACTTAGAGACATTAAAAATGCGATAGGATAAATTCCGTTTCCTACAATCTGGAAGTAAATATGCAGCGCGATAAAGGAAGAGATATAAGATCTGTTTTTTTTCCTGAGATTGAAATGCCAATGAAAAGTTACCTTGTTTAAAATGACTAAATTACCCTTATCTTTAGAGTTATCCAACCAAGGAAGGCATCGTTCTAGAATTACGGCGATGACAAGCATTTGTGAAGCAAATGAGACATGATTTGCTTTTGGCGTTTTTAAAGATCATTAAATTGTGTGGCTATTTGTATTGCTAATAGGCGCCAAACTGCGGTGATCTTCAGTTGTAAAGGGTCGAGATCCAATAAAATGTTTTGCGTTTTATCCCGGTTTCGACCTATCGATTGCATTTGTAGGGTACTCCTCGTTCATTTTTACGGCCAAAATCTATTTTCTTGCTAGCGATAGATATACATAGTCCGTCATTTGGGGATTGTTAGGCTGTTCTAACCGAGGCACATCGGACGAAGACGTAGGTGAACATATGAAGTTTGGGGGATACAAAAATGTGTTTCAGCCCATACAGATGTTATTATGAGTCCGTGCCGATTCATGTGTCCATTTAATGCGATGTGAGGAGTCATACATACGCTTACCTAGGCAAGAAATGTTGTCGTACTTCAGCAGTGATCGTATAAAGAAGAACCATGTGTACATGTTCACCCCTGTGTGGGTTTCTTTTATCTTTCAGAGGGTCTGCCTTGGCGACTGATTAAATGGGAATAAGTCACCGTAATCAAACTAGCCTATTAGTTATGCTAGATTAAGAGATTGAACCTAAAGAGCAACAAAATAAGACGTACAAAGCAAACAAATAACTCAAACCGACCCGAAATAAAAATAAAATAGGAAAAAAAGAACACATTCTCTCCTACACTCTTACACACACTATCTCAGTCTCACACTTTTACTCGCGCTCTCATTCACTATCATTCATTCACACACTCTCTTTAATAGTATTTCCCACTCTCTCTAACACTTACTCTCTCTCTCAAACTCTCTGATATACTCTCTACCACACTTTCATACTCTCTCACATACACCTTCACACACAGTCTCTCTCACACACGCACTCACACTCCCTCACAATCTATTTCACACACTCTCTTAGACTCTCTCTCTCACTTTCCGTCTCTCACATATACAATCTCTCTAGCACTAACTCTCTCACTCTCTCTTTCAAACTCTCTGTCGCAATCCCTTTTGAACTCACTCTCAAAATCTCTTTCGTACTCTCACTCTCTCTCATATTCTCTCTCGCACTATCACTCTCTCTCACATACATACGCTCTATCTCACTCTCTAACGCTTTCACTCACACTCTCTCGTATTCTAACACCTTATAATGCACTTGTAAGGCCACATTTGGAATAGTGCGTGCAGTTTTGGTCACCACATCTAGAGTGCGACACAGAAAGATTAGAGAGAGTCCAGCGTCGAATGACCAATATGATTCTTCACTTGCGAACAAATAATTACCAAGACAGTCTTAAAGCTCTAAATCTATTCTCTCTTAGACAGAGATGCATACGCGGGGACATGATAGAGTTATTTAAAATCGTTCATGGTTTTGAAGATATAAGCAAATCAAAATTTCTAATATTTATATCAAATGAATCAATGCGTGGTCATAACCTTAAGCTTGAGGGAAGTCACTTTCGGGCAGACGAAACGAAATTCTTCTTCTTCAACAGAACCATAAGAATCTAGTCTAACCTACCTGATACTGTGGTTAACGCAGCTAGTATAGGTTCATTTAAAGACAGGCTTGATAAATGGATGATGACAAATCCTAACCCAGATTTGTTTTACAGTAGATAAAAAAAGGCGCGAAGAAAAATTATAAACTTGCAATCAGCTTTTGTAGAAAATTTCCAGCCTCGGTTTTACTTTGCCTTTTCTCATCCTAGACCTTATTTTTTCTTCTATAATCCTTCTGGTAGCCTAGTAAGGACCAGTAGATCTGTTGATATTAGTCTTTCGATGTAATCTCTCACACTCACTCCTCGTAAGAGCACGGCGATGTGGTTTACTAGCCGCCGTGCTGACGCGACTCAGTGCCCGGTCTGGTTTCAGCTTAGTCCCTCATTCATCCGCTAAACCCTACCTCTTCATTTTGTAACAACGCTCTTTCCCTTGCCTTCGTCCTTCCATCCACCCTTTATACTTCCTGTTACTTCTTCTACCCTTTCGTTGGCCCCGTCTTACACTCTCTATGGATCTTTCCAATTACGGTTGCTTTCCTTTCGGACAACGAAAAAGATTTTGTATACCTGGATGCTAAGAATGGTGACCCTGACCTCTCCGACGCCTGTCAATTAACCGGATCTACCACTCCGACCTATTTATCATGCGATCGGTAAGTTTTGATATGGGGTTCCAAGGAATGATGGTGATGTTGTATACTGCTTGTCCCAGTGGCATCAGCTGGGCAAGTAAGACTTGGCCGATCCCTTGTTGGGTTCAAAGTAGGGTCGTCGTGGATAGGTTTAATGAAGTTAAAAAGAACAGGTATGAGTGACTACGGCCCCCTTAATTCGCCATTCAATCAGGGGGGACAACCAAGGATTATCCTAGCAGAGAGGGTGTTTCTTCCTTTCCGATAGACAGGTTCGGGGGTTTCCCCCTTACCTCCGTGAGCTCAGTTGCCTTCGGGCGACTTTTGTATAATGGCGGATCTTTTATACTTTCTCAGGGCCCTTCAAATATTCTAGTAGAGGAGAGAGTGGTTTTCCTTCTTCATTTGTGACAGGTTTGGGGGTTTCCGCCGTACATGCTTTCAAAGAGTTGCCTTCTAGCGACTCTCTATCTGCGACTGGTCCACTATTGCATTTACAGGGGCCTCCAAGAACACGTAGATGCAAGGGACGCGCCGCCTTGGTTCTTGTCATTCCCCGTCCCGATGAAGGACAGTGTACCATCTATTATCCCTTAAAGGGGTAAGATAAAGCGTCGTCCCATGGGCCTTGCTAAGACACTTCGTCGATCCGATGTTTGTCATGTTAATGGGAGCCGGTATGTACGCTCCACTTCTCTTGGCATCGCAGGTCAGTATGGAGGCCTCAGTGACGTTATATAGGTCATTTTTGTCTTCTTTAGAGATACTCGACACGTTGAGGGGATTGGAGGCCCCTTCTGAGGTAGAGCTGGTCCCGGTAGTGACCCCGCTCCAGATTGCAGGGACTTGAATGGGGGCAAAATTGGCTGGGTATCAGCCACCAGGCACCCGAGGATTTAGAAGGAGAGGAGGAACCTCCTTCCCCGACTGGTGCCCCCTTGACAGACAAATTCGTACCCACCTTAGAGAAGGATCTTGCTAAGGCCGGTCTTTCCTGCCTTAGGGCCCCATCTATGGAGGGAGAGAAGCAAATTCAGTCCGTGTCCTTTTCTCCAAACAAGAAAAGCAATGGGTGGCAAGAAGATGAAATCTTAAGCAATCCTTGTAAGGGCTCAAGGGACGGATAGGTTTGCACCCAATTCAGAAGCAACCAGACCAAGGCCGGCACGTGGGGCCACGAAGCGCCCTCGGGCGGGTGGGGTGTGTGGGGGGAGGGACAAAGACTAATAGTGCAAGTGTGGTTACTGGATCCTTGATTACGTTGGGGACCCTCATTCAGAGTCTACCTGGAGCTTTTTTGCCTGCCGGCTCAAACGCTGTCTAGTTATTTGTCCACAGCTGGCTGCATGTTGGCTAAAGGCCACATACTTCATCAAAAGAGAGCATTAGCTAGATTAATTGGTAGAAAACTGAAGTTGGTCCGTTTCCGGACGGAATCTTCCTGGCAAATTCGGTGGACCATTCAGAGGCGGCCATGACTTGCCGGTGAATGTAAAACCGTACTCTACCATGAATTTAGTTAAATGCATGGTTTATGATAGAATTGCCGTGGACTCTTGGCCAGCTAGGAGGAGCCGCGGAGGCTCGTCTACTCCCATTCCCTATTAGCTATTTTTTCTACAGACGATCCTGCTGGGCACGTACTCCCTGTCCTGTTTTGTGATCCCATGGGGGTTGGCAGGGGGATGCGCGATTTAAATATTGCGTGATGTTTCGGTTTTTTTATTTGCGATAAATATCTCCTTTTGGGAAGTGTCGGTGTAGCTTTACCTAGATAGGAGGTATATGTGTATTTCTGTGTACATTCTACCATCAGGCGACTCCGACGCAGGGTACATCCGACGCGTCGTGGCAAGATTACCAAAGCCCTTTCCTGTACTCGGGGATTTGAACGGTAATCACCTTCATTAGGGGGACAATACGATAACTCCTATGGTCAAATCATTGCTGACCTAATCGATGAGCTAGAGATATGTGTCTTAAATATGGCTGAGTTTACGCATTATTACCTGAGAAACGCTTCATTTTCCAGTCTTGATCTAGCCCTGTGCTCTCCAGATGCACAGCTTGATTTGGGTTGGAGGTGGTCGATACCCATGGTACTGACTATTTTTCCACTTCCTTTGGTGGTTGGTCTATGATATTAATAGCGATAGAGTATCGTGAAGACCATCCCACGATTAGGGCGTGGGAATCTTCCAACTTTTAATTTCTGAAATTTTGCGAGGTTGTCGATTCCGTGTAGGAGTCGGGAAGCTCCTTATCGGCGTTCCGAAGGGATTGCCCTGAGCATCAAAGGTATACCATCGGTGCTGCTGGAAGATCTTCTCGCTACGCTCTACGAAAACGTCCTTTCAATCTCTTTTAGTGCAGCCCAGATGCCAACTCTGGAGCGTCGACTCCAACAGGCATTGAAGTGCACCTCTTGCTATACCAAAACACACAGGTTTCGGTTTTCTTGGGCCAAGACCTGGGTAGTGCACTTCTGCCGCCAACCACGGTTGCACCCCGACCTGGACGTTTTCTTAAAGGGGCTTCGTTTTGGAAGTGGTGGATACGTACCGTTGCCTTGGTCTTGTTTTCGACCAACACTGTAATAGGACCTATCCTCCTTTTTTTTATTTTACGGTATGATATGTTTAGCTAGGCAAATTAAGTTCAAATATTTTTAATTAAGTAAGTTCCTTTAGTTTCAGAGAAGATATCTGATAATTAGGATTGTTTGTATTAGAGCATTCCAAATTGTAAAATTTCATAGTTAACTTTTACAAATTAAATGCTATAAATTCAGATTAAATAAGAAATAAAAAGGACCTCAGTAAACGATTAAGTATTTCAATATATATGAAAAAAGTTTTGAACTTCCTGATTTATTTTATTATTTACCTGTTAGGAAATTTATGTATTCAGTATTGCGATAACTTCTAATTTAGTTAAATTTTGTTAGCAAACTGTTTCGGTGCAGGACGGAGGTTTCCTCACCTCATCGTAAAGTTTTCTGGGAGTTTAAATTAGGCCCTAAAGTCAACTTAAGTTTATTATATATATATATATATATATATATATATATATATATATATATATATATATATATATTATACTCATATATTTACATTATTTATTAATAAATTAAGAGAATTTTTGTGTTCTGTTTCTTTTTAGTTTCGAATCTTGAATCTATGTTTGCCTGACGAAAAAATCTCTTCGGCTTTTCTCCAATTGTAAATATTCCCTTGTGTAGTAGTTTGTTCTTAAATAAATCTATTCTTATAGCCCTGTTGTTTATTAATAACCTAATTGCTCAAATTCTTAAGCTTCTGCATCATTGTTCCTTCCTTTAATTCTTCTTTTTTCTCTTGATTTCTACAGTTCTGCATAACCTTGAACATCGAACCGTCCAAGTCTTTGTCCTATTTCCTCTTCTACTATCTCTTTTCCTATTTCCTTTCTGAATACTCCCCTGAGTTGTCATTTGGGCTGGATTTACGCCCTAGCCAAGAAACCATTCGAACAACTCGCCTATCACTTTATGTTCTGCTGACCCAATCTGAGCGGCAACAACGCCTGACCTGGGATGCTCATATTCGCAAGCTTATGGTCTTTTTGTAACCACGCCATTGACATTCTTCGTTCAGTGACATTCAGCCTTTGGGTTGCTGATAGGGCTACTGCTTTACTTTTCTATTGATCCTAGTTTATTTGGAGCTTGATTACGGATGTAGGTTTTACGCATTAGCAGCCCTGTGTTTATTGGGGAAGGTGGTCTTTATCCATCACAGATACCATGCACTTTACGCTTTAAAAAGTGCTTTATGTGCTTGTATGGCTGGGTACGACGTTTCCTTCAGTCGCAAACGGATTTCACTGCATTCGCAGCGAATCTCAACGGTACCTATGTCACCCAGAGAAGCTCTTTGGGTTGAGTTCTATGAAACTTCTTCGAAAGCTCAGTGTAGCCCTTGGGCCGTGGCGCCTTTAGTTTAGTCCAGTACGCTACCCTGGAGGATGCCACCTTTGACTATTTGTCGACACGCCTCTGCTCCCAAAGCTTCCACAACGGTGGAAGTATTGCGTTCGCCCTTTATGAGCACACATCGTGGCACGCTTCAATCGCGCCAGTGTACACAGATGGCTCCAAGTCCCAGGAGAGGGTCGGCTTCCACGACATATCCGCTCTGTTTGAAGTCAACGGGGCTCTACCAGGCGCTGTGTATGTATTTATGGCCGAGCTGGTTTCAGTGACACGCTTCGTACGAGATATATGCGTCGTGCCTGTTATAGCATTGGAATTTGGGCACGCCTTGGTTCGTGGTATCCGTGATACCACCGTTACCGAAAGCCGGGCGGATGTCGAGATTATCTTGTCCTGGGTTCTTGGAAATGTGGGGATTGCGGGAAAATGAGCGCGCCCATGAGTATGTCAATGACTATGCGGTGACCAGACCAGTGTTTCGCTCTTTCTCACACTGACTACATGGTAGGAATCGCGCACATTCCGCTTTGGCAGGTTACTCAACGACACATTTAAGGACTACAAAAAAGGACTGATCAGTTTCAACAGGGAAAAAAAGTGTATGGCGAGGGCAGTTAAGAACAAGGAAAAGCGCGATTGCGCCCATCCGTAATAACCTCAAGGTTATCTATGTCAAAGCTCGTATCATTTCTAAAAAAATTCAGATATAGAGGAAATCACATTATCAAATAATTGCGACATAATCACCAAGACAGAATCGTGGTTAAATATCGAAAACAGATTTCCTAGCAGAATGTAAATTTCACCGGTTACACAATGTTTGAGAAAAGTCAAATTAATAAAAAGAGAGGATGTATTCTATTCTATATCAAAAACAATCTCAACTCGATCCAATTATCAAAGCCTCAAAAGGCAAACGTAGACACATCTCACATACTTCTTAAAAACAAGTACGGGATGAAAATAGTGCTAGCCCGAATATACAGACCTCCAGCTCAGCCAGTGAAAACAAACTGCGATATATAAGAACAAATCAGCGAAATAAAAAAACTCGCAGGATACCGTAATTTTGGGGGGATTGTAATCTACCGGTATCAAAGTGGGGCGAACCACCATCTGTTCATCATGGACACGATCTCGATACCAATTTACAAAAAACGTTCACTAACTCAGTTTGTAATAATCTCTGCTCACGGAAATAACATGTTTGATCTAATATTTCCAACCCAGGAAGATTTGGTAGCAGTGACGGCTCGTGTATAGGCACTGCGGAACTGCAGCACCCCCTATTTCCACTCGATATTATCGAGAACATTCAATAAAATGAGTCCTCTTTTCTTTAATTCTTTCTTTATACTTTTACATTATATAATCCTTAAGCTTAATGTCAGTAGCCATCCCCTAGGTTCGGAAAAAAATACAAAAATCCTTGTATAGAACTGTGCGCTTCACAGTTCCAGCGACGCTGTGTTAAGCTGTTGTGCACATGCTCACGTGTCAGGGATAGTCAGCTGCACGCTAGGAAGAGATAGCACTGTGGCTCACGTAGTGCCGACTCTAGTGTGCTGGTGGAAGGTATTGTTTCTTTTTGACTCGGCATGTGTTGTGCTTAAATCGTGTTTATATTCTTGAATGTGATAAAAGTGTAGAAATTAATTCATATTTTTCGGTTCTTTTATTAATTAATTAATTGAGCTGAGGAAATTTATCTTTGAAAATAATCTAAATGATGTTCTTAGTGAAATTAGGAAACTGATGAAAATCCTTTTGACAATTTCCATGACTCCATCATTTTTCAACACTGAAAAGAATAAAAAAAATTCTAAGGAGCACTAGGAATTCAGAAACACTAAAATAACTTGCATTGCTTTCAATGGAGAAAAAATTCCTCAGTAGTCATCAAGAGATCAAGGAAAAAATAACAGTCAACAAAATTTAACTTTTTGTTGACTACAAAGATTAGAATAAGATTTTTTTGATGTAGTTTTATGTATAGATTTAAACATGGAAGTTATTTTTATCGAAATGACTCCAGTTTTTAATAAGTTGCCAATTACTATTTTTGTCAACTTTGAAGATTTTAATGAATTTCATTCTTTTATTTCTTATTTTCAGGTTATTTAACTAAATAAAATTAGAAATAAAAGCAACAATTTTAATTAAAATGTCAAGAAGACAGTGTAAAAATAGCCCAGATAAATTCTGCTACATATGTGGTTCAGTAACATTTTTAAAAAATCAAAGAAAAATTTCTTCTCTAGTGAAAGAACTATATAATTTGTACTTTAGATGTAAAATTGGCGAGCAAGATAAACCATGGGCACCACATATGTGTTGTACGACATGCTTTAATTCTTTATCAAAATGGTCTAAAAGAAAAATAAAAAGCCTTCAATTTGGTGGTCCAATGGTATGGCGAGAGCCCCAAGATCATGCCAGTGACTACTATTTCTGTTTGGAAGACATACAAAGTAAGTAATTGTTGATTGTGCACTGTACCTACGTTTTGAAGTAGTATACTGTAATATTATTTTTTAAAAATATAAAATTAATTAAGTTTAGAACCACTTTATTGTAATCACACATATGTACATAACTTTGAAATTGTATGCATATAATTTCCATACTTTTAGGTAAAACAACGAAGTCCGCTTCAGCTGTGGTATATCCCAACCTTAGATCTGCTATTCGGCCTCTACCTCACTTAAAAGACATTCTAGTACCTAAACCACCAGCAGAAGTTGTTTTGTCTAACTCTGATAAATCAGACATGGAATCATGTGAGCCAGAGACTGAAATTTATGTTCCTGAAACTGTTGATACTACTCCAAAGCTTTTCCCACAACTTGATCTAGATGATCTTGTAAGAGATCTAAACTTAACAAAGCAACAGAGTGAAGTAATGGCCTGGAGACTGAAACAACAATTTACAAGACAAACTTTCATTTGACAACAATTTATGCTACTGTAATAATATTCCACGTCTCTTTGAAGAATTAGATATACATTATGAACCCAGTCAATAGACAATTTTCATTGACGCTTTTTTATATAGTAGTAAAGCCGTGCTTCTTTATAATGGAAATAAACTACCATCGATACCAGTAGCTCACTCTGTTTTTTTGAAAGAAACTTATAAGAATTTGTGTTTTTTGTGCCAGTAGGACAGAAGAGTTTGGGGAGAACATTACATACGCTCAGAATGGCCTTTAAGAGAAGAGACCAAACTAGGTTGTCATAATGTCATAGGAGAACCATTGGTTCCTAAAGAAAACATAATTTTGCCACCACTTAACATAAAATTAGCTTTAATGAAACCATTTGTGAAAGTCTTAAAGCATGACCAGCCATCCTTCCTATATTCAAAAGTCAAATTTCCTAAGATTAGTGATGCTAAAATTGAAGTAGGAATCTTTGTTTGGTCTCAGATTCGACAACTTATGGTAGATAGTGAGTTTGAGGCAAAATTTAGCAGGCCAGAATTTGAGGCCTGGCATAGTTTCAAAGGTGTATGTAATGGTCTCCTTGGAAGGCAAAAATCAGAAAATTACCACATTCTTGTTCAGAATTTATTAAGTCTTATAATGAGTTGGGATGTAGTATGTCACTAAAGGTGCATTTTTTTCATTTCCATCTGTCTTTGTTTCCAGAGAATCTAATATTAATAAAAAATTAAATGTGCAGATTACAAAAAACTGAAGTCATTTCATGAAAAATAAAGGTCATTTTCGTAATTGACGCAAAAAACTACAATAAAAAACTACTTTCTCATTTCTGTAGCAAAATCATTGTTGGACAGTGTAATTAATCTTTTTGCGCAAATTAAAACAAGAAGAATGAATTTCGTGTTTATGAATGGATCAATCTTGAACTGTAACAATTTAGGCTATTAGTAAGTAAAAATATGTTTATCTATAAATTTTATTTTTATTTGTTTATTTCCTCTTACACAATATTAAAAATAATTCTAAAGAAATTCTGATGAAGCACCCCCACTACTTTTAGCTACGAGCCGCCACTGTTTGGTAGAGAATTTTAATGTTTAGATGATTTTTGTAATAGCGACCACCGTGCAATCACATATACTATAAATTTTACTAGAACCTATATAATTACTAGCAACAAAAAGTCTCTGACTTTACAAAAGCGAATTTTATTAATCTCAGAGCAATATTTTAGCAAAACAACCTAACGCTTTGCGTGGCACAAACGATCTGATCATGATTTGGACATTTTTACTAGTCTTTACTCGGAAGTGATAAAAGAATGTACACCTTTTGAAAATCAGCGTTTTCCACACAAAAATAAACCTAAGTGGTAGAGTAGTGAGATATCTGATGGTTTATGCAAGAAAAGCAACACCCATAGTATATTAAAAATCTATAATGATGAGGAAGAACGTGCCAAGTATATAGACTTACAACGTAAAGCCAAAAGGTTAATCAAACATAGTAAAAAGGCATTGGAATTTTAAGTGGTGAATCAAAGTAAAACCAACCCGAAAGACATTTATACTTACATACTCGTAAGACAGAAGAGAGTAACAACTTAAACTATCGGACTGCTAACTAATGAGAACGTAACTTTACTACGAACGAAAAGAGAATGAGTTGTATCATAAACACATTCTTTACATCAGTTTTCACTACAGAACATCTTAGAGATATCCCAACAGAGGCACCTTTCTAAATTGGTAACAACGAGGCGTCAAGTAGTATCAGCGTTACAAAAAAGAAACGTAATACCATATATTGAAAAATTTAAGTAAATAAGTCACTCGGGCCGAATACGATTTCACCTTGCGTATTAAAGGAAGCCAAAAGTGAACTAGCCAAACCGCTGTAACACCGATATTTTAAAAGGCAGTAATTCTCTGCCTAGTAATTATGACCCAATTAGTCTAACCTCGGTCATTTTCAAAATGCTAGAGACACTCATACGCGATAATACACTCTTTAACATTTTGAGGAAAATAACCTACTTAGAGACACCAAACACAGCTTTCTTAATAAACGCTCTTGTTTAACGAATCTATTAGACTTTTTTAACAACATTCTTATAGAATACAACGAGAGTAAAGCAGTAGACATAATTAATGTAAACTTTCAAGAGGCATTCAATAAAGTTCCCCACAAACGTTAAATAACTAAATTAAAGGCGTACGGGGTTCAATGTGACATAGCAAGGTAAATAGAAAACTGGCTGAGCAATCATTAACAACGCAAAGTTATAAATATAAAATCATCTAATTGGACCGACGTTCCTAGCAGGGTGCCTCTAGGGGCAGTTCTAGGACCAGTTCTATTTCTAGTATACACTAATGACTTTGACGAAGACCTTTCATGCATAATACTAAAGTTTGCTGATGACAATAAAACTGCGAATACATTACTCACTACGCGCAGATTAAAGAAATGCAAAACCATATTGACAAATTGTCAAACTGTGCGCAAACCTGGAATGACTTTTAACGCGGATAAATGTTCATTGGAACATTTAGAATACCGAAAAGGCAAAGTAAATTACTCATTAAATGTTATTCAACTCTTAAGCGTAGACAGAGACATATACAGGGTCACCCCCCAAAACCGGGCCCCAACTTTCCATAAGCCTCATTTCTTAGTTTTCTGCAAGGATAGAATGAAACTTTGGTGATAACTAGTTTATTGTGTTTAAAAACATCATATCAAAACATGAGAGTCTTTGGACTTTTCTTCTTTATTCTAGATCGCGTGTTCGAGATAACCTCCATTTACCTCTGTGCATTTCTTGAGGCGCAGCACAAAGTTGTCCGTGACGTCCTAACAAACCGACCGACTAATGGCTCTGATCTCCTTCCTGGTGGCTTCCTTGAGTTCCGTGATGGTCATGGGTCTCCATGCGTACACTCTGTCTTTAAGGTCGCCCCAGAGAAATAAATCTGGGGGGCTAAGTTCTGGGCTGTTAGGTGCCCACCAAAGTTCTCTTTCAGCCAATCTCGGGACAGGTTTGAGGTGTAAGAGCTTGTTCCATCTTGCTGGAACCAGAGCTTCCCGATAAGCGACCGGAACAGGGTCTGCAGCTCCCACTTGAAGGTTTAGAGGACCTCAACATACCGCTCCTTAGTGACTGTCACTGTCGTGCAAGATTCCTCGAAGAAGAATGGTCCGATGATGCCTCTGGCTGAGATTACAGTCCATACCGTGCACTTAGGGGAGTGTAGGGACTAGGTGGCTACCTCATTCGGTCTGAAAGCTCTTCAGAAGACATTTGTCATTGAGTTTACCTTTCCTTTAAGATAGAAGTGAGCTTCATTTGAGGGACTTTGACGAGTCCCGTAGGCTAGCTAGGAGAGTGAAGTCCAGCATAAGGGCGGCAAAGCGTGCCGAGGAGCTCCGAGTGGCGGACTTTGCAAAGGGAATCCCAAGAAGTTCTTTGGATATGTAAACAGCCGTAAGCCAATCATCGCACGATTGGGCCTTTAATGAATGAGGAGGGGGCATTAAAGCACTCAGATGTAGAAAATGCTAACCTCCTCAACGACTACTAATCTTAAGGGTCGTCGTATAACATAACATTATATCAATACCATATTATATGTATGGGGGAGGGACCAATAGCTTAAAAGCGAACCGACAAGAGATGGAACGCCACGAGTTTCGACGCGCGGAACAGCAAGAAAAGAGTGCAACGAGGTCAGGTAAAATTTTGAGCAATGGCTTAGCTCAATGTTATTTAAAGAGGCATGTACAAAAATATAATTTTATTTACATAAAATAAGAGAATTAATGGGCAAAATTAAATTGGTAAGCGAGGGGGGAATTGCAGAGTTATGCACTAGACTCTGAAGTTAGAAATTAATGCGTTACAGAAGGAGACTATTCAAATGGGGAGGATTAACTCAAATGGGTTGCTGAAGGGAAAGAGGGGTTGGCTTACGGAGGATTCCGGGTGAGACGTCAGGGTAAGGCTTCACGGATGTCTTCTGCAGGCAATAAACGTGAGGGTGAGGGCGCTCGGAGCTCGGAGCGGGAAGTTGACGTGATGACGGCTCTCCAAAAAGATGGGGGAGGGGCGGTAACGCCCGGTCCAGGGCAGAGTATTTCGGCCTCCCGAAGACAAGGAGGGAACGAGGATGGCTTCGACAGAAGTTGATTAGCGGAGTCGGAAAAATCGCTCGGTGGCGATCGTCAAATGGAATTACCTCACTGGCTGGGCTAATTCCAACACACAAAAGTTCAGCCGTCACTTTGCTTTGTTGTTAGCACCTGACTTGGAACTAGAGGAATGCTTCTTTGATGCCGGCAGGGACTCCTCAACTCTGTGTCTCACACATGGAAGACGAGCCCTATATATCCGAGGATCCCCCCGCAGGGGTGGGGGGAAACAGCGCTACTGTCGAATGGCCTCGAATTTTCCCGTCGAGGCGATTCTAACCCGCGAAAAGGTGGTCCGAGGTTGTCGCGGTTTGAGGCTACCGCTTGTGGATGGGGGGGGGGAGGCTAACCAATTTAAGCCTAACCAAATTCTAGAACCTTCTCCAGCGCATGGATGTCACTTCCGTGCTGGAAAAGAAATTCCACGTGCAATTCCCCCACACATCCATCATTCGAAAGATTATGCTTTACAGAGCAGTTGCGTAGGTAAGGATCATCCCACCCGTCGAACTAGAATTATCAAGGGTCTAGGGAAATTCTGACCTGCTACAACAGGTGTACACACACAAAATACGTGAATCTGAGTTCAGCGGGGAATTTACGTACATAAGCCTTAAACGGGTCAATTCTAGAGACAATTTAACTAGCATAATTTTAAACAAAAAAAAATCACAGGAGAACATTAGCGACATTTCAGTGGAACCCCCAAAAAGGTGCAATTAAATGGAGGCATGAATATGGGACTAATGACTAAACAACTTGGAAAGTATTTTGAAAACTTCAATGAGCTGACCCCGCAGTCTACGGGTTTCCAGCGAGAACATATCTAATTCCCCTAGTCTATCCTCATGACTTTTATGTCGGATAGAGGGAATCAGTTTGGTTGCCCTAGCTTGTACGCGTTTCAACCTTGCGATGTCCTTTCGAAACGATGGACTCCAAAATTGTACGGCATACTCCAGGTGCGGCCGAACGAGGGAGTTGTACAGACAAAGTACTATCTCCTTGTTACGGTATCCAAACTGGCGCTTTATGTACCCTAACATTCTTTGGGCTTTCTTCTCTGCCTCGATGCACTGTTTCGAGAACTTGAGGTCGCTAGTGATAGTTACACCCAAGTCCTTCTCAGTGTCGGTGGATTCAAGAGCAGTGCCCTTTAGGATGTACTAAGATTTGGGGTTTCTGTGGCCGATATGCATCACTTTGCATTTGTTCACGTTAAAAGACATTTGCCACGTGCCTGTCCGACCACTCCCCAATCTTCCGAAGATCTTCCTGCAGGCGCGCAGTATTTTCATCCTTTGTGACGTTCATAGCAAGCTTGGTAATCGGCAAATTTAGAAATCTTCGCAACAATGTCACCATCAATGAGGTTGACGTAGATGATGAATAGTAGTGGTCCCAGGGCAGAACCTTGAGGTACACCGCTAGTAACGGGCACCCACTCAGAAGCCTGTCCATTCAACACTACCCGTTGCCGTGTGCCGTTTAGCCAGTTCTCTATCCAACTTGCTACATTTTCATCTACGCCCAGCGCACGCACTTTCCGGACAAGGCGGCGGTGTGGTACCTTGTCATAGGCCTTTTGGAAGTCAAGGTACACAACATCCACCGCTTTATCCCGATCATGTTCACTGCACACGAAGTGGAAGAATTCCACAAGGTTCGTCAGGCATGACCGTTGCCTTTGGAAGCCGTGCTGGGAACTCTTCAGTAGCAGGTTTGACTCTAAATAAGACGTTATCTTGTCCACTATCATGCTTTCCATGAGTTTACTGACTATCGAAGTCAAACTGATGGGTCGGTAGTTTGACGGATGGCTGGGGTCTCCTTTCTTGAAGATCGGAGTCACCTCCGCCTCCTGCCAGTCTAGGAACGCATCCGGTCCGGATTGAAATGTTAAAGATAGCGCACAGATGTCGTGATACTTCATCGCACACTTCCTTCAACACCTTGGATAGAAACCTGTCCGGTCCAGGAGACTTATTTGTCTTTAGGTCAGCGATCTTTTTCTTTATTTCTCCTTCGGTGAATTCCATTGCTTGCAGCTTTTCCCCCGAGTAGGAATCCGTGGGCTGAGGGATGGGACAACACTCTTTAGTAAACACTGAAGAGAAGTAGGTAATTGAGTAGGTTAGCATTTTCTGCATCTGACTGAGTTAATGCACCCTCCTCGTCCACTAAGGGCCCAATCCTACGATGGATTGGTTTACGGCTATTTACATAGCCAAAGAACTCCTTGGAATTCTCCTTGCAGAATCTCGCCACTCGGAGTTCCTCAGTACGCTTAGCCGCCCTTATGCTGGACTTCACTATTCTGGCTAGCTTCCGGTACTCTTCAAAGGCACCCAAGATCTTCGATCGCTGGTACGCATTTCTCTTCTCCCTAAGCAGTTGCCCGATTTCTCGATTAAACCACTTTGGTTGAACAGAAGACCGACGGAGGCATTTCAGAGGGATGCAACTTGACTTAAGACTTATGAACTTATTTTTGAAATTGTTTCACCAATCCTCAACATCTTCGCATACCGCTAGCATTACATCAGTCAGCCCAGCACGAAGGCTTGCAAAGTCTGCTCTTCTCAACTCAAGTTTCCTTGATTGACTGGCAACAGACCTTACCTTCGGGATCTTGACGCAAAATCTAACTAGCTCGTGATCACTGCCACCGAGCTCTTCGCTTACAGAGAGATCCTAAACGATATCATCCTCAGAGGTGAAGACCAAGTCAAGGATATTGTCTCCTCTCGTCGGTTCTCGGACGCATTGAGTGAGGAACTCGTTGTTGGCGAACTCCAAGAGTAGCGTGCTCTTGCCACAGGCTGCTCTGGTTTCCCAGTCGACTTGTCTGTTGAAGTCGCCCATAACGATGCACACTCTGCCTTGAACGAGCTCACTTAGCAGCTGGTACAGTTCTTTGTCCTTCTCAACGGGTTGAGAAGGGGTCTGTAAAGCAGCAGGGTAATGTATCTGACAGGACCTATCTCAAGGTCGACGCCTAGGAGCTCGTGATCGGATATAATGTTGGAGTTCGTGGATTTGATTGTATCCTTGACATACAACATTACACCGCCACCTTCTCTGTCTGGCCTATATTTGTGGAAGAGTTGGTAGCCAGGAACCGTGAATTCGCCTTTAAAGTCTCGGTTTGAGGTTTTTATCCACGATTCCGTTGCTACGAGGCCACGGAGCTCAGGAAACTTGTTCCTAATTCACCTCGCATTAAACAGAAGAACTTTCAGGGAGTCCCCTAATGTAGGACCCCCTATACTCTGTTGTTTCCCTGCTTCTTGGTTGTCGTGGTGGCACCATTTTTGACAACCTCCGAGAAGGTTGTTTGGGGAGTGACTCGGGCGTACAGGCGTACGTCCGCCTTCCCAATGGGCCGGACACTCTTTTGGGTGTGCTCCACGACATCCAAGATGAGGTTAGCTAGGAAAGCCTTGCCCTTAAAGGATAGGTACACCCCATCCCTTCGGTAGAGGTATTTTATACCATAGAATACAGCGTACGGGGCGACAAAAAGGACACCCTCCGCCGTACAGAGGTCTGCAAGGCGCCGGTTTAGCGACATGTTCCTTAAGTGGGCAGTCCGGCTTGGACCCCACCTCGGAAGCATTCCCACCACGACGCATCTGCTGGTTTCCAGTCCACAGTCGTCGACAGCGCCCATAACTGTCATCATAATTTCACCTGTAGGGCCTACCCTACCTCCTCTGAGGTAGAGGTCGTTGCCACTTACCATGAGGGCAACGACTGAAGTCTCAGAAATCTTAGACTTCTCGGCCTCAGCTCTTACCTGCTCATTCCCCCCAGCCTGGGAGGCAGCTCACCTTAACGCTTGTGCGAAGGCGGGTCGCTAGCAGGGGCTGCAGGCCCCTTGCCTGGGAATCACCCACGAGGCTAACCCTGGCACATTTGCCTGGCACATTTGCCTGAGTCTTTGTTTTCTGAGGCAAGCTCTCCAATTCCTCTCTCTTCCCAGTCACAGTCTTTTCAGTCTTTTTTTTCTTCTTTTTCTTCTTCTTCTTCTTCTTCTTTTTCTTCTTCTTCTTCTTCTTCTTCTTCTTCTTCTTCTTCTTCTTCTCTATCATCTTTTCCCCCTTGTCATCCTTTTCAATAACTTATTCTACCTTTTCTTCTTCTATTTCTCTCTCTTCCTCTTTCTTCTTTCCCTTTTTCGTCTTCTTTTCCTTTTCTTTTTTCCTTCTGGCATTTCTGCCACATTCGGGCCCGGCCTCTCTGCAGAGGTGGTGTTTGCCACAGGACTCGAGAGCTCGTTTAACTTCTCTTCGAGCCTGCGGATCTGGTGAGCGTGCTCCTCCTTGAGCCTCTCAATTTTCTTTTCGATGTCTGCAGTCCTTTCCCTGTAGTAGGCCACTACTTCTTCGACTTCCTTCTTCAAGATGAGAGTGGTGCATACACTGCCTGGGTGGCATTTCGCATAGCAGCCCTCCGGGAAGTCAACGCACCACTCGTCCTTCTTACATGTGGCACACGTAAATTTAAGCACTGCTGGACCTTTCTTGCCTGCCATTTTGAACACTCTATATTTCTTAAGCTTGTGACCAATCAATATATAAAAAGGGGGGTTTGGTGAGTTCTCCCCGCGTGAGTCGCTCCCGCCTATTGATCGGAGTCGTTTCGGAGTCTTCCAGAAGGCGCGCTCCATGTGCTGCTGTTCGTCCGACCGAGTCATCAAGCCTCGGCGTGCCGTGGCTCCCAATCAAACAGCACAGACGGTCCCCGAGGGGGCCATCGATTTGTCACCAGGTGAACAACAACGAAGCACGCCCATTACTAAACTCCTACTAGTTCCCTTCACAACGGCCAGAACCTCGGAGTAGCGTTCAATGGATATCCCGTCACACCAAGAAACTCGACCCAAGGCTTTTTGTTGGCCTGGCAACCAACATGGGAACAAAGGGCCGTCACTTCGGACCAATGCTACCAAAAGCACCCGTCAACGGTCACTGTAAATGGTCGTTAATTAAGCGCCAGGGAATGGGTTAAAGGGGCAGTACCCTCATCCCATTTATCGTGCCTCAACGCCTAAGACCCCTCAAGTCCTAGTCTCTCGCAACCAGTGAGCGTCGATTGGCGTTGTTTATAGAGGTTCTAAAGCCTCTCTTCTGACGCATGAGGTAGCTGCCAGGTCCTTATATGTAAATAGATGAAAAAAGGGTACGAGTGACACGATAGGAATAGGGTTGTTTTTTTGTTGCTTTTTTTCTTCTTGTATGAGTAGAAGAAATAGGATTTATGTAAGAAAAGGGGGTACCAGAAGATAGGTACCCACGCCGACATAGCTCGAAAAGTCAAGGGTACGCACAAGCTCTCTTCCCGCGACAAGGGGGCGTCACCTCTCCCTCTATTTTCTCTCACTCTTTTTATCTTTCACACTCTCATTTATTCTTCCTATCTCATACACTCTCCCTCACAGACTATCTCTACCAATAAATATTTCTTCTCTAACATTCTATTTTACACCCTGTCTCGCACTCACTCTCACAACTCTCTCTCTCTCTCGCACTCTCTCTCACGTTCTCTCTCGTATTTTCTTTTTCACTCTCACACTTCTCTCACACTTTCTAACACTCTCACTCTATTTCGCACTTTCTCGTACTCTCTCCTGCTCTCACTCTCTCTCGCACATTCTCGCATTTTCACTCTCTCGTACTCTCTCATACTCTAGCCTTTTTTCTCTCTCACAATCTTGCATTCTCTCTCTCTCTCTCTCTCTCTCTCTCTCTCTCTCTCTCTCTCTCTCTCTCTCTCTCTTCCACTCTCATATTCTTTCACACTCTCTCTTTCTCTCGCACTCTCTCACTCTCTCTCTTTCAGACTTTCTCTCCCCTTCTTTCTTAAGTTCTGTTTTTCATGGAGGCCTCCTTAAGGAATCTCTCCTGAGATTTCCCAAATTGGAATATGAATTTAATCAGTGTAAAAGACAGGACAGTTGCTGAGTTTGTTAATTTGTTGTATTTTTAGTAAATAGAAAGACGTGAGAATTCTTAGACTCTATTGTGAAAATGCGTTTATATCATCCTCATACACTCAATACGAAGTCATACAATGTGTGAACATAAAAAATGTAATTGTAGAAATATATTTACTTGGTCCTTACTTCCTTAAGATATGCTAGCTGTAGGAGGAGATGTGAAATGTGTGTTGATTTAAGAGGGGCATGACTATTCTCATATTTGTCTTTTCAACTTCCGATTTTTGAAACAACATTTAAGACTATAGTGAGGTTGGACTTATGGTATAAAGAGAAAAAGTGTAATAATATGAAAAAGAGTTAATAATTGTACGAACAAAATTCCCATGCATAAATTGGAAGGGAGATGCAGAGTTTTTTTTAAAGGAATAAGAGAAAAATGTGCGAAGAGTGAGAAATTGTTATAACTGGTGAAAATCGATTAAATGCCAAATTTTGGTTGGATGAAGTGAAATTACCAATAGAAAAGATGCATGGCATCAATACATTGGATGTATATATGATTCTAAATGTATTACTTTATGAAAACTGTGATTGGTAGACCATTTGTGATTGGAATGGTATATTATCAGTTCGAGGCACGAGAATTGCTTGAGAATTTCTGAATAAGTGGTCTAAAGAATAGACGGGATTCACTGGTCAAGTGACAATACAACGCCCAACAACCTGGCTCAACGGGGGGGACGGGGGAGGCGAGGCTGTGTAGACGAAAGTTAGTGATTTCAAAGACTTCATGATGAGGCAACACAAACAAGGGCAAGTGTGTTTCCCATAGATCTATTTAGGTATAGGACATTTTCTGTAGCTTATTTCCTGTTCCCTGACCATCCATTTTGTTGTATTTGTTTGTTTTTCTATGTTTTTTTGAGGGTGGGGGGGGGGTTAGGTTATTGGCTTTCTTTTTTATATTTTTTATTTTTAATATAGGTGACTATGACATTAGTAGTAATCGCCAGATGAGAGCCTTAGAAAAAATACTTATTTCCTGGTCTTTAAAACTACTACACACCTTAATGCCATAGGATGAAAAGGAGAGAAATTATAACAAGAGAAGAGGAGAGATGAGGCAGCTTTAAGTAAGGTCTGTACCTGCTCGACCCATATCCGATTCAGTCATTTTTTCAAATTTGGGCACGAAATCGTACATCTTTAATTTACTAAGTTAATTTTTTTCCGTAACGACTTAACTTTTAATTTAACTTTGAAAATCATTAACGGTCTAATTATATTTGAAGTAATCTCGCAGCAAAACTTTCTAAATAAACTTTTAAACTTTACATGGTCACGGTGTGAAATTTTCATCGTTATGGTAAGAAGCAATTTTAGACTTTATTTTTAAGGTTATAAGGACCATTTTTGCCTTAACTCGCTCAGTCAAATGAGAAGATTGCAAAAAGGGTGAAAAAAATGATACAGGCCATTATTATGCATTGACATTGTAGGTGTTGCATTTTCCTCTTTAAGGTGTTATTTACTGATTATATTATTATGGAACAATAAAAGTTTTATGTTTAAAGGTGCTATAAACACGTTTTGTTATTATGAAATGTATATTTATCGCTAGTAATATCATTATAGACTTATTTTTCATATTTATAGCATAGAAGATGCGTTTAGAAAAGCTGAGTGAAATTTGATACATTGGGAACTCATGTAAAAAGGATAAACATAATTTCACACTTTGGTAACTCATTTACACGATCAAGGACTTATTTGATCGCCGTTCCTCTCTCAATACTTTTTGAAAGCAGAGCCTAGGCCTATTATTTACGGTACAGCAGGTAGGCTTAATAATAAATTGAACACACAGAATATATGCATTTCATGGAAAGAGTAATTTTTTTATGACTCTTGGAACCATTTTAGTTCTCTAGAGATTTCTTTCTACTTATATTTGATAAAAAATGGAGATGAAAAAGAAATTATGTAAATAGTATGTTTTTTTATTTTAATTTCCTTTTTTTTTTTACTTTATCATTTTTTCTATAAATCCTATTTTAGGAATACAATTTATTTTTTAACAGTTTGAATTTTAGTTTGTGAGTTACTTAGATATATTTGAAGCTTTTATCCAAGTTCTAAGATTTCTTTTTAGACTTCGGAAAACAGCTCCAGGGTTGGTTTTTCACATAGTTAAATTTTCATAAGTTCTTAAAAAGAGTTCTGAAAAAAATAAGTATGATTATCGAAAGTTTGGAAATTTATTAAAACAAAAATAATTACAAATCGTAAAAGTTCAGAAAATGCATTAAAATTAAGACATGGCTGTTTTTTGTTTTCGTATATAAAAGCAAATTAAGATGGAAAAAAATGGCGCTGAGGATTGTTTTTCCGGATATAAAAAAAAATCAAATATAAGGTTTTGCTGTGCCTTTGGCCTAGAAAATAAGCATAGATTTGAAAAAGATGTCTTTGGTTTTGAGAAGTCCATCGAGGTCGATGATGACAGATGACCTCTTGACGGCAGCAACCTGCACTAGGTTTAATGTGTGCAGTCTTCGGACCCGTATCTTGACCGAGGGGAGAAGGACCCTGGTGGCAGGAAAGGCTCGAGACGGCCAGGCTCCATCCTTGGCTGCAGGGACCTGCAGAGACACCGGTCTGTTGGTGCTCGCCTATAGGCACTCCCGATCCTGGTTTGTGATCGAGGTATCCTTCTTCTACCCTTTGCCTAAAAGGCAGAACCACAACGCGGGTGGGTGGGTGAATGCAGTAGTTGGTAGGCGCCAGGGCGTGTCTACACACCGGTGGGCCTACATTTTAGTGTTAAGTGTCTTCTTTGCTCGCCTTCTCGCTTACAGCTTCTGCCGCTGGTTAGCCCTTGTGATTAAACCGGGATTAATTGTATCAATAGTTTTTAGCATTAAAAAGCATTTATAATATCCTATTTCTTTGAAAATATAACTATGGTAAATTTTATTTCAAGCTTTCCGAAGTGACGAAACTAAAAAAAATAGACCAAGAGTAAATAATAGGAAATATGTACTGAAGACCTTTTAATTTTTTTTTAGACAACAAGCCATGGCTTCGCTACTCCCCCGCCATCCTATTTCGTATTTGAAATACCATTTCATTATACTTTTTTATTCTTTGTTGAATCTCTTTTAAAGTAAAAGCAAAAATATAATAGATGCTTTATTTGTTAATTATTAAACCACACCCTACAAAAAATAAGTCATTCTGAATTACTTTCTCCAACCCGCTTCTTTCTTTTAACAACCGGGAATTCTTCAATTTTTCTTCTTCTTTTTCTTATTATTTTTATTATTATTATTTTATTATTATTAAGCTCTTCATCTTCTTCTCTTCTCCTTTTCGATCTCTTCTGCTCCTCCTACTTCTCTTCTTCTTCTCCTCCTGCTCCTATTCATTCTCTTACGTCTCTTCCATTTCATTTTGTCCTTTTTGTCTCCCTCTTCTTTTTCTTCTCTTTATCCTGTCTTCTTATTTTCTTTTCTCCTCTTTCTTATCCATGTCCTATTCCTTCCTCAACTCCTCTTTCTCATTCACATCATTTTTTTTCTTTTCTTCTCCTACTCATCAATCTTTTCTTCTCTTCCTCCTATTTATTCTATGTTTCTCCTCCTCTCCTTCTCCGCTAATTATTTTTCTTCCGTCTCTTCTTCTTCTCCTATTCTTCCTCTTCCTTTTCATCTTCTTACTCTCATCTTTTTCAACTTCTTACTCTCATCCTTTTCATCTTCTTACTCTCATCCTTTTTTTAAACTTCTCCTTCTACGCCTCCTCTTTTTCTTTTTTCACTTCTTTCTTCTTTTCTCCTTCCTCTTTCCTCCTTTTTCTTTCTCTCACCATCCTCACCTTCCTTCTCTTCTTATTATCCTACTGTCCTTCATCCTCTTTTCCTCCTGCATTTCTTTATATTTAACCCATCCCCAAATTTCCGTTCTTAAAATATATTGTTAGAAACAAAAGTAGCGGCTTCTCCACTCCTCAGTTAGCTCTACCCGTTTTTAGGTGCCAGTCGTTATTTCCTCCTGATAAAGATTAAGATTTAATATCTATCTTAGAAATAACTTTGATAAAAATTTTGAATATACAAAAAATACAATAAAAAAGAATAAATGGTTAATTTTTTATAAATTTTATGAACTGAGATTGATTGTCTATCAACTGTTCTTTCTATTTAATTTTTATTAACTTATTTTTTGAAATTATTGGTTCGTGCTTCCTAATAGTCAGTGCGCTAAATTGATTATTAGATTCTTGGACAAAAAGAGAAATAAAAAGGAGTCAACTTATAGAAAATCTAATTATATTTAAGTAATCCTTTTATTTTGGAATAACTCCTGAAATTAAATATTAATTTTCTCAAATTTTGTTACAGGTTCGACCTCAGTCTCTGAGACTTATAATTTACCACCAGTTGATCAGACACTTACCCTGTACTGCAGGGTATTGACAAATTCCAGCGCATTATTTCATTGTGTTTGCTTGTGGTCGTATTTTCCTCCTTTCTAAATGAGTCCAAAATGAGGTAGAAACTGTATTGTCTCAAGAGAGACAATGACAACTTTTCACATACAAGCAGAGGGTGGCATTGGCCAATGGCCAGAGCTCGTTGAAACACTAGTTTTGCTCCATCAATTCTACTCTGGGTGGTGCTCGTAATTCATTTGACCTTTAAGATGACTCAAAGGTCACCAACCACCAACGAAACCGCCTAAATTCAACTTCTCATTTTCCTAAATTTATTCATTTATTTATAAGTAGAAGCCAAAAATGCTGATTTTTTTTTTATTTCAGTCGTTATTAAAAGCGACAAACACACATAGTCAATATTTTCCCATAGGGATTAGATTGCAGTGAAATTTATGACAATAGACTTTTACCTTTATTAAAATAAGGCTGAAAATATGTAAAAAATTAGAATTTAGACTCATAAAATATTTGCAGCTGATGATACATAAAGCGCCGAAACTAATTTCCTCTGACTCACAAGAATTTCCTCATTTTGCTGAGCTCCTTAAAAATGTTTCTAAATAATGGCAGGGTTAATATAATGCCCCACTATCGCATATGCTTATTATCTAACTTCATTTCTTATCCTTAACTTTTATTAGTTATTTTTATAGTGTGTCATTATTATATCAAAAAGATAGAATGACAGATATGATTCACTGGTCTCTATGTCGAAGATTATTAGCATTCTATAATACTTCTTATCCTTGATGCTGTGCTTCGTTTATTCCTATAACGCTAAACATAAAAACAAATATTTCTAACTTGAGATCCAATAAAAGACCTCTAATTTACTTTCCTTTTACTAGTATCCATAACAATATTTTATAAACTATTGGTATGATATAAAAACTGCCCTAGTGCCATGTACAGGCATTTACAGTTAAAATAAATAAAGATGACATGATTGTTTCGGCACTTTTATCCCCAGAACAAATAACTTGTGATGAAATCTTACATCTGCACATGAAAAATATTTTTCTTATGGCAAATTGACAACATATTGCTAGTTCTCTCTTTGTTTATTTTATATCCCGATGAATTCTTTTGTACTTACAGTTTGACCAAAAGTTGCGATAGGAATTCAATTTGATAGGAAGTAATTAAGTAAAATACGTTTTTAGGTATTTCCTGTAGTGACTTGTCTAGTAAAGTTTCAAGTTAATTAAGAGATGGTACATGAATCTTCATGATAGACAAAAAAGAATTTAAGGCTCAAACTCAATTTTGACTGTCTATGCCTTTAATATTTATACCACCAAACCATGTTCGCTCAACTACTTCCTTTGCAGTAAAGAGTATGGGTTAGTCAAATGGTAACGAAACAGAAACAAGAATATAATTGACCTCCTTCGGTTCCATGGAAGACCATCAGAGAAACTCTTGCAACTAACATTACGCCCCAATAACCTTTTTTGTGAAAAAATCGATGCATAGTTTATTAGGTCTGAAAGACCCATCAACTGGATTGGTAAGAAGTTAAAGAAAAAGGTTAGAAGTGCTCCAGAAATGCTGTCAGGCTGGTTAGAGATATTCACAAGAGCAAAGAGCAAGGAACATCTGGTTTAGCATCATCTGATCACTAAGATGGAGCTCCCTCTTGATGGCTGGTGTGACTTGATCTCTCCGCAGAGTGAGGGAAGACTTTTTAAATAATGTTATTGTTGGAAAGAGAGGTGCAAAAAGGTTTGACTCACCAAAATTGTTGATATTTTGAAATATCCGCAAGATTTGGTAGCGGGAGATTGGTACAAAGCTATTGTCTTTGATGAAGCAGCCTTTTCACTGTCTGGTGGTTCTGGAAGGTCGAGTGTGAATGGACTTAAATGTGAGGATTACATGAATATTAGACTGCTTCAAATTAAAGCACTTTCAATCCATCCATGAATGGGGTTGATTTTCTTATAGGGAAGTTGGTTCTCTCATAGTTCTCTTCAGCAAAAGGGGAAAACAAATTGCAGAAAACCAATTTCCAACAAGGATCCAAAATTAACCTGGTGATAATTCATGTTTTCTAGCTTAACTTTGCAACATGTGGCAAAATAATGCTTGCGACACCAACCCCCCCTCATATATTTGTCCCATGTACGGTGGTCTTCTTAGATTTCAATCCGATCAGGAGCGTGCAGGTGAGTCTCCTAAACTTGGCGGGGAGGTGGAAGCTCATAAATTGTGACAACTTCTGAGCTTCAATCAAAATACTCATCTAAATTTGATGTCAAGAATGCCAGAGCAAAATGCAAAATTCCTAAAGACCAAAAGTGTAAATACCATCTTTGTGAATAAACATAAAAAAACAAAAGATTATCTAAACTTGCAGATATATTTTGAAAACCCTACGTAACAATGAAAATCATACAATTATTAGGCTGAAAAAGAGAAAACTGATGTAAATAATCGAATCATTTGAATCAAGAATCGCACAATTTCCGTCACTCCAATAATTTTTGCCTCTGATTCTTGTCACTCAATTGCTACCCTTCGTTGGATATTGTCGTGGTATAAGGGCCGAGTTGGTGTACGTAGGTTTGTTACGTACTTCAATAACTCCGTTATTTCGTTTTCTCTAAGAGTGCTATATTACTTTATTTATTTAATTTTTTGCTTTACTTCCTTAATCAGTGAGGATTTCTAGTGCCCTGTGCAGCGTCGTGTCGATATCTAACTCCATCTCCTTGTTCTTCTCCAGTTATCCGCATATATACTTCACCGACCCACTGGGGGTAGGGAAAGAGGAGGGGTGGGGTGGGGGGAGGGCTTATGTATTAACCCTCTCTTCTATAACGACACTTTTCCGAGCGTCTTCACTTAGCCCTAAAGGCATCTTCTGTCTTTCGTCGCAGCTCCTATAATTTCATCTATTACGCGAAACTCGATTCCAAATCTTAGGTGAAATACTACCTGTTTAAACATTGTTATTGCACCTGCTTCCCTCCCCTTGGTATTGTTTATGCACGCTGGGAAAGAAATCTGTTGATTCGTACTTCTCGCGGTTGAATGTGGCGTCTGGTAGCAAGTGGGTCGAGGGGAGAGAGGGGGGAGGGCTTAAAGAATCGAGTTACACCGCCTAGCTTCTGGACGCTGTTGTAATCGAATGGGGCATCTGTTTTTAGGGTAAGATATCGATTTCCCCACAGTTATTTTCATTGTTAACCTTGAGAAAGGGACTGATATGCGTCTTAATACAAGTCTTCTCTCTTGTTTACTGCTACTAGGAAATCAAGAATTTGCTAGGCAACTTTAAAGATGTACCAGCCCTAACTTTCTCTTCACAAATACTTCTTTATTCGTTAGTTATCAAATTCTCTCTTTTTATACCTCCTGTTCTTCCCTTCCTTACTTTTCTTGTCATTCCGACAAGTATTATCATTGTCTTGGAATCTGTAGAGTTTTAAAAGAGGTCTCAGTGGTCTTACTATTAATTTTATCCTTGTAGGCGGGAATGAAAAAAGATCGGAAAACGATTTAATTAACGAGTCCAATTTAGGGGAGAAAGAGAGAGGGGGGGGGGTGGGAGAGACAACAGAGGATAAAATCATGCATAAGGGAATAGTTTTTTTTAATTCGCCCACATTGCGGCTTCCTTCAAGGGCATACGTCGCCATCTTTAAAATTCTAGCCTAGTACTAAGCTATTCTAAAAGTCGCAAAATAGAACCCCATAAAAAACAAGAAAACAAAAAAACAACAAAATAAACATCAATAGGGAGGGGGTCATGGATAACAAAATTGGAATAGCAAACCTCGAACACCCTAAGTACTAACACTAGTAGGCGTTTTTCAAATAGGTGTAATAATCAAGTTGAAGTATGCAGTAATGATTTGAGTGTTTTTCTGTGGCCAGAAAACATAAAATGGAGGTTTATGTGGTCTTTCCAACTTTGCGATATTGCAGAGCGATTTGAGCTTTAAATGAATAACACCTTGAACGAGCCTTTGTACTTGGCGTTTGCCGTTTCTTAGAAACTCCCCCGTAGATGTTTTTTCTAAGTTGTTTCAGTGAAAGTACTTTCGTGCCGTTTTTTATAAGTTGTGCAGATTAACTTAGCAAATATGATTGCCTTTTACATACAATCATATTGGTTCGCAATATTTCCTATCTTAAGGACCTGTAGACACCCCAGGGAGTGTAGTGCCCTTCCTAGTGGTTGCCCACCTCGCAGAAGAGAGGCATGGGGAGGCGTCAAGTAAGTTGTTCACAATAGAATTATTGGTATTGATTGAGTTCATATTCAAAGGAAATTATATTTTAGTATTAAATATATTGATTGAAAAAGGAGATAAACGCAAAAATTTGGAAGTAGAATTTTGAATCTCAGGGTTTTTCTTTCTTAAAGGAGATTTTTTTATTTTGCTGATATTTTTATTCCTTTGTTATATTTATACGTACCTCTTTCCATTTATTTTTGCTCTTTCTTCTTTGTGTAAATATCGGTTTGTTGGAGACAAATTCTTTTTGTTTCTTAATAAGCAAAAATATCAAAACTGAATGTGTCTTTTTTCAGAAAAGGAACAAAGCAAACAAAGGGAAGAATGTCTGACGCTGTGGTAATTGTTCTATTTTCTCTTTCAAACAGGTGGAAATCCTCCAGACAAGTCCGCGACTGGGTTCTGATTCTTTTGCACGGGAGATGCTGCAACCAGTGAAGTGGAATGGATTTAGGGAAGCGAAGCACAAGGGTCTTCATCGTCCTCGCAGACAGGCCTCCAAAGTCTTTTTTCTGGTACCCCTGCACGGGGGGATCTGGACTTTATGCGTCGGACTTGAGGGTAGGTCCAGGGGAGGGATGGGGGCCCTGGAGAGTCGCCTTTCTCGTCTCCTCCATTCCCAATGCGACCAATCAAAAGAGTAAAATGATGGTGCGTCCGAGAAGATGGGGTGTAATCCTCGAACTACTGCGATGTTTTCCAGTATCTAGGGTGAATGTTAGTTGCGAAAAGAATAGAACAAGGAAAGAAAGGATAAGATATATATATATATATATATATATATATATATATATATATATATATATATATATGGTGTTAGGAATTTAAGGAATACGATTATGGTCGAGAATGTGCTGAGGTGGTATATGGATGTAGAAAGAATAGATAAGCGTAGAAATTGAAGAGAATATACGAGTATGTGTGTGTGTGTGTGTTGGCATGTGAAAAAGTGAGAGACCACGTAAAAGGTAGATTTGCTTGAATGATTGTTTTAGAGAGAGAGAGCTGACCGACGCATAAGTGTGTGATATTGTGTAGAATAAGTGTTTGTGAAAAAGAGGGGAGTGCTTGGGGCCTTCATCGATAGCAAATAGCACATTGTTAATATGAAAGCTCAATTTGGCATGGATAAAAAATGGGTAAGTCCTTACCTTAAGGGGCTGGGATGGCGGAGTTATTTTTCGGTCTCTTTGATTCTCCCGAACCCACTTTTATGCGGAAGCGGTTGTAAATAAAGGTTGAAAGTTCAAGTTTCTTGATAATAAAGGAAAATTAAGAAAATTGAGAAAGTAAATGTTAATACGTAGTTGTAACGACTCCTAACCAAATCCGAGGTCAGTTTCTAAAGATCTCCGATATTAATTTGATTGCGTATTTGTTCTTGTCTTTTTAAACTGGTCATGATTACTAATGTTAAGTTGAAAGACAGAATGTATGCCCGATGCCCTAAATGTAGAGAGTCATTGTCATCATTATTAAACGATTTGTCTCGTGAGAGATACAAAGTTGATTGTAGATACAAATATTTCAATGCATTCTGTTTACTTTAATAAATGCCATATTTCGTTACTTTCTTCAATAGAAAAGAGGGAAAAACGTTGTTGTCAGGTTTTTTGTAGGTTCTCAAGTAGAAGGACCTCATTGGTATCAGAAAAATTCCGAGGCTGAACCATCTATCTCGGGAAAAGGCGTTTAACTAGTCAAATTGACCATTTAAGTTATTTCAGATATTATACCTTAGTGCAATATTGAGGAAGTTACGATGCAAAATGAAAAACTGAATGAAATCATTTGTGTGATTAGTTCTGATTTGGTATCAACTTCAGGAATCTCGGATGGGGGTTCTCGAATCATGGTCCCGCAGAGATATCACGCGTAGCTTATGTACCCATGCTGCGGCTGAGATTGGAGGCGTATGTTCTATCCCAGTTCCAATGCCTTGCTGCAGGATTTGCGGCAATATAACTTCCGCACATTTTCACCCTATTTAACTTAACCACTTTCTTTACAAATCTTTTTTTGCATTTTAAATTCGATGGTGGTCATAATTTGCAGGCATTTTACTTCTCAACCAGTTTTTTTTTAGCACCAGCGCCAGCTTTTCGATCGGATAAAAACTAGTTTCAAGCTATTGACCCTTTTATCGCATCCCCCCCGGAAATAAAATCCCAGTAAACTTCGAATTATGTAGACCGAGAACATGGTCTTCATGACTATCAGTACAGCTTTATGGGTCACACGACAAGTCAGCGGTTGTTTTGCGAGTTTACCAACTTCGCCATAGCAGAAATTCTTCCCATTCTAGATGAACCAAAGCGGGCCGAGCTTGAGGGGATGCTTCAGGTTCTTTACAAGCTTCGCCCTGCGTTCCTTCCGCTTGTCCTTCATCTTCTGCGACAGAGGCTGGTCCTTTCCAAAGAATGCCGAGCTTGAGGAGATGCTTCAGGTTGTTCACAAGCTTCGCAACGCGTTCCTTCCTCTTGTCCTTAATCTTATGCTACAGGAGCTGGTCCTTTTAAAAGAATTACTAGTTTGAGGGGATGCTTAAGGTTGTTTAGAAACCTTGCGATGCGTTCCTTCCGCTTGTCCTTTATGCTCTGCGACAGAAGCTGGACCTTTGCAAAGCATTCCGAGCTTGAGGGGTTGCTTCAGGGGTGGTAACAAGCTTCACAACGCGTTCCTTCGCTTGTACTTCATCTAATGAGACAAAAGCTGGAACCTCTCCAAAGAATGCCGAGCTTGAGGGCATGCTTCAGGTTGTTTACAAGCTTCGCAACGAGTTCCTTCCTCTTTTCCTTCATCTTATGCGACAGAAGCTGGACCTTTTTAAAGCATGCTGAGCTTGAGGGGATGCTTTAGGTTGTTTACAAGCTTCGCAACGCGTTCCTTCTGCTTGTCCTTTATCTTCTGCGAAAGAAGCTGGCCCTTTCCAAAGAATGCCTAGCATGATGGGATGCTTCAGGTTGTTTACAAGCTTTGCAACGCGTTCCTTCTGCTTGTCCTTTATCTTCTGTGACAGAAACTTGTCCTTTCCAAAGAATGTTAAGCTTGAGGAAATGCTTCAGGTTGTTTACAAGCTTCGCAACGCGTTCCTTCTGCTTGTCCTTCATGTTCTGCGACAGAAGCTTGTCCTTTCCAAAGAATACCGAGCTTGAGGGGATGCTTCAGGTTGTTTACAAGCTTCGGAACGCGTTTCTTCCGCTTGTCCTTCATCTTTTGCGACAGAGGCTGGTCCTTTCCAAAGAGTGCCAAGCTTGAGGGGATGCTTCAAGTTGTTTACAAGCTTCGTAACGCGTTCCTTCTGCTTGTCCTTTATCTTCTGTGACAGAAACTGGACCTTTTCAAAGCATTCCGAGCTTGAGGGGATGCTTCAGGTTGTTTACAAGCTTCGGAACGCGTTTCTTCCGCTTCTCCTTCATCTTCTGCAACAAAGGCTGGTCCTTTCCAAAGAATGCCGAGCTTGAGGGGATGCTTCGGGTTGTTTACAAGCTTCGCAATGCGTTTCTTCCGCTTTTTCCTTCATGTTCTGCGACAGAAGCTTGTCCTTTCCAAAGAATACCGAGCTTGAGGGGATGCTTCAGGTTTTTTACAAGCTTTGGAACGCGTTCCTTCCGCTTGTCCTTCCTCTTCTGCGACAGAAGCTGGTCCTTTCCAAAGAATGTCAAGCTTGAGGAAATGCTTCAGGTTGTTTACAAGCTTCGTAACGCGTTCCTTCTGCTTGTCCTTTATCTTCTGCGACAGAAACTGGACCTTTTCAAAACAATCCGAGCTTGAGGGGATGCTTCAGTTTGTTTACAAGCTTCGGAACGCGTTTCTTCCGCTTGTCCTTCATCTTCTGCGACAGAGGCTGGTGCTTTCCAAAGAATGCCGAGCTTGAGGGGATGCTTCAGGTTGTTCACAAGCTTCGCAACGCGTTCCTTCCGCTTCCCCTTCATCTTCTGCGACAGAAACTGGACCTTTTCAAAACAATCCGAGCTTGAGGGGATGCTTTAGTTTGTTTACAAGCTTCGCAACGCGTTCCTTCCGTTTGTCCTTCATCTTCTGCGACAGAGGCTGGTCCTTTCCAAAGAATGCCGAGCTTGAAGGGATGCTTCAGGTTGTTTACAAGCTTCGCAACGCGTTCCTTCCGCTTGTTCTTCATGTTCTGCGACAGAAGCTTGTCCTTTCCAAAGAATGCCGAGCTTGATGGGATGCTCAGGTTGTTTACAAGCTTCGCAACGCGTTCCTTCCGCTTGTCCTTTATGTTCTGCGACAGAAGCTTGTCCTTTTCAAAGAATGCTGAGCTTGAGGGGATGCTTTAGGTTGTTTACAAGCTTCGGAACGCGTACCTTCCGCTTGTCCTTTATCTTCTGTGAAAGAAACTGGTCCTTTCCAAAGAATGCCAAGCTTTAGGGAATGCTTCAGGTTGTTTACAAGCTTCGCAACGCGTTCCTTCCGCTTGTCCTTTCCAAAGAATACCTAGCTTGAGGGAATGCTTCAGGTTGTTTACAAGCTTTGGAACGCGTTTCTTTCGCTTGTACTTCCTCTTCTGCGACAGAGGCTGGTCCTTTCCAAAGAATGCCGAGCTTGAGGGGATGCTTCAGGTTGTTTACAAGCTTCGCAACGCGTTCCTTCCGCTTGTCCTTTCCAAAGAATACCTAGCTTGAGGGAATGCTTCAGGTTGTTTACAAGCTTCGCAACGCATTCCTTCTGCTTGTCCTTCATCTTCTGCGACAGAAGGTGGGCTTTTTCAAAGCCTCCCGAGCTTGAGTGGATGCTTCATGTTGTTTACAAGCTTTGCAATGCCGTCCTTTCGCTTGACCTTCATCTTCTACGACAGAAGCAGGACCTTTCTTATCTCGTATGAGTAGTATCGGGTGTGTTCATGCACTAACCGTCTGATGAGAGACTCTGACACTCCCTTGTCCGTAGCTATGAACCTCATGGCTTGACTGGGATCGTTGTCAACGATTGCCTGGATCTCCGCCACAAATTCAGGGGTTCTGTTAGTATCAGAACGCATAAAGTGAGGTTTCTGAGCCGCCGTACTCTCGTAATCAAATCCGAACTCATCCAACTCTTTCCTCATCTTCTGTGCACAGTTCTCAGACTGACACACATACACAATGGGGATCTTTGCATTGAAGGTCCTACGTAAATTCCATGCGTACAGCTTGTCTTTAATAAATTTTCGGGCGATTGATTTCATCAATGGTATTACTTCCTTTACGTCCGATGAACAAATGAGTCTACTATGATAGGAAGAAGAGAGAATCGACGCTAAAAAACATATGCGTGAAATTTGGAGTCACCAACGGTGAAGAGTTACACACCATACGCTGTATAAACACATCTTCATTGGTTTAACCAGCTTTATTTTACTTTTTAATAATTAATTATGTTATATCTTGTTCTAAAAACACCCCTTAACTTTCAAAGGCACTTATTAATTTTGAATCGATTCGGTCCTCTTCTATTAATTTTGAAGGCGATCGGTCCTCTTCTATTAATTTTGAAGGGAATCGGTCCTCTTCTAGTATGATTAGAAAAACTAGATATCACAAAATCTATCTGGTTCCTCCTAGGAAAGTCTAATTAAGAAAATGTTTTACCTTCTCAAGCTATTCCATTCAGAGAGTTGTTATTACAACCTTTCCAACAAATCTCTGCTAAATAATTTAAAAATTTAAATTAAAAGATAATCCTTGCGATATTTTGATATGAGTTCTTGTTTGGTTCAGTGTCCATTAAAATAGATTTTCCCTTTTAACATTGCCAAAATCTATCAAGACTTTAAAAAAATTATTCACCCTTTCACAACCTTGCTTTGAAATAAATTGAATTCCTTTATCACATCGTCGTTGGATTTGTTGCTTCAGTTTGGTTGTAAATTTGATGGCGTAACGTTGAACGTGAGTCCACTCACATTATGTCCAAGGGCGTGTTTTGCCCTTGGACATAATTTACTAGCAGCTATGCTTTCAAAATCTTGGCACTAAATGTTTTGAGGACTCATTTTCACACCGCTTTTTAAAAGTACTTAATTTATGAAACCATAGGTAAATTAATCGAAAAGATCGGCTTCTATAAGCGTACATGTGCATATTTTATAGTTGCATTTCCTTTTTTTAAAATTCCATCATTCATGATTTTTATACTTTATTCTAGTCACAGAAGGTATGTGTAGTGAGTGACCCTGAAGCCGTCTTTATATTTCTACTTTTATCCCATTTTTTACTTTTTCGTGTCTATATTTCTAATCTGTTGAAGTGCGAGAAATTTCCTGAGCAAAGCCATAAGTCATATTTCTTTTGTCCGATTTGACCCGATTTACACTAAAACGTGGAAACGACCTCTTCTTGCGTGACTCAAACCATTTTGAGTCGTTGCAGAGACTCTCGTAAAGCGATGAAAAGAGATTAGAAATGATTGAGCGTAACTCTAATTTTTCTCCACTCTGTAACTCATTCCATTTAAAATCGAATTTCTCTATTTGGGCGGTGTTCCCTTATAAAGGTATGTGGCCCCGAATAAATACGATGCAAGGTCAAGTTCGAATCTGGTTTGCATTTGATGGATACATGATCTTACGATCAATGTTGGTATGGCGATGAAACGACGTCTAGCCACAATAAACCATAGAAAGACAATTCAGGCATTTTTACAGGGGAGTTAACAAAGAAGAATGGAACCACTTTGTGATTAATTTTATTAAACAAGTATTAAACAACAATAAAATTTTTTAGACAAGTATAAACAACAATGATAAATTTCCAATCAGGGAAATTGGTGGATGAAAAACATTGCAAGGAGACATTTTTTTTTTTATTCGACCGAGTATTATATTACTATATAGAAAAATAAATTACACGGATCAAAAGGCTTTTAAGTAAAATCGTAACTAACAGAGACCACAACTTCACAACGTGTTTCACTTTCGGATATTTTAGAACTTATTTTATTTATGCGAACTTGTTCTAGGAAGTTTAAAAATTGTTTGCATTATTTGTTACCGTTTGCTTTTTCTTCTTATTACATTCCTTTCGATTCTTTCGGGGGGGGGGGGTTGTCTCTGTTTGTTACACCTCCCTCTATTTCTCCACTTAACAATTAATAAAATTGAAGATTGTCTATACATAAATTCTATCCTTAGAAAATTAATTATTCACGATTTCAATTGCTCAAAAAAAGGGGTTTACTTCTATGTATATATAAGGAGAAATGCATGAAAGAGACACCTCAGATTTAGCTTAGTAGAAGTTTAGGTATCAATAATTAGTTTAGTTTCTTTCAGCTACTTTAAGACAGTCATTGAACGTAGGTATGGTATTAATATGTCATTAAATTTGTAGATTAAAGTATTTCTAACCATGTTTTGCTCAACGTATTTAGAGAAAATACACGCCCTGTCATTTTTATATGAGAAGTCATTGGATTAAATCCAGGTGAAAACAGGCAAATTTCCCTCCTTTGCTAGGAATTATTTTACACCTAATTCAATTCATTAAATGGCATCGACGTTATAAAGGATACATTCGAATTAAAAGACATCTTCTTCGATTGGTCTGTCTCTCCTTTGGAACTTCGAGAGTTTTTATACAACGTGGCCAATTCTGATTGGCTTCATTCACTCTTGGACTGACTACCTCATCGTTACTTTTCAAACGCCCCTGATTTTTGTTAATTTAGCCACTTTGCATCAGCATCATTATTGAGCATGCTCTTAACTTCGGTCCTTTCTTTTCATTTGACTGATGTTTTTATACAGCATGAAAGTTTTTTATTTGTGTTTAAAGCTATATATACCTATATATATATCAGAGGCGACCCCAGGTTATCAGCGTCACTCGGGCTCATCACAGATTTCTCATAAGACACATGTATAAAAGAAGGTAGGAGATCGTGCTACTGACTGCTATTTCTGTTTGGTAGACATACAAAGTAGGTAATTGTTTATTGTGCACTGGACCTACGTTTTGAAGTAGTATACTGTAATATTATTTTTTAAAAATATAAAATTAATTAAGTTTAGAACCACTTTATTGTAATCACACATATGTATATAACTATAAATTAAATTTTATGCATATAATTTCCATTTTTTTAGGTAAAACAATGAAGTGCGCTTCAGCTGTGGTATATCTAACCTTAGATCTGCAATTCAGCCTCTACCTCACTAAAAAGACATTCCAATACCTGAACGACCTGCAGAAATTGTTTTGTCGAACTCCGATGAATCAGATATGGAATCATGTGAACCAGAGACGGAAATTTATATTCCTGAAACTGTTGATACTACTCCAAAACCTTTCTCACAACTTGATATAGATGATCTTGTAAGAGATCTAAACTTAACAAAACAACAGAGTGAATTACTGGCCTCGAGACTGAAAGAAAGAAATTTAGTAGCAGAAGATGTTCGAATTACTAAGTTTCGCATTCGATCAAACAATTTACAAGACAATTTTCATTTGACAACAATTTATGCTACTGTAATAATATTCCACGTCACTTTGAAGAATTAGATATTTTTTTTTATAATTCCACACTCTAAAATGAATTAAAAGGACGAAATAATTTCTTTTGATAAATAAGCTTTTTGTTTTTACTTATCTTTGTACTTTTTGTCAAATAAAATAAAAATAATAACAAATGTTTCATACCTCTATATACGGAATAATCTAATATTAATAAAAAAATTAAATGTCCAGATTACAAAAAACTGAAGTCATTTCATGAAAAATATAGGTCATTTTCGTAATCTACGAATAAAACTACAATAGAAAACTACTTTCTTATTTCTGTAGCAAAATCATTGTTTGATAGTGTAATTTATCAAAATAGAAATATAGTTTTAATATAAAAATTACTCACTTCATTTATACATGAACTCCATTCCTCTTGGTTTGATGGCGTTTCACGTTTTTCCGCAATATTTCTAGCCCCAAATGGCTTATTTTTTTATATCTAGCACTATGTCTTTCTCCATTTCTAAGTTAAGGGTAAAAATAAAGCAACCCTGCAAAACACAACTAATCTTTACACACAGAGAGGCAGAATAACAGCAAGCAAATAACAGCAGTAGTGTGCACAACAAACATTAGCCAGAGACCGATCTGACTGTCCCTGTACTGTACTCGTGACAAGAGATGCTAGTTAGTCTTTTACACCGACCAGGCTCGTTCTTATTAATCCGAGTTGCTGGATAATATTTCGTTCCTTTAAGAATATTGCAGAACAGAAACCTTTCATATATTGGAATTTAAATCCTTATCTTTATAAAAATTTATTGTTTCAAGAAAACATTGAATTTTCATTACTTTTAATTTTTACTATTATAAATAAAAACTCGGGCTGTAACTTCTGAGCCCGAGTCAAGTGCGTGTAAACGATGTCAAGAGAACGTCTGCTACTAATGATAGTTTTTAACACAGGACACCTCTAAGATGCCAGCCAGACGCTGAACTAAAATATATGAACTGCGATCAGGCTCAATAAAAGGAGCCCGAGTTAATGGCTGCAATTACTTACTTGGAGTCAGTGTTGGCAGAAATTAAATCAGCTTGCAAATACACGTTCACTTTATTAAATTTATACATTTATACTCGGGCTAAACCTGAACACCCACTAAGCCCGTTATCACTGATATATATATATATATATATATATATATATATATATATATATATATATATATATATATGCAAAAATTCCCACAAGAAAATGAAAAGCGGATTCCAAGTACTTACGAACTTGTTCAATTCATTCTCAAGGAATAACGAAATATTTGACAAAGATATTATATATATGAGAAACAACAGAGTAATGCCCCATCCATGTACAACGAAAGGACACAGAATAGAAAAATATTATCAAAGACATCTGGATATGAAGTATAAAACCCTATAGATAAGGTCTGCTTCCCGGAATTCCATCTGTGAGCAAAGAATGTAGCTCTACTCACGCGCTACTTTGTGAGTTTCTCATACCCATTATTGATCCTACTCGTCACTTCAACTATAACTTTGTCCCATACAACTTCTATCAATTTTATCGGGTGTTGAAACCCATTGTTAAAGGGCATCGTGCTGCTTTGCTCCGTACCTACGACAGAAAAGAAAAACTTTTCTTTCTTAAGAATGGCTTTCGGACATGAAAGAAAAGGTTTAAACTAAAATTCCAGACTATTATCCCTAGAGATCTTTGTCAAATCAAAAGAGAAATGGATATAAACCCTTATGCTGGCAGTAAAGACATTTTTAAAAATACTGGGGCTAAATCCATCTCGATAAAAACATAGTGTAATGCTCTCATAAAATTTTCTACCTTTAGGAATAAGACCACAAAGCTGTCGACTCAAACATACATGAAAACTAACTTTGGGAAAATTTATCTTAACTAATAAATCAATTGTTAGTCATGATGCAACGGATGGTTGCAAAAAAGGCTGGGTTGTTAATTTACATGATGTGATGCATTCACTAACAACAAGGAAGATTTTTGATCATTTGCGCTATAATTGTTGGAGACGAGCTAATATGACCTTCCAAAGTAGATGATGATGTCAAAATAAATTCGTAAAGGTACTGCACGTTCAAGAAGAAAAACTTTCTAAATACGTTCAAGAAACAGCCAATGACGATGAGGAAGACTCCATCATGGGCTGGCCTCCCAAAAGTTGTGACCTACATTGTCGTGGTATAGGAAGGACCGAGTGGATGGTGTTCATACGTATGGGTTGGTTACGTACTACAACACTCCGTGATTACTTTTTCTCTCTAAGAGTGCTATATTTGATTATATTCTGATTATTATTATTATTATTATTACTACGTTAATCTTTGAGGGTTCCTAGTGCCTTGCTCAGCGTTTTGAGGATTGAATAAAAAGATTGTTTCTAAGAAAACTAGAACTTTAATTAAAAACATGAACCAATGAAATTTAACACACTAAATACACTGAAATGAATAAAACAAATTTTTAAGTGATGCTTTCTAAATTACATACTTGAATTTATAGTAATGGTTGACCCACAGCTCACTTTAATATGAAATGCAACTTACCTCAACGAAACTGATGACAGGGGTTTAAATACCTTACGAGATTCCACGAGAATCTGATTTGAGTCTGACTTTGACTCAATTGTTGTAACCTCAAGAATGTTGTTTTCGGACGACGCGTGTATCGGCTGTTACAGCAGTGATCTCAAGGGGTAAATTCTTTAAAGCCACAGAGGACTTCGGCGCGTGTGGCAGATGGAGAAACGCACGCCTTCTGGAGAAAATGATCTCACCACGAGACAGGTAGAGAATGTTTTTCCTACCCTTCGGGTTACTCAGGGAATAATTCGCACTGGTGCGCGATGAGCCAATGCGTGAATCCTTTGACTCAGGGAGGTACTTGTGGGAGTTTACTTAGGGGTATTCCTCAAGGGCGAAGGCTATTTCTATGTTTTGTGATACACCAGGATAGGGTTTTTTTCTGACGAGAGTTAGTTAAACTTGCTTCTTAAATCAAGTTAACTTAAAGTTCGGTGTGACCACCAGGAACTGGCTCAAGGAGGAGTTTCTTCTTGGTTACTCTCGTTGGTTTGCCGAGCTATTATTCCAGTCTTCGCTGTCTAGATCTCTCTAACGATCTACCTCTGACAGACTTCTAAATTCGGTGTGACTACCAGGAACTGGCTCCGGATGAGCTTCTTCAGCGTCCCTTTTGTTGGTAGCTGGGCCTCTTGCCGGTCTTCGTCGCCTTGATGACTAACGTAATCTACCTCGTTTTTCCAAAGTTATTTTATTTCATACATCGCCACCCCACTGAGGGTAGAGGAATGAGGGTGGATGCGTGGACGGCTGCATTACGTCTCCTCCTCTAACAGTTTTTCTCAGCGCGTCATTCAGCTAGCCCTAAGGGACCTTCTGGCTTTAGGACAACGCTCCTCTAATTTTGCATATACGGTGAAATTTAATATCAACTCTTAGGGGAAATCTTGCTGTTTTAACCCATGTTAGGGTCACGGGTCTGACCTGAGCTGATTAGTATATTATGTGGTCTTGGCCAGCCGTTCAGCTTCTCTTCGAGACGAAGGGAGAGAGGGGAGGAGGTAAAGTAGTCGGACTACGCTGTCTCCAATGACAGGACGCTGTGGTTACAGACCAGTGGCTCAATTGTGAGGGTGGGGTATCGATTCCCTCACATCCACCTAATAGAAAACTTGTGGAACATCCTGAAAAGAGACCTCTACGAGATGGCTGCAAAGAATGTTTCATGATTGCATTAAAACCTTGACTTTATTAATTTACACCAGACTGTTCAAATTATTTAAAAAAAAGGTTCCTTTGATTAGGAGTTCTTCAACAGTTTTTATTCAAAATTATGTTTCATCTAATTTTCCTTCATTATGTTTCTTAAAATAATACAGTTAAATAATCATCCAACAATAAGTCTTATTTTCTCTCATATTGCATTTAGATTTTATATATTTACATTACATTTTATGTTCATGATTGTTAACTTCACGAAGAACGTTATACAAAAATGCGACTGTTTTAAGAGTACTTTGTCTATTTTCTTATTTACATATAATATATAGACACAATTTGTATCAAGCTCTTACCTGAGTAAATCACTAGAACCATACGATGAACCTAAAAATTGCTGAAGATTCAATCATCGTAAAAAATAAACTGCAACTCCCCGAAACCAAACGCCGTTGCCTATTTCATTAAGTCACTCGTTCTTTTTCTTAATATGAGTCGTAGTTAAAAAGCCTCTTGAAATTTTGAAAGTAGATCAATGCCCACCGCTACTTCCTTTATTAACCTACATTGAGCCGTGGACTACAAGTTGAGAATCCAAGAAATAAAGCATTAAAATTCTTCTGACCAAGATAGGATGCAAAGACATGTACGTTACCATATTCCATTTTCCAGTGAGACCAAATCATTGCTTATTAATTTGACGTCACCCTTAAATCAAGGAGAATAATGTGTTTCGCTTTTATCCCTTAACCCGAAATTCCGTTTCCTTGAATTGCTCTGGACTTCTCTTAATGTACTTTCTTCGATCTTTTTGAGGTATTTTACCCTCGTCCTCGTTCTAAGATAGAGGAGTCCGAGTACACTTTTATATCAGTCTTAGCCCTTCGATCCTTTTACACCGTTCTCTTATGTACATACTGCATTCACTCATTGTCATGGTGTTTGCCATCTTAATAGCCTGTAAGGAACCGTCAAGTTTGAAAATAATTGATTTTTGGTCGTAGCCAAAGAGCTGAAAATGGACGTGAAGTGTTGGTGTATAAATCGAAGACGAACCACGGAAAGCGTAAGAATAAAAAGAACTCCATAAGCAATACCACTCTAGGAAAATGATCTTGATATAGTGAAAAAAGGAGTCATACAGATCACGCAATGGCCTCACGCATAGAATGATATGCCAATGTCTGGTATAGCCATACTGTCAACACGCCACCCCTACATACAGACACATTCTGTCAATGAATGGTAAAAAAATCTAGACTACGGATCAATAAAATTTAAAATGGAAATATTTTATGCCTGAAGATGCTAAGTAATTGCTTATCGAACTATATCACCGTCGTCTTGTTTTTCTTTGCGATTATATATTTTGTAAATCTATCAGTGGTTAGTGCATTTAATTAAGGAATTTAATCTTATAATTTGTGAAGGAAAATGAAATTATATAGAATATGAAATAAAAAAATGACTTTATTCTTTCGAATATTGTCTGTCATAGCTTTTCTTCTAGTTTTGAGAATAACCTTTTGATGCGATTTAATATTACCATCATCTATGCCAAAGATCAAAATAGAATAACTCTTCTTTCTTCAAAGATCTCAGTTTATTCTCTAAAACTTATGAAACGGGAAACAAATTAAACACGAAATTCACTCATTTGAATTCTTCTGTTTTTTATTCTATTATGTGAAGTAATTGAGCGATTTTTTTTACTCTATTGAATTTAGCAACTTCTCGCAAGTACCTCGAGTAACAGGAGATAGGCTGGAATGGTCAATGGCCGGTTCTTGTGTCCTTTTCGTTGATGCCATTCCTCCTATTCTGTTTATAAAAGGGATTGGGAGTTTGGGCTACGATGACCTTTCTTACTGGATGCCCTTCATGAAAAACAACGTACATCGCAAAAAGACAAAAATTTGGAACCTACAGTTTTAAGGGGGCCTTTGACAGCCCCATCAAAAAGCACTACTCATTAATTAGCATTTATAAAAAACTCGGTTAGCATTGGGTCAGCAACAGTGGGTGTAAGTGGCATTCAAACCTGAAGCCCATGGATCGGAAGGCAGAGACGCTACCTCTTCTCTAACGCAGCATTTTCAAAGGGGGTGAAAACCTTAATCTAAACCCCCCAAAAAAATAAGTGAAAGACAACAATAAGCTAAAAACCTTAATCTGATATTTGGTCAACCAGGCCGTTCTTGGGAATTTTCAAATGACTCGTAGGGTCTTTGCTTAATTCCTTCCAAGTCTATATGTCTATTAATATTGTTGTTTTGTTATTAGATATTGATAGATAACGGATTGAGAATATACATTAACCTAGTTTCATTTTATTTTTTTATCATAAAAAATAAAAATACCATTCATAAAATATATTCTTAAATTAGTTTTCCTTGGATTTTTCCAAACTGGTTTTTATTGTAGTCATTATTGAATGAGGAGGATTTTATTAGTTAGCTCTCAAATACAGTCAGCCTCTGATTCAGGGTTTTTTTTCTAGGTTTGTATTTTTTTCCGGTATCGTTTCAGATTATGTTTCCTTCAATTTTCAGGTGTCCCAAATTCCAACACAAATCTCAATGCAAAACCCAATCTCCATAAAGGAACATATACGACGTTTGTGTAAGGCAGAAGACTAGAATTGGAAGTGAGGGAGGCGAGAGAAGCCCCCAAATTGGATATCCCTAGAGAGCTCGGGAAAAACGCAAAAATCTTTAGAAAAGTCGACTTAAAAATTGTGATCATTTTTAAAAAGAGTTGCAACTTTCTGCACTTAGTCAAGGCTGCCAAGGAAAACTCGTAAAGATAACATAGTAGGTAAATTAAACGAAGATCACTGTTCTTTATCCTGAGGAAATAGCCTTTCTGTAGGGCCCTGTACAATTTTTTTATGCTCATATAAAAAAATAAATGAAATGCAAATGACATTAAACCAGTGGAGACTCGTGATATTTTAGCTTAAGCATGCAATTTTATCAAATACAAAGAAAATATAACGTTCCTACAAAAACTTTGCATAATTGTTACATATGTATAGAATTTAGTAAATTAAAATAGCTTTCATAAACATTTTGACATGTTTTTGAAAAAAAGAATTCAATGTAATGTTTATTAATCAAAGAAAAGGTAAAACATAACAACGAGAAATAGCAGTGTGTAAATTATTGAAATCGTCATATCGACCATCAGCACATTTTTTTTTTTAAGGGGCTATCTGGCGACTGCCCACTCAGGAATAAGTCGCCGCAAACAAACAGCCTAGTTTTAGGCTACTTTAAAAAATTTAAAAAGAAAACAACAATAAAAAGAAAAAACAACTAGGAAGCAATAACAATAACAATAACAAAACAATAACAAAAACAACAACTAAACCTAGTTAAATGAAATGGAGAAGGCCGGCCTCCCCCCAAAAGTCAACAAGTCCACCAGTCAATGTACACGCACTCGTCCCGAGTACAAAGGACACGCGGTAGCGACCCCGCCCATCCCGGTACCGGCACAGGTAACGTGCGCAAAGATCACCCAGACTGGGACATTCGACAAGAATGTGCTGAAAAGTCTGGGGGACGACGCAGTCGTCGCAAAAGGGAGCAGGCGAGCGATCCATCAAATAGCGATGCGTCACATGAGTGTTTCCGATTCGGAGACGACAGAAAGCGACCTGAAGCCGTCACAGCATTAGAAGATAGGTCCATGGGAACAGTCGCGGCGCAATGGCATGCAAATTTAAGGTTCCTTCGACTGTCTCCCATCTTCTTTGCCAAGCAGTCACAAGAGCTGCCCGTATTCCTGCCATGTAGTCGGTGTGAGGAAGAGCGAAACGCTGGTCCGGTCGCAGAGTCCTCGCGGAATCTTTGGCGCCCTCATCGGCGCGCTCATTCCCCGCAATTCCTACATGTCCAGGAACCCAGCAGAAGATAATCTCAACATCCGCCCGGCTCGCCAAAACCGTGGCGTCACGGATATCGCGAACTAGGAGATGCGGAGATTCCAATGCCCTGAGAGCACTCAGGGCGCTTTGTGAGTCACTATAGATCACAATCCGGTCTCCGAACCGGGCACGTCGCGTAATCTCCTGTACCGAGTGGTGTATTGCCACCAGCTCGGCCGTGAAGACAGACGCAGCCCCTGGCAGAGCCCCGCTGACTTCAAACAGAGGGGATACGGTGGGGAAAGCGTATCTTTAGGCTTATAGCCATCCGTATACACTGGCACGGTTCCAGCGTGACACGAGGTGTGTTGCAAAAAGGTCGAACGCAATACTCCCGGCGCCGTACAAGCTTTGGGAGCAGAGGCGTGGTGACAAATAGCCAAATGTGGTACCCTCCAGGGTAGCTTCCTGGGCAGAACCAGAGGCGCCACCGGCCCAAGAGTTATATCTAGCTCTCGAAGGAGCTTCCTGGCCCTAAACCCAAAGGGCTTAGGGTATGACTGGCGTCTCTCGGCGGCATAGGCACCATCGAGATTAGCTGCGGATGCAGTGAAAACTGATGGCGACTGAGGGAGGCGCCGGGCTCGCGCCTGCAGGTGAGTAATGCACTGCACGCGACGCAGAGCGAGTGGCATCTCCCCAGCATCGACCAACAGGCTCTCAATGGGGGAAGTGCGGAAGGCACCGGTCGCAAGGCGAAGGCCGGTGTGGTAGATCGAATCCACCTTCCGCAATAAACGCTTGGCTGTTCATGCATAAAACTCGCATCCGTAGTTGAGCTTCAAACGAACAAATGATCGATAAAAAAGTAAGGCAGTAGCCCTATCAGCGCCCCAAGCGCTGAACGTCACGCAACGGAGAATTTCCATGGCGCAAGTACAAGAAACCCTAAGGCTGCAAATATGAGACTCCCAGGTGAGGCGTTGGTCGAATACAAGACCAAGGAAACGGTACGACTCAACCACATCTAGGCGCACCCCATTAAGAAACAAATCTGGGTCGAAGTGGAGCCTTGGATGGCGGTACAAGTGCACCACCTTAGTCTTGGTCAAAGAAAACCGAAACCTGTGCGCTTCGGCATAGCGAGAGACGCGGTTCAATGCCTGTTGGAGTCGACGCTCCAGAGTTGGCATCTGTGCCGCGCCAAAAGAGATCGAAAGGTCATCCACGTAGAGCGTAGCGAGAACATCTTTTGGCAGCACCGAGGTGATGCCGTTGATGCTCAGGGCAAAGAGTGTGACACTGAGAACACTTCCTTGCGGGACACCCTCTTCCTGCTCCTTTGGGCCGGAGAGAGCTCCCCCTACCCGTACGCGGAATCGACGATCTCGCAAAGATTCAGATATAAAGACTGGGAGGCGTCCCATCGCCCCCATCGTGTGGAGAGTCTCCATGATACCGTATCGCGATGCGGTATCATAGGCCTTCTCCAGATCGAAAAACACCATGGCGTAGTGCTGTCTACGAAGGAAAGTCTCGCAGAGGGCATTTTCCAGTCCGAGCAGAGCATCCGACGTGGAGTGGAACTTGCGGAAGCTGCACTGTGCAGAAGACAGATGGCCTCCACTGTCCAGGAAAAAGGCTAGTCTAACATTTACAAATTTCTCCATCGACTTGCACACACAAGAGGTTAGAGAAATTAGGCGAAAACCGGTCAGAGTGGAGTGATCTCTCCCCGGTTTGCGAAAGAATCTGGGAGAAGACCTTCCACCCAGATCATGTTGAATAAATCTAAGAGAAAGGCCATGCCTCGCTCACCCAGGTTTTGAAGCATGGAGTACGGTACATCGTCCGGACCATGGGCGGTGTCCACACACAAAGCGAGAGCGGAGCGCAACTCACTCACAGTAAACCTGTCGTTGAGGGGTTCTCCGCCTCTGGAGGTAAAGTCCAGCCGGCGGCCTTCCGCGACATCACGACGTGCATTGAATGCTGGCGGAGCATCATCCTGGCTAGAGAATGCGGAAAAAGCAGTCGCTAAGGATTCCGCCACGGGCGCGGGGTCCGAGATTGTGGTCCCATTCTCCTGGAGAACGGGAGGGGGGTCCTGCGAGAAGTGCCTCGAATCCTTTTGACTCGCTTCCACACCTCAGCTAAAGGGGTCTTCCCGTTAAGTGAAGACACGTATGCCCGCCAAGAAGAGCGGCGGGCGTGCTTCGAAATATACCGGAACCTAGCCCTAGCCCGACGAAATTCAGCGACAGTGAAATCGTTCGGGCGGCGCTTATAACGAATGTAGGCATAACGCTTCTGTTTGAGGGCCGTCTAACACTCGGCCGACCACCATGGGAGTTTTCGGCGTGCAAAACGGCCAGACGTTCTAGAAATAGTAGTCAGGCCCTCGGCGTTTAGGTTGCCGGAGAAGAACTCAACGGCCTCATCTACCGACCTAAACTCGTCGACTGAAATAGAGAATCCAGTCATTTCCAGAAATCCAGCCCATCGCGCCCGCGTTAAGCACCACCGAGGTGGGCTCTCAGGCAGCAGTTGCCCTGAAAATGATAATTAAATGGGAAGGTGATCACACCATGGAGGTCATCTACCACCCTCCTTAATCAAAATCAGGCTGTGCATCCGAAGAGCACAAAGATAGGTCAAGGCAAGAAAATGAAGCGGTTCTCGGACAGTGATGCGTCAACTCATTCACGTTTAGGACACCTATCTCAAGCTCTTCAATCAGATTGGAAAGGACTTGTCCCCTGGGATTGATTGAATAATCTCCCCAGAGAGGATGCCCGCCGTTCAGATCTCCAAGCAAGAGAAGGGGCCTCGGCAACCGTGCCACGACGCGGTGGAAGTCCTCCGCTTCGAATTCAGCTAACGGTGGAATGTACGCAGAAATGATAGTATACCTCCTATCCAGGTGCAGCTGCACAGCCACTGCCTGGCAGGAGGTATCTAAAGAGAAAGGAAGAACGGAGACATCATACCGGGTGTAAACCGCGCATCCCTTAGCCGGGCCATCTCGTGGTGGTGAGGTCGCAAGACCCTTATACCCCGGGAGGGTGGGCAGCGGGCACGCGCCTACCATGGTCTCCTGCAGAAAGATAGCTAACGGGGAACGAGACAAGACGAGCCTCCTGCGCTCCTCCCAGTTGGCCCGGATTCCACGGCAATTCCATTGAAGGAATATGCCCTCCAAGCCTAGCTCGGAGGAGACGCGGGGGCCCTCCTCGAACAGAAGACCCTCACGGGAATGGCCGTACGCTTCCTGGAGGCAGAACCCCGGGCGCTGTTGGCCGGTCAAAGCGCTGTCGCCTTTGAGGACTTATCGGGGGAGGTTGGGCTCGCCATGCGAGTCTTTTCCTCCGTCCGCCTCAAAACCTTAGGCGGGCGTTGCGGCTTCGGAGGCGGGGGTCCCTCTTTTCGAGGAACCACCGTCTCCGAGCCACTCGCTTCACCACTAGGCGTACGCGTAGGAGCCAAAGCTCCTTTGTTGTTGTCCTCCTTTCGGGGGACAGCTTTAGGAACGACTGAAGATGGCCTAGCGACCAACTTCAGTGGTGTTGCCTCCTGTGAGTCTAACGACTCGGTGGAGGCGCGTGGCCGTTTCGCCTCACGGGAAACGGTCACGCTGGGGGAAGAGGGGGAGCCCTGGTTTTAGCCGTGGCTGGCTGTGAACCCTTTTTTGCCGCCAGCTTTACCAGGGGAGCGCCCGGGTTGAGTAGAGCCCGCAGAAGGGCTCCTAATGGGCGCGGAAACAACCGTGCTCGTTGGCCTGGATGAGCCGCCTTGGCGGGATTCGCCGCATTCGCCAGAAGGCTCCCGTCCGAGAAACGGGTCACCTTTGGCTCTCTACCAATTGCACTAGCTAATCCTTTCCTCTGGTTGATCATGTTGCCCTTGTCCAACATGGTGCCATTAGTGGATCGAATAACAAGGAAGCGTTTGAAGCCAGTGGGCTCGAAAACGCCAGGTAACCTCTGAATGAGGGGCTCCGATGTCTTCGAGGTTCCGCCCTGTGCACTTTTCGTCTTTGTCATAGTCAGGGACTCCGTACCGGGGGGAATGCAGAGGGGCCGGATATGCCAATCTTGGCTTGGTCGCCTACCAAAGTGGCAGCAAACCCATCCGTCCCCACAGCACCCGCGGATGGAGAGGAGCCCTGAGTCTTTTTTAGTCGGTTAGAGAGATATGGAGGTTACCCTGTGCAAGCACAGGGAAAGGACCTCCATTTTTTCGTTGCAGCTGCCCGAGGGCGGCTCTGTTGATGATACAAGGGAAGTTGAGGGTTGTTTTTTTTTCATCATTGGGCATGGTGACCCTATTTTTATCACAGGCCGCAATCGCGCATCACCTCTCGCAGTAGCCCGCACTGCAAGAGGTGCTTACAGGCCCGGCAGAGCCAGGCGCCGCCCTTTGGGACCACCCCTCCCGCCTGGTGGCCTGGCAGTCCATCGGCATTGCGGCTCCACCTTGGACACTGCGTAAAAAAGATAGATTGTGAAGAGGAGAGGAAAAGGGATGTGAGGAAGGTATGGGTGGAGATGAAGCAGGTTGTTAAAAACCAACCACCCCAGACCGGAGCTCAGGGGTTAGGGAACATTGTACCCTTCTCCCTTAGCCCCGATCCAGGACGGTTGGCTGAGAAGAAGGTCAGCATCTACCTTGTGAAATTAGAGGCTGACCAGAGAAAGTTGTGGGAGAGGTTGTATGAAAAGCAAGGAAACAAGTCTTTTGAAGGAAGGAGAAGAGGCTAAGCTGGGGTCGGACGGGGTGCTGAGTCTCGTTAGCACGGCGGCCAGGATGGCAAATCGCCGCTGCCCTTACGGGGGGACGATCAGCACAATTCCACACAGATTTTTTATTTGAAAATAACAAACACGACCAACAGTACACTTTTTATTGGAATTATTGCCACATAACCATGGAAATTCATTAGCCATTTTAAGTGTTAAATTTTCTAATCCAGAAAGTAAAAATACATATTTTTATCTGTTCAAGAGATACATCCTTAAATATGAGGAATTTGGGGTTATATCGATAACATTAACTGAATCTGTGAGGTTTAAGGCCGGTAGTCATAACAATATCTATAAGGTAGTTAAAAGCAGGAGTTCTGCCACACTACTTAGAATAATAAACTCTGTTGTACGACCTGGTTCAATTGTAGATTTTTCTTTCTCTTTGTATGATCCATGTCTATAATTTCTTTTTATTTAGTTACTGAAAGATAAAATTCAGGTTTCAATTTAACATAAGATAAAAAAATGGTGATAATAATTTTAGTAATTCATTCTAGTTGAACTACTATGAATTTAACCATCTTCTTTCATGTTAGAATAACTCAAATATTCTGCTATTTTTTTCCACAGCTAATATCCGATTAAATAATTATTCATCTTATTTTTATGAACATTAGACTATTACTAACCTAGCCAAATATTTTGTTGTTTATCATAGTTAATCTATTGTATTTGTTTTTTTAATTTTAATTTTTTTTTTCTGTGTCGCACTTGTTTCTGTCTATCACCTTATATATATATATATATATATATATATATATATATATATATATATATATATATATGTGTGTGTGTGTGTGTGAAAAAGTGGATCCAAGTACTTTCGAACTTTATTTAGTTCATTATCAAGAAACACATAAATAATTAATTTACAGGAATAGTATATATATATATATATATATATATATATATATATATATATATATATATATATATATGTATATATATATATATATATATATATATATATATATATATATATATATATATATATATATGAGGAAACTATCCGACGCTCGACAACGTACAACGAAAGGATACAAAACAGAGTAGGCGTGAAATAAGAAAACAGTTATAAGAAAATGGGGATTAAAGGCAGGTACAAAATGGTAAATATATATAGATAAAACCTCTACCAAAATATTTACGTATGAGAGTGTGTGTGAAATGTAGAAATATAGGTCACATAACTATGAATGCATACATATGCAAATATAAATCCATTGTTCAATAAATCAAAGAAATATTACACATTTAATAAATCAAAGGGCTGAGATATAAAATGAACAATTTCGTTTAAAATAAGCTTTTTAATGACAGGGTGAAGATTAAAGAGACCGTGGGATATATTGAAGTTAGGTGAGAACTTAATGAAGGAGAATTCAACAATATTTTTTTTAATATACTCATCTGAGTAGTAAATAAACTTAGCTAAATTCCAAATGATAGGATGACCATTTTCAGATAAGTAAACAAGGAAAGCACTATTACTTTTACCTCTTCTAATATTGTACTTGTGTTAGGAACAACGAACATTTAATGTTTTTCCAGTTTGCCCAAAGTAGCGCTTAGGAAAAACTGCACAATCGACAGAATAAACTCCCACTATATTCTTGCTATTATTTTGAAACAACATTTTGTATATAATAGACTCATACTTAAATAAGACTGAAATATTTAAACATTTCCACAGACGGGGAAGAAAAGAAAATGCTGTGGTGCTCGGTTTATGTAATAGGTCGGCTACTGGAACGAAATTGCAGGATTCAATAGACCCAGCGAGAAACTCCACAAAATGGACTCGCAGTGGTTCTATTAAATCCTGACAAATTCCACACATATAAAATCATATGTCTAATATGCGATTAAGGAGACGAGAATGTATATACTATTTTGTATATATGAATTAGTATAGAAAATAAGGAATGAAAATATATATGTATATAGTGAGGAGGCAAGCGACCGTTGGAGGTGTGCGCGGGAACACACAAAAAGGCGAAAGCGAGAAAGGGATAAAAGGTCAATACATCTGAATCAATAAGAGGAAATGCATAAACAAACAATTCGCGTCTCGGGATAGATTTATCATAAGACGGGAGTCTACAAAGCAGCTGGGCAAATACAGACTCTGGCCAAAGGAAGGTGTAACAGAGATCTGTGACTAGCGACTCCTGCAATAGAGATAAAACTATTGGAATATGTGGGTAAATCAGACCACACATCTGTTCGGTAACTTCTCCCTATGGTTGGAAACTTAGGAAATTGACGACGGAGGCTCATCCCACGTACGAGTCTAGGCCACCTCCCATAGGAAATAAAACTATTTATAGTCGAGAGCAATTCAGGAAGACAACTCATTAAGTTATTGTTATTAAGTCATTGTCATTAAGACTTATTAAGAGATTAAGATTAATTCGTTGCCATATTAGCATTACGGAACCCGTTTAATTAGCCTAAATCCTGTCGCTCCAATTCATTACTTAGCGCTGAATAGAAAACCTGCTCGTCGCCCGCAAAGTACTTCGTGACGTGCCACTTGCCCCTTTAATAGGCCAGTATTGGAATAAAGTATATTTTTGCTACGTCCTTTCTCAAAGTCCTTCTTTACCTCTATTACCCGAAAACATTCGGTAAGCCCAGCCTAAATCCAAATATCGTGAAGAATCATCTTTGGCAAGAAAGTTGTAAGGGTAACAGAGGTTATTACCAATTTTAAAGATCTTTGAAATCTCAATATAAAAGAATTCAGGGCTAGAGACTCGCAACCCTCGGAGAAACATTTAAGTAAGTACCGAACGTTTGACTTTATCACTATGACCAGAATAAAAATGAATGTAGGAACCCGCGTTGGTAGGCTTACGTTAGACATAAAATTTAAGGCCAGAAGGAGTCCTGTGAAATAATAGATCTAAAAACGGGAGGACACCATTTTGCTCAAGTTCTAGGGTAAATTATTTGGGAGAACCAACGAATTAAGTGAGAAAACCATTGACATCCTTAGAACTAGGCCACAAACATATTATATCGTCTATGTATCTCAACCAAACAATGGGAAAATCGATAATAGTGGGGGGGTAAAGTAGTGTAAAAAAAAACTCCAATATAAATTAGGGAGGATGGAGATAAACAAATTCTCATATCTAAACCAAACTTCTTAGGGAAAGTTTGACATTAAAAGAAAACTTACAATTTTTGATGCACATTCGGAGATGAGGTCAATAAAAGTATTAACAGGCAAAGAAATATCAGCGTTGCGTAATATATCTTTAACCGGCACTTTAGTAAAAAGAGAACATACATCGACACTAACAAGAGAGAAATTATTAGAGTAAGGAATATATATATATATATATATATATATATATATATATATATATATATATATATATATACATATATATATATTAATATATATATATATATATATATATATATATATATATATATATATATATACATATATATATATAATTAAAATATAAAACAATAAAAAATAAGGATTGAAAAATGACGATGGTGATGATGTGGCAATGTGGAATATGTGACGGTGGACAAAACAACAATGGTGAAAGCGTGATTAGGGCGAAGGGATGACGATGGCGATAATTTGATTCAGATTGTCTTGCAGTGTTGTGACCTCTGATTTTGTATATGACGATTGCAAAGATGCGACAACAACAAAGAGATGATGATGGCGAAGACATGGCGATGGCGAAGACGAGGCAAAGGCCCCTCAACGGTGATACCTGAAGATTCCGAAGACCTCGATCTAAACGATGACGACAAATCTCGAGCAACCCAGCAACAGCGATCACAGCTACGACGTCCACCCTTCCACCTTGTGGCCTTGAGGATCATCTTGAGCAGGCAAAATATCGACAATAAGGAGTGAGAACCGAAGACACGAAGCAGCCGTTGACTTCGATTGATTACATGGACAAATGATGCGATCAAGAAAAATATAATAAAAGATGTAGAATGCTACTTATTTGCTTTCAATTTTAATAACTATGTTATAAATCTGTAATTGGTTAGAAATCAATATTGTTAAGCGTCTTAATGTAATTTTATTGATATTAAGCGTGTAAAGTTTATCTAAATAATGTTTTTATTTAGTTTTATTGGTCTAATTTATTTTTAAAGTCATTGTCAAGATTATTCTTAAAAGTGTTTAAGTTGTGAGAATTGACCACTGATTCAGGAAGACTATTCCATCAATTTATTATCCTCACCTTACTTTTTTTTTTACATTAATTAGAATGAGAGTAAGGCTTAGTCATCATGTAGTTATGACCACTTATACTTAAACTGATAAACTTAAATAGATAATTTTCATTAACTAAATGTATTTTAGTAATATGTATTACATGAGTAAGATACGATGATTGTATCGCCTCAGCCCTGAAGGGATTATTAGGAGTGATACTTTTCAAGAGTGATTAACAAAATAATTTGTTTCTGTTTACAAGAATACAATTATTTTTTAATTAATATAAAAGTGATCTAAAAAATTCATCTTGAAAATTGATTTTCAAAATCACGATCTTAATCTGGGTCTTCAAGATCACATTTTCTGGTGATCTGATGTTGATGTACAAAACCACTTTTTTCGGTGATTTGATCTTGATCTTTAAGATCACAAAAGTTGGTGATCTTGCCCATTTCAGGAAATGAGTAGCCACCTTTACACTATATCTGGCACGCCTACATAGAGGGCTCTCTTCGTCCACGTCAAGCATGTGACTATCCAATAGACCGATCTATTGAATACAGCCACTTGCTTGGCTTCGAGGAAGAGCGACCCCCATGAGCTCTCGATGCAAATGAAGGATGAAGGGTAAAAATTGGGCGGAGAGTCCACTCCGAATTCCTCCCTCTAAAGAGTCTGAAAAAAGGGCATTGATAATTAATAATGGTTACCTTACACAGCATTGGAAATACATAACAGTAACTGACACAAGAGTGAACATTAACTCTCAGATCCGAATTTGTTTTGTTTTTTTTACACAAATCATCAAATTATGAATTGTAGTTAGGGAACATCAGCTAACGTATAATACTGAATTTAATAATTGTTTTTGAGATTTTCTTGTATTTTAGACATGTATCATATGAGATACATTCGATTGCAACGGTTTTAAAAAACCGTTTTTATATATATTCTATATTATTACATAACTCTTTTTGAATAGCAGAATACAAGTTTGGCTTAGAAAAGAAATATAAACATAAACGGATCTGAAAATGGGGGGGGGGGAATTAACCCCCTAGCCCACCCCCTTGATCTGCGCCTGTACTAACCACATACCATCATTGCGTACATTATAGTTTCCTTTACAATTTTCATCTGATTGGAAAAAAAATCTTGACAAATCTTGAGAAATAACGACGCTGAATAATAGACAAGATTTCGTCAGAAATTTACACTCGATAGAAGTTACCTCCCCCCCTCCCCCTGATGTCTTCTCCCGACGAAACCTTTTTGAATTATTAATCAAAGATGAGGAAGTAAATATATGCTAAGAATGTCGGCGTCTGGAAAGAAGGAAGCCCAAGTATCAGCAAAAGAACCGAGCTAATATATTCGAGTAAAAGTTTGCAGCGGTATCATGGAAGGAAATTTTCCAGGATGAAATCGATGGGAAGTTACACTTAACCAAGAGTAGATCTATTCAGAAAAATGGTAGGTCCTTTTTTTATTTAACATCCGAGTTAAGATACTTCATTCAGGCCTCATTGGAAGTTTAGCGTTATTTTAGAGTCGTTCGACTCATTTCTGCCACTTTTATGAGAGGAAATGGAAGGTTTAAAAAATTAACATAAAATAGTAATTTTTATTTCGATTTCGTGGATGAATAAAACTCAACTTGGCCGAAAGGAAATATCCCTAACACTATTATTTCTCTCCACCAAAAGTGGATACCACTCATATTGATTCATGACGTCATCCCCATTCCTCCCGCCACTCCCAGCTGGTTATAATGCGCATTTTGCATGATTCCTTGTCCAAGTGCATGACCTGAAATGGTGTACGTTTGGTTTGGCAATGGGAGCGAATCTTCTGCACACGATGGCAGAGAGGCAGTGTAAGAAAGATAGAAAGAGAGAAACTGGGTAATATATATATATATATATATATATATATATATATATATATATATATATATATATATATATATATATATATATATATTATATATATATTATATATATATTATATATATATATTATATATATAGGTATATATATATATATATATATATATATATATATATATATATATATATATATATATATATATATATATATATATATATATATATATATGGACCAGAAAAGACCCTAAGGTCCTCTCAAGGCCAGTTTGCTTACAAAAGATGTTAACTACCACTTTCTAACGTTAGAGTGTCATGCTTTTATTTTTTTACCTGTGTTTTTTTAACTATTTAAACTCTATGGTACACACTTATCTACATGTGTACCCTTTATATATATTTTTACATGCTGTTTTTTTTTAAATATTTCTATTTATACTGTACACACTATCTACATGTGTACCATTTGGCCTTTTTTTTACATGCCTTTTCTAACTATTTCCCTTCCTCGGTACACACTTATCTACATGTGTACCCTTGACATGGAGGTTCAGCTATCCCTCAAATACACGAACACGCTTCTCCGAGTCAGGGTGAGTGGGGGGCGATAGGGCAGTACTCTCTTCTCCCACAGGCTTCGCCTGCTAGTAATGAAAATAATATATTTAAAGAACAGACAGAAAGAGAAAAAGGGAATTCAAATTCACTCCATGTAGGGAGGCGTCGCTAGCATCTTTTTATTGCTCATTTCATTTTATTCCCAACTTCTTATTTCGTATGACGTTTTCTTCTATGCTCCTACTACGTTATATTTACCCTATTGAAGTACTCATCAAGTCGGTTTTTAAACATATTAACTGACGTGCTTTCTACTATACTGTATGTATGTGTGTGTGTGTGTGTGTGAGAGAGAGATAGTGTGTGTGTGTGAGAGAGATAGAGTGGGGGCGTGTGTGTGAGAGAGAGAGAGTGCGTGCGTGTGCGAGAGAGAGACACTGTACGAGAGATAGTAATCTATGGAAATTTGTGGATTGAGTCTTATTGGGAAATAGAGATTCCGTTACATTTGAAGAAGTGGAGAGTACGGAAATGTCAGTATAACAGGGGATCAGTAAGAGAGAGAGAGAGAGAGAGAGAGAGTATGTTTGTGACTGTGTATAGGAGAGAGAGAGAGTGTAACAAGGAGTAACAAGAAAAATAAGTAAACTAGAAGACCTTACGGTCCATTCAATGAGGGTACCTTTGGAATAGCTGTCGAGCGGGCATATCCCAGCACAATTGCCTTACGTCCTCCCTAAACGGCCACATTTCAAGACTTTGTCTAGTATTGTTTTTAAATGGTCAACAGAATTGCTGTTGCCAACCTCCATCGGAAGTGCGTTCTAGCTACCGCAGATACTGTACGTGAAAAATTTCGCACACAGATCGCGGTTGTAACGCTTCAGCTCATGTTTAAAGCCGGGATTTCTTGTTCTGCTCTCATTAAGGCTGAAAATATCACTGTAGTCAACATTGTCAAACCCTAGAAGTATTTCGAAAACTTCGATGAGCTGACCACGCAGTCTACGGATTTCCAACGAGAACAGATCTAATTTCCTTAATCTATCTTCATAACTTTTATGTGTGATAGAGGGAATCAGTTTGGTTGCCCTGGCTTGCACGCGTTCCAATCTCGCGATGTCCTTTCGAAATAAAGGACTCCCAAATTGTACGGCATACTCCAGGTGAGGTCGGACAAGTGAATTGTACAAACAGAGTACTATTTCCTTGTTTCGATATCCAAACTGGCGATTTATATAACCTAGCATCCTTTGGGCTTTCTTCTCCGCTTCAATACACTGCCTTGAAAACTTGAGATCACTAGTTATAGTTACACCCAAGTCCTTCTCAGTGTCAGTAGATTCAAGAGCAGTGCCCTTAAAGATATAATGATATGGGGGTTTCGGTGGCCGATATGCATCACTTTGCATTTGTTCACATTAAAAAGCATTTGCCACGTGTCCGACCACTCCCCAATCTTCCCAAGATCTTCATGCAGGCGGGCAGTATTACTCATCTTTTGCAACGTTCATACCAAGCTTGATATCGTCGGCAAATTTAGAAATCTTGGCAACTATGTCACCGTTCATGTCGTTGACGTAGATGATGAACAGTAGTGGTCCCAGGACAGAACCTTGAGGCACCCGGCTAGTAACGGGCACCCACTCAGAAGCCTGTCCATTCACCACCACCCGTTGCCGTCTGCCACTTAGCCAGTTCTCTTTCCAGTCTGCTACTTTTCCGTCTATGACCAGTGCTCGCACTTTCCGGAGAAGGCGGCGGTGTGGTACCTTATCAAAGGCTTTCTGGAAGTCTAAATAGACCACATCCCCCGACTTGTCCCGATCGTGCTCACTGAAGACGAAGTGGAAGCATTCCACAAAGTTCGCCAGGCATGACCGTTGCCTTCGGAAGCCATGCTGGGAACTCTCCAGTAGCAGGTTTGACTCTAAATGCGACGTCATTTTGTCCACCATGATGCTTTCCATGAGTTTACCGACTATCGAAGTCAGACTGATAGGTTGGTAGTTCGACGGTTGGCTAGGGTCTCCTTTCTTGAAAATAGGAGTCACCTCCACTTCACGCCACTTTCTTGGAACGCATTCGGTTCGGATTGACATGTTGAAGATTGCGCTCAGGTGTCGTGACCCTTGATCGCGCACTTCTTTCAACACTTTAGTTAGAAACCCATCCGGGCCAGGTGACTTATTCGTCATTAGGTCAGTGATCTTCTTTTCTATTTCTCCCTCAGTGAAGTCCATATCCGCCAGCTTTTTTCCCCGAGTAGGAATCCGTTGGCTGGGGGATGGGACCACACTCTTCAGTAAACACTGAATAGAAGTAGTCGTTGAGGAGTTTTGTATTTTCTGCAGCTGAATGCTTTAATGCCCCCTCTTCATTCTTCAAAGGGCCAATCGTTCGACGGATTGGTTTACGGCTGTTTACATATCCAAATAACTCCTTGGGATTCTTTTTACAAAGTCTCGCCACTCGGAGTTCTTCAGACCGCTTAGCATTCCTTATGATGGACCTTACCCTCCTAGCTAGCCTACGGTACTCGTCAAAGTCTCTAGAAATCTTTGACTGCCGGTACACCTTTCTTTTCTCTCTTAGCATTTGACCGATTTCTCGATTAAACCACTTTGGTTAAACAGAGAACCGACTAAGGCTTTTCGAAGGGATGAAACGTGATTGAAGACTCATGAACGTAGTTTTGAATCTATTCTACGGATCTTAAACATCCTCGCACACTTCTAGCCTCGCATCAGTCAAGCCAGCACGAAAACCTGCAAAGTCTGCTCTTCTCAAATCAAGTTTCCTCGATTTACCAGTCGCAGACTCTACCTTGGGGACCTTGACTATAAATCTGACTAGTCGGTGATCACTGACACCGACCGAGCTCTTCGCCTACCAAAAGATCCTCAACGATGTCATCCTCAGAGGTGAAAACCAAGTCGAGGGTATTGTTGCCTCTCGTCGGCTCTCTCACCCATTGAGTCAGGAACTCATTGTCCGCGAATTTAAGAATTAGCGCGTTCTCGCCACAGGGTTCTCTTGTTTCCCAGTCAACTTGTGTGTTGAAATTCCCCATGACGATACACACTCCGTTTTCAACAAGTTCTCCTAGTAGCTGGGAAGGAGGTCTATAAAGCACCAGGGTCCTGTATTTAGCAGGAAAAATTTCTAGGTCTACACCTAGGAGCTCGTGGTGGGATACGATGTTGCATTTTGTCGATTTGAATGTATCCTTGACATACAACATCACAACACCACCCTCTCAGTCAGGCCTATCTTTTAGGAAGAGTCGGTAACCTGGAATCGTGAATTCGCCTTTAAAATCTCGGTTTGAAATTTTTATCCGCGACTCTGTAATGGCTACCATCTCTGGTTCTTCCGTCACTACGAAGCCACGAAGTTCAAGAAACTTGTTTCTGATAGACCTCACATTAAACAGAAGAACTTTGAGGGAGTCCCTGACTGTAGGACTCCCTACCCTCTTCAGTTTTCCGTCTTACTTGTCTCTCTGTTCTCTTTTGGTGGCGTAGGGGTACCCTTCTAGCGACCTCCGCGAAGCTCGTTCCAGCGGTGACTTTGGCGTACTGGCGCACGTCCGCCCTCACTCTGGGCCGGACCATCCTTTGAGTCCACTCAACGACATCTTGTATCAGGTTGGAGAGTACAGCCTTTCCTTTAAAGGAAAGGTGCACCCCATCCCTTTGGTAGAGGATGTTCCTACCATAAAAGATGTGGTAGGGGTCGACAAAAAAACACCCCTTCCACCGTACATAAATCTGCTAGTCGACGGTTCAGTGCGTCGTTCCTCCATGACGATACACACTCCGTCTTCAACAAGTTCTCCTAGTAGCTGGTACAGATCTCTGTCCTTTTCAACGAATTGGGCTGGAGGTCTATAAAGCACCAGGGTCCTGTATTTAGCAGGACCTATTTCTAGGTCTACACCTAGGAGCTCGTGGTGGGATACGATGTTGCATTTTGTCGAGTTGAATGTATCCTTGACATACAACATTACACCACCACCCTCTCAGTCAGGCCTATCTTTTAGAAAGAGTCGGTAACCTGGAATCATGAATTTGCCTTCAAAATCTCGGTTTGAAATTTTTATCCGCGACTCTGTAATGGTCACCATCTCTGGTTCTTCCGTCACTACGAGGCCATAAAGTTCAAGAAACTTGTTTCTGATAGATCTCGCATTAAACAGAAGAACTTTGAGGGAGTCCCCGACTGTAGGACTCCCTACCCTCTTCAGTTTCCCGTCTTACTTGTCTCTCTGTTCTCTTTTGGTGGTGTGGTGGCACCCTTTCAAGCAACCTCCGCAAAGGTCGTTCCAGCGGTGACTTTGGCGTACTGGCGCACGTCCGCCCTCACTCTGGGCCGACAATCCTTTGAGTCCACTCAACGAAATCTTGTATCAGGTTGGAGAGTACAGCCTTTCCTTTAAAGGAAAGGTGCACCCCATCCCTTCGGTAGAGGTCGTTCCTACCATAAAAGATGCGGTATGGGTCGAAAAAAAACACCCCTTCCGCCGTACATAAATCGGCTAGTCGACGTTTCAGTGCGTCGTTCCTCGAGTGAGCAATCCGGCTTGGACCTTTTCTCGGGAGTGACCCGACCACAACACGTCTGCAGGTTTTTAACCTACAGTCATCCACAGCCCCCATGACCGTCTGAAGGATCTCGCCTGTATGGCCTACCCTACCTCCTTCGAGGTAGATGTCGTTTCCACTTACCATCAGGGCAACGACTGAACTCTCAGAAATCTGAGATTTCTCACTTTCTACTCTTATCTGTTGATTCTTGCGTCCTGGGAGGCAACTTACCCTCACACTAGTGTGAAGGCGTGCCGCTAGCATGGGTTGCAGATCCCTTGATTGAGAATCACCGATAAGGACGACCCTCGCAGAGGAAAGAGTCTTCCCTTTCGGAAGTGCCTTCTCAGTTTCCTCTTTCTTCTTCATATTTTTTTCCTTTTCTTCTTCTTTCTTTTTTCTTATCTTCTTCCGGTTTAACTTCTGTTTTCTCTTCTTCTATTTCTACCTTCTCTTCCTTTTTCTTTCCTTTCTTCTTCTTTCTCTTCTTTTTGGCCCGTTGAGCCAGTCCCGCAGCAGCTGACTCCAGTGCTCGCTTCTTGGAAGAGGGTCGCGTCGGCGGATCCACCCACGTCGGTGGGAGATGCATTGGTAGCCGAAAGGACCTCTAGTTTTGAGGACAACTCGACGATCCTGTCCTCGAGACGGCGAAGCTGACGCGCGTGTTCAGACTCTAGGCTCTGCAGCTTTCTCTACATTCATTAGATTTTTCCTCAGAAGATTTGAACAGATCTTTAATCTCATGCAGTTCTGCCCTTAGGACGCAGTCCGTGCAGATACTTCCAGGGTGCCATTTTGAGAAACACCCTTCCAGGAAATCTACGCACCACTTGTCCTCTTGGCATGTAGAGCACGTAAATTTTAGCGCGCCTGGTCCTTTCTTTCTAGTCATGCTGAACACTTTCTATCTCGGAATACTTTGGGACCACTCAATGAAAAAGAAGGGGGGGGGGGGTGAGTTCGCCCGCGTGAGTCACTCCCGCCTATCCATCGGATACGTTTCGGATCTTTCAGAAGGCACGCTCCATGCGCTGCTGTTTGTCCGACCGAGTAGTCAAACCTCGGCGTGCCTTGGCTCCCAACCAAGCAGCACTGACGGTTCCCGAAGGGGCCATCGATTTCTCACCAGGTGAACAACGGATCACGCCCTTTACTAAACTCCTACTAGTTCCCTTTACGACGGCCAGGATCTTGGAGTAGCATTCAATGGATATCCCGCCACACCAAGAGACTCGACCCAAGGCTTTTTATTGTCCTGGCAACCAACCTGGGAACAAAGGGCCGTCACCTCGGACCGATGCTACCAGAGAAAGAGAGAGAGAGAGAGAGAGAGAGAGAGAGAGAGAGAGAGAGAGAGAGCGAGAGAGACTGTATAAGAGATATAAAGACTGTGTAAGGGAGAGAAAGAATGCGATGGAGAGAGAGAGAGAAAGAAAAAAAAACTACGTAGGAAAGTTAGGCATCTAGTGGAGAATAAGGAATTGCGGCAGGAGGTCAGTAAATGGTTTGGTTGACTTGAGATTGGTATTATGCGGGTAAATTTTCGGATGTTTGGAATATAGTTTTAATAAATAGAATAAATGTTAGCCATGGATTCACATCCTTGGAGCACATCTCTTGGTAAGGTTAGACTTGCAAATTTCGTGGTTTTTAGGGCAAAAGTAATTTCATAAAAAAATAGACTTAGTCTCCCATAATTTTAAGTACCTGTGATCTTTAATCAAATTTGTCGTCGAAAGCTTCTTCCGTATAATTTATGTGCTATTTTACAAGAAAAATCATAAAAAAACACGTTTTCACACAATTCACTGCACACATACTATCCTAAGCAGCATGGCAGGCTAAATCTTTCCTCGCCTCTGGCCATGATAAGTTTAGTTTTTAAGAATTAATTTTAATTAGTATTTTTGAGCAATTCTAGTTATTTTATTTCAGGCAGGTAAAGGGGATATAAAAAACCCCCACAAAATTGAAAATGATCAGAAAACAGAGATAGCAATGGTTAATCTATATACTCGTCCATAAAATACCCGCATGAAAATATTAACCAAAGTTCCAGGAAGTTAATAGGCAACATTTATAAATTCTTTAAAACTATATTTTGTTTTAAATTATTATATATGAGAGCAAAAAGTAGTACATCAAAAAATTATTCTTGACACAATTTTATAAAAAATTATATAGAGAGGTTATGTAAATTAGAGTGCAGAAAAACAATTTTATAACAATTCGCAAATATATAAAGATTCCGAGAGAAAGACCTTTCAAAGAGCAGAAGAAAGAAATTCACAGAAATCACATGTCGAACTCGAACGCTTAAGCCTCCCACGAAGCCAGACATATGTCTGGCCAATCGAAGCAATATTCCGAAGTTATTGGAAAAAAATCTTCAGTATAACTGAAGAAGCGATTGAAGACTACCATATAGAGTTCGAAAATGAAATAATAGACGAGCTTAATACCTAAATACATAGGATGCACCCGCACCACCATGTGGATAGACAGCGCGACGGAGACACCGAGATTACCGAAGACGAACTATTCGGCGCGCTCCGCTCATTCCGTGAGAAAGCCCCAGGACAGTCATGGCTAACGAAATTTAACTTTGACAAGGCGCCAGCAAATGTCATCGAAGAAATGGCAAGGATTTTAAACTCTTGTCTTAATATAGGATACTTTCAGATGTTTTTCTTGCCGAAGCATGGAAAGCATCCAACGTGATTAAAGGCAGAAAGGTATAAATGCATTATAGCAGCATGATTCAAGGCAGAAAGGTATAAATCCATTATAGCAGCATGATTCAAAGGCAGAAAGTTATAAATCCATTATAGCAGCATGATTCAAAGGCAGAAAGTTATAAATCCATTATAGCAGCATGATTAAAGGCAGAAAGGTATAAATCCATTATAGCAGCATGATTCAAAGGCAGAAAGTTATAAATCCATTATAGCAGCATGATTCAAAGGCAGAAAGTAAGAGTGTAACTAGGATTGTTCGTGAATCACATTTTAAGAACTGCACACATCATTATTTTTATAAGTTAATAAAAGAAACAAAATATGGCCAATAAATAGCTAGAAAACCAAATTGTGTCAGTCTTGATTGAAACTTTTGCAACGGTGATTGACTTAGATGAACTAATTCAACCTCAGGATACTTCACCAGGAACTTATCGATCCCAAAAACAGATTGCGAGTGTGTTTGGAATTTTCCGCTCCTCTGTAGGAGCGATTACAAATTGTAGGACAACCTAGAATTACCAGTTGTAAATAATCGCTATGCCGGGTATTGCAAAAGTCCTGTTACACTCGTAACGACGCTCTCAACAAAGGATACAATGATAGCTTTGATGCAGTTAGACACTTTTTTTATTCTTTTAACTTAGAAATTTGTGATTAAATTGTAATAGTAATCAATGTGGCCGCCCTCGGCTGCGAGCACGCGCTCCAGATGAGACCCTAAAGCCACGCACATGTTGCAAGGTTTGCCCTCGACATGTGCATACACGCTGTAGTCAAGGGGATTGAGGTCGGGCGACTGCTACGCCAAAAATCCTTCGACCAGAAGTTCATGTTCGACCACAACACTCTTGCAATGGTCTTGGCCAAGTGGGGTGAGGCAGCATCCTTCGTATGTGGTCGTAGTCCGCCTTCTTTGTGATCTTTCTGACACAGCGCAGGACTTTCGTGGCCAAGATGTTCCTGTAATCGGCCGCAGTGAGCCTGTAACAGGTCGCGAACCACACCGGTGGCATCTTCTCGCTATTCGAGGCAACGACGCCGAGCATCATCACGGAGTCCGAGTGCTTTGTTGTGGACACGTAGCTGATCTTAGAGAAGTCCAAGTGCTTGGTCTTGGACACGTAACTGATCTCAGAGAAGTCCTGGCCGATGCTTACTACGAGGTCGTTCAGTTTGTTGATGATCGAATCGACCATGAAGAATTTTCATCAGAGAAAATCAGACTTAGATTGTCATGAGTCTTCAAGTCACATAAAAGGCGACGGCAGTGCTTCTGACGTTCTCGCATACGGCCGGTGAGCAGAGGCCTATCCACAGACATCAAGCTCGTGTAGCTCTCCTCCTTGATGGCCTTGGACACCGGAGTCACCGAGATGTTATTCTTTTCGAGCGCAACATTTTGAGATTCAGAAAACTTTTAAAAGCCTTTCTCACATCCAAACGGTTGGCAACTTGAGGGTCTGCCCGCACGAGGTCGATCTTTGAGGTCTTCCCCTTTCTTGAGCCTCTCCGCGAATCTGCGGAAGGTCATCCGGTTGACGTTGAGCCGCTTGGCGATTTCGGACTTATGGTCCGCGCTCAAGAGAGCAGAAATCTCGATTCTCTTCACTTCCACCTCGACACACCTGCACACAATGTAATAATACGTTTTAATAATACGTGCTGTAAAAGTAGAAGTTTAAGTTTGACGGAAAAAATTTATGTTACACACGTAAACCTCTTAAAAGATTAAAAAAATAGTGTAACAGAACTTTTGCGAAACCTGTTATAATCACTTCTCAAGATGTGAGAAAATTATGTTCACAGGTGGAAATAAGTTCACTTTAGAGGTGGTCACAAACAAAAGAAAAAAACAAGTTATGATTCAAGGAGAAGAGGAATTTAATCCTTCCAGCTTCATCATTAAATCTATAAATTCAACACAAAAAGGAATGGCTTCGGTAGGAACTTAATCTAACGGGAAAACAAATGTTCATTTTATTGATACAAACAATATTAAGCGCTGTGAACGACATCGATTGCCGTCAGCTGCACCCTGATCAAAACTCCATCTTCCTGCAAAATAGATGAGCTTCCCATATAATTCAATCAACCCAGAATAAATAAGGAAAACTGCAATGTTCGTAGTGGTGGTATTCGGTGAGTAAAACAACGATTACTCACCTTCACACTGCATCGGGCACATTGATGTATTGGATAGAGTCCCTTGATTTGTAGGGATAAAACCCCCCCGACCCCGTGCGTCCGATAAGTGTAAAACTAGCTACTCATTACTATTCTAACTGCCTCCCAGAATTATATAGAACAGCATCATCCTAATTTTATTTGAAATGATTACTGGCCGAGTTAATCCCTTTGCAGTAACCCAATGGACTATTGCTACAGAAAAGCCCAGTAAAATATATCTTTATGGGAAAGAGCGAATGTAGACAGTATGTCAACATTGATAATTAGTTTAACTATTTTTTCCAATTCAATTTGCTCCCGGTACGTGAGTTTTAGGCATTTTTTTTATTTCTTATCAATAATTAAATCTTGCAGTCATCACAGTGAGTTACTGTGTGCTAAATATCACTTTTAACAAATTAAATTTGTTTAAGATATTGAACTTTGTATTCGGTCAGCTTTTTTCTTGCCTCCCAAAATATGTATACTCGGACGGAGACTTTTATACCCTGCCTTTGGCTCTGAAGGGGGGGAGGGGGTTCACATACAAGCTTTCTTCCCTTTTGTCACACCCTGCCTCTTGACCCCTCAAGGGAGCATTTCCCTTGTTCCCTTCTACTGTCCCATCTTTTTTTCTTTGACTATCCCCTCCGATGGGCTGTCAGGTGTTGCATAGAAACAATGCTGAAGCTGACATCTGAAAGATTGGGTACCTCCTCGGACCCAATAACACAAATGCGTTTTCTCCCACTGACCATAGGAGAAGTTAGAGTTATATACCTTTCACATATTTCTCCATCTTCACACCTTTACAGGTCTCTCCTAACAAACCTTCTGTAGGGGACGTCCTCGTTGTTTTTTTTCTGGAAATTTTGAGAAAAAGATATCTACCAGTTCCCTGAATAGTCCTTTGCGAGTGGTTAGTCACGATAAACCATGTGATGTAATTATGTGCCCGAAAGCTTAATTTTAGAAATCGACCTCACCTTATTCGTAAAAGTTTGTCTTTACAGATATCGAATGCGAATATTCCAGCTACCATTAAGTAATGGAATTTGCAGAGGACAAAACTGCTTTATTAAGTATTAATTCTTCCCAAAGATACAAAATAGAAGGTCGATATAGGTGAGAATAGATGAGACAAAAGAGGGAAATCGCTTAAGTACTCTTTAACAGAAAAAAAAAATCATTACGGATATTTATCAGCTAGCGGTCACAATTTCCCCCCCCCCCAAAAAAAAAGATTAAAATAAATCTGAAACAACTCAAAGCTAAATTCATAAGAAAATGAACAATGAATATATAAAAAGAAAAAAGAAGTCTAACAACTAAAACAAAATAATCTTAAAAATTTCATTAACAAATAAGTTCAACGAGCGTTATGATCAATTGATAAAATTATCATTAGAAAGATACAAGAAATATAATGCTTAACTATTTTAGATAACAATTTTAGTTAATCGCCCTTGATATCAGTACATTTAGCACTGAAGTAAGTAAAGCGACGATAATATACGGGATGGTAATATGTAGTATTATCAAACCCAACTATGCAGGATTATTTACCTGTACCTGAGAGTTTCATTCAACCCTCTTATAAGCAATTGAATCGTTAATGAGAAGATAAAAGAGATGAGTATAGGAACTAAAATTGGTATCTCCTGTTTTTCAGTTTACTTCGGTATCTAACTCTATTTTTCCCATTTGTCTTCATGGAACATACATTCTGAGCTATTTCCATTACTCTTATTCATATCATGAGAATAAACTACAATAATAGTGGTACATCACAACTTCCGCACCGTCATTAATGGTTCACGAATCAGTTTGGTCATCCATAGTAGCTGGATGCGTGTCAGCCAAACAATCTACTATTTTATTTTGCACCTAAACCTAGAAACAAACAAACAAACACTGGCCGTATATAATTCCCATTCCCTTTGATCTAGATATCTTAAATTTAGCTCATAATTGTTTGTATAAAGGGAACGAAAGGTAGATTTGGATGCATATTTCCTCGCTCAATCCAATTACAGAGCATTTTTCCTTCAAAGAATTTCATATACACGAACTTTGACCCGCCAAAGCTTCTTTGATGACGAGGTATAAACTTTTTTTTTCTATTAATAGGGGCTTTATTAGCGAGAGGGTGAACTTATAATAAAAGTTATCCCCAAAATATCCAAATCATCATATCTTCCCTATTAATTATGTTATTTTACAATAATTCTGTCATAAGATATACTTTTGTGTATATTCCAAAATCTAAATCGCCTTTCTATACTAGATTCGCTTGCCTTGCATTTTAGTATGCAGTTGATAATGGCATCATGCCGAAACTAGTCCTGTTTTTTAAATAAATCAGATACAAATATTGTGATTTATTATTATTGTTTGCAATATATATCCGAAGGAGCTCTTCTCACAGTCACGAGAAGATAACGCATAAGCCAGCGTTTGTCTTGTTAAAATCAGTTTAACCATGTGGTAAGAAGATTATTTGGATTTCTGGGGGAAAAAAAATTTCCATCAGCGAGAACACTGAAATTGTGTAGATAATTTAACTTATGATAGGGAAACAATCCTAACTCTGAGGCCTCAGTAGCGAAAAAATGGCTTGTACATTCCAAAATTAATGTTTTGAAATGGTCATCACAAAGCAAGACCTCAACTTTATTGAAAATATGTGGATATAATTAAATAGGTGCATCTACCTAAGAAACTCAAGCAATAATGGAGAGTTGCATATATGATGTAATAGGCAATGGAACAAAATTGACAACTATGACCGAACTTTGACAGCCATAAATGCCAACAAAGGACCGCGATAAATATTAATTATTATTTTTCCAAGTTGTATATAAAAGGTTCTGTGTTCAAATTTGTAATGTTTCTGAAATAAAATCTTTCGCGGGCCGGAAAACTTTAAATTGGATTTTTTTTATTACCAGTGGAAGGAATATGCAATATTTTCTTGTCACCCAAATTATTCAAATACTAATGACTAAATATTTAGAAAGTCTACAACTATGACGTGAATTTAAAATTATGCTCTCATTTTACATGTATGTGCTTTGGGTTTCTTGACTACAGTCTCTATATGTGAAGATTTGAAGGATATCTCCATCACCTCTGAGGGAGAGATTTGGCGAGCCAAGGGAAATGAATTTGAAAGTTTCGCCAGAATTGGTCTCTTTACTTGCTCTCGGGGACTTTCGACGGGGTGAGGTTCACGACCAAGGTCTGAAGCGGTAGTCAGATATTTTGCTTTTATGACCATAGTATCGTGGCATAAAATGTAATCTTACGGTTGGCCAAAAGCTGGTCAAGTTTTCACCCGGTTTCGATGGCTATCACGAGCATCTGTCTGACTGAGTTTTCCTGGGAAACATTTCATGGAAAACATACGGGGTCGTCACGGTTCAAGTTAAATGCCTAAATTTAAGGATTTAAGGCTCTTTTTGCCCTAAAAGTCCATCTAGCTTAAGCGAGTGTTGAAAATGCCAAAAATATGTACTGCCAACAGAAGGAGCAAACAAATAATGAACAAAAGGGCGATAGAAAAAGGACAAGCTTGAATAAAATGGATAAAAGTATGGAAGGTAAACCAGATACAAGTAAAAATAAAAGAGCAGTAAAAGAAGGTGACTAGGGCATTAAATGTTGGAGGAGACGCCGGCATCCTCCATGAGGAGAATTTCTGAGAACGGAAGCAAAAATAAGGTAATTGAATGCAATAAAATGTTCATTCCAAGACATCCACGCATCACACACAGACTTCACATAATGCAGTAAAATGTTCATCTGATTTATATTTTGGACGGATTTAATGAATTTATAGTTAAAAGGAACTATCGATAAGTAATTTTGGAAGCAGAACGAATATAGTTGATGATGATTAGAATATATTTAATTGCATAGTGTGGCTCAAATTTCTTAATTTTAATGATTTGTAGACAAAATTTCAAAGAGCAACGTACCAAACAGAGGATTTATTATATAAGTTAAAAATAAAGGTATTAAGCGTTCGTTTTCTAGTAATCAATTAAATCTTTCATCAAGAATGTTTCTGTTCGAACAAATGCCATCATTCACAAACATTCAATATTTAAAACAAATTGGATTCGTGTAAAACAAGGTCTGCTGACCAAAAGTCGCGCGCTCTCACTTATTATGATTCAAAACTTTTAATAATTCCAGGGCTAACATTGAGAGGACCATGGCAATTATATCATTCGAAAGAAAATGTAAAACAACACAAGGGTTTCAAAGTTCTTATAATCGACCGAATAGTTACAATGTTATCACAAAAAAGCAAAACGGGGACCGAACTATTGAGATATAGAGTCGCCCGCGACTAAAACACGACACAGAAGCTGCTACGATTACTGTCCACCGAAGCACTACCTCGTCTAACAGTACATCACGGGCCCCAGTTCACCCCTCTCTTCGGGTAAACTTTCGCTCTATAGTCCACCTCTCATTGCGTCGAGACCAGTATCCCTTCATTATGTTCCATATATTTTAGTCGCGTGCGACTCTATATCTCACTATGTCGGTCGGTCGGTCCCCGTTTTGCCTTTTTTGTTTTGATAATAACATTGTAACTATTCGGCCGATTCTGACGAAAATTGAAACGCTTGTGTTGTTTTACATTATCTTTCGATTGATATAATTGCCAAGGTTCTCCTAAGGTTAGTCCTGGAAGTATTAAAAGTTTAAAGGTCGTAATGTTATAAATCAAAATAAGTGAGAGCCCGTGACTTTGGTCTGCAGACCTTGTTTCATTTAACGTAACTCTTAAATACTATTTTCCCAGCTACTTTTAAAGTAAAATATATTTTATTTCAACTGTATTAATAAATCCCCGATCTTGGTCTTAAAGATATTCGGATATGGGTTACAAATAGAATGCTGGAAGTATTATTATAAGCACCAACAACCTTACTTTTTACCCCTTCTCAGTTTCTCTTGATGAGTAGAGGCTCAATAAATCAGCCAGGTGATTTTGTCGACCTTTAACGTGGAAGATTCAGAACCGATATGCCTGAAGGGCCTTGGATGGCCCTAAAAATATATCTTAAAACGTTGAATGTACCAAATAATGGGTAAACGTTCTTTCTTTATGGTTGAATAGTTATTTTCTTGAGCTAGAAAATTCCATTTCCGAATGACATGGAGAATGGGGTCTTGTCTTCATCGCTCTAAAGGAGAACTCTTCCAATACCAGCGTTTAAAGCGTCCGTTTGGATGCTAAAGACCTTTGGAGGCGTCGGGGAAACTTCAAGTGGAGAGTAGTTAAATTTTTTTTTTTTTTTTAAGATCTGACACTATTTCTTGCAGGTTTTATTCATTGTAGAGGTTCCCAGGCCCTTTCCTTAAGTAGATCTGTTAATGGTACAACAAGGGTATCGTATGTTAAAAGGAATTCGACTTTATTCGGGACTGGCGAGAGGCCTGAGGTCGATATTCTGAATCACAGATTATCGATACTAGTTTACTTTCCCCCAAACTTACTCGGATATGCCTTATGATGGTGCTTATGAAGCTGACTCCGTGAAGTAATGTAAATCTGCCAATCGTTAGTGTGGACATAGATATTATTGAAATAGATAGTGATATCAAGCTGTAGACAACCCGAAAGGTAACCCAAGGAATTCCAGACTTCTCGATGTTGCACATGATGTCTATTTTCTCGATTTTTTTTAAGTAGTACCTGACAGAGGTCGATTTCATTAACAAAAGAAATACCTGCAAATTTGTCCTAGTCAAATTCAATAACTGGTATAGGCTCAGAATCAAAAGTAGTTATGGAATTAAGTTTTATAGCCCTCCCGTTTTGTCTTTACATTTTCCACAGAACATTTTATGTTCTTTTATATTAAGTTGAAGAATAAGTTCTTGCGGTTTTTTTAATGTTGTGTTAATTTAAGTTTTGTTGACGTGATTTGTGCACATATTAAGAAACAATAATAAATAATGAGAGCAAAATTTGCAAAGGTTAGACTACGTCTCTTAACTGCGTAGACTATTAGGTTTTTGCTTAGGCTACGTCTTGAAGTTGAGTAATAAGTCATTGCGGTTTATTTAAAAGTTGTGTTAATTTCATTTTTGTTCTGTACCCTCAAAATGGAATGTCAAGTTGAAAGAAAGGCGCATTTTCGACACTTGTTGTTATTCATTTTCAATCAAGACGGGGACAATGCAAACGCAGCAAAAGCTCGTCGCGATATTTATGCTGTGTACGGAGGAACTGCTTTATCAGAAAGAACAACTCAATCGTGGTTTTTACGTTTCAAAAACGGTCATTTCAATCCTAATGAAGAAGAACGTTCTGGTCGCCCCATTAAGTTGGATGAAGATCGATTGAACGACCTTCTTCATGAAAATCCTCGTCAATCGACTAGAGAATTGGCTGTACAATTAGCGTGTGATCAGAAAACTGTAGTGAATCACCTTCATTCAATGGGGAAAGTTAAAAAACTCGGTGCATGGGTTCCGCACGCTTTGAGCGAAAGCAACAAACTTCAACGCTCCACGATTGCCGCAGGTTTGCTTGCTCGTCAAAAGGCTACTCGTGGATATAAGGACAGATTTCTTTACCGCATCATCACTGGCGACGAAAAGTGGTGTGTTTATGTCAACATGAACCATCGAAAACAATGGCTTAGCCCCAATAAAAAAAACATTTCCGTGATTAAAGCAAGGACTTCATCCACGAAAGACTATGCTCTGTGTGTGGTGGGATTGTGAATGCATCATTCTTTATCAGCTCATTGCAAACAACGAGATTGTCAATGCAGAACTCTACGTTCAACAAATGTATCGACTCGCCGAAGTTATTCGCGAAAAGCGACCTCATCAACGTTATGGAGTCCTTCTGCAACACGACAATGCTCGTCCTCACATTGCCAATATGACAAAAGACGTCATCCAAACGCTTAATTGGGAAATCCTGCTGCATCCTCCAGATTCGCCAGACCTGGCTCCATCGAAATTCCATCTGTTCCGATCGCTCTCTAACAATTTGCGCGGCGTTTCGTTCAATAGTGATGTGGAATTAAGAACCTGGTTAGATGAATTCTTAGAGTCAAAATCCCGAGATTTTTATTGCAGAGGCATCGAAAAACTAGTTGAACGTTGGCAAGAAGTCGTAAATAACAACGGAGTATACATTATTGATTAAATTGCATATTGTTATCAATTAAAAATGAAGTTTTTTCTTAAATTGTTAATGGTAATGAATAAATTTGATAAAACCGCAAAAACATATTCCTCAATCCAATATTTCCTTGCTTAAATCTAACACGTACTGGTAAACTGTTTACGTGTGAGGCTTAGAAGGCCCTCCTCAGAATTCTCCTCATACCGCAATGAATCGTCAAACTTGCCTGCCATAAACTAATTCAAGAAGTGAATAGCCAATGCTGTCATTTTGAATTTCACAGTAAGCAAATAAAGCAGCGAGAAGGTGTATATGCCACTGTGAACGAACAATGGTCTTGGCAAAGTTTTTTTTATAATATTTTTAGCACACCATTCAACTTTTCACACAAAACAGCTTGCAATAGGATGGCGGTGGGTGGTAAAACAGACTTAATTGAGTGAAGTTCGTATACTGTACCTATAAGATCAGAGATGAATTATTTGCCGCAGTGAGAGAGCAATTCTTTCAGTAGTTCAGCACGTGAAAATATGGTAAAGAGAGCTTGCTACAGAGATGGACTCGATAAATTTCATGGGAGCTGCGTCGGGAAAGCGTGCCAAGTATACGACTAAAAGGATTAATTTTTTTCTTGTTTGGAAGGAGAATGAAGAGACCCTACAAGGACCGTAGATAGTTTTTGGAAAGGTTCTGAAATTGATTTTAGCTGTTACAACTGGATGAAACGCGTTTTGCCTTTGGCCGTCATCTTTAGACAAACGTCACACGTCCTTAAATAGTTTACTGTATCCAAATAAACACCTGGCCAAAATAAAAAAGGAAGGACCATAGATACGGGCTTGTTGTGAGAAAAATGAGCAGCAAACTGCTAATTATATACTAATGGCAAAATGTTATCTCGGTACTTTAATGAGACTACAAACTCTTTGCCACCATCATCCTCGGAGACAGGGCTATTTGTTTATACGTGGTAACTTACTGTGTCACTCTCTTTTACCCTATACGAACGATCACTCTCTTTTACCCTATACGAACGATCACTCGGAGCGATTGATTCGGTTCCATCAGCCGCTTTTTTATGCGGACTCTAGTGTCAAGCATCGTACCTCAACTTGGGAAAAATCATTTGCGGTCACGGTTATTTTTGAATTAAGGTTGTGGAAAAGAACAGAAGCCGATTTCTTAATTTGACCTCTGGCCTGAACTGCCTGTGAAATGTCCTGCATGTAACAGACGTGGATTGCCTTACAAAAGGAGAAAATAAATCTTAATTGAGGCACCTACGGCCTCGACTTAGCAGACGACTGGAAACGTATCCGCCAAATGGAATCAGAAACGGTGACCCATTGCTTGTGAGTCGGTTCTACGTTAGAAAAGAGGTTTGCTGATACTATTTTACAGGTGCACCCTATATCTCTAAACAGAGTAAATGTTGAACAACCGTCAACTTTACACTGTACTGAGGTCTCTATGTGCCAGAGGGTGCGAGTCGACGGAAAAAATCCACCATTACCTCAATATTAACATCAGCGCTGACGTCATTGACAATGTGAATCGGAAAAAGACACCTTTTCTCCAGAGACTGGGTCGGATAGGTTTTGCGTTACTTCCTTCGGCGTTTCGGAATGAAATGACCAGTGGTGTTCGGCTAAAGGGTTCTGAGAGCATTGGTTAAGTGT